>CM042166.1:2966343-2993843 GCA_023376005.1 Doryteuthis pealeii
AAGGAGCTGATGTGGTGCTCCATCTCAGATGGCAAAAACACTCGACTTGGTCTAGTGCTAGTGAAAAGGGGATAGACTCCCTCGTTGATTGGCTGATACCGACTTTAGGCCACCGACAACTTTGTGTATTTCATGTTTATACTATTGTTTAATTTTCTTTTGCAATTATTTTTAATTTTACATTCGTGTAAATGCTTTTTAAAGACAAAAATTGAAAAAGGATAATATATTAATATTTTGAAGGCTAATACAATGCGTATGAAAAATAAAAACAAAAAGATGTTATTTTTGTCTTATCGATTTCGAAGCATGAGCTTCATCATCAGATATATATATATATATATATATATATATATATATATATATATATATATATATATATATATATATATAAAAGCAATTGGTAATTTGCTTGAAGCATTGTTAAGTATGTTATAATATATAATATTTTGAAGGCCAATTCAATGCGTATGAAAAATAAAAACAAAAAGATGTTATTTTTGTCTTATCGATTTCGAAGCATAAACTTCATCATCAGAGTTTCGTATCAGAAATTTCACCATTTTAATCAATTACCATTTTTTTCTTCGTTTCATTTTCTATGTTAGTTAATCGTTCCGTGTGAATGTTCTTCATCAAGACGACGTAGGAGAATTTGAATCAATAAAATTACTTGCGTCGGTCAAGCTAAGATGACAAGTGACCAACAGAATTGGATGGAGAAAAGAAAAAAAGGAAAAAGAGTAGCCATGACTTTCTAATTATTGAGCATCAATCATCCAACACGTAAATGTCCTGAAGGCACCAGACACAACCATTTCTTTGTTGGTCAACCGGTTTTACACATAACAAAAGAAACGAACTGTAAATGACTTTGCAACAAGAAAGGTAGTTCAATGCATTTTACTGACACACTAACAAACTGAATAGAATCGAGCTGAATTCAATGAGAATGTTGGTACGAATCCAACATTTGCGCTATCTACTACTCTGTAATTTCCATAAATATAATAAAAGGACAGTTTTGTTCACCCCAAACTGTTAAGAACTCTCGTAGATAGGTTGTGGTGTTTTTGTTTTGTGTGTGTGTGTTTGTTTTTTGTTTTTATATATATATATATATATATATATATATATATATATATGAAGTGGACAAACAATCTGTTTGAGATGGCGATAGCCGACAATTTTGGGGAGATTATGTGCTTAATTGAAGTCATACCTAATTTGAAAATTAATTAGTTATAATTAAATGATTATAATTAAATAATTAAATTTGTTTACGCCTTACATTTAAACCGATATGCACGCCTAATTCATTTAATTATAACTAATTAATTTTCAAATTAGGTATGACTACAATTAAGCACATAATCTGCCATATATATATATATATATATATATATATATATATATATATATATATATATATATGAAAGGTAAAAATGATAAAAGGTAAAAGGTAAAAATGGATATTGAATCCGACAATATGTAAGAAAGTTTTATAGAAAAAACAAGATGTTAAAAATTTTGCTGACAGATATCTGTTTCGATATTATGAATATGTCTTTATCAAAGCAACATTGTACGCGGAAAAAAACAATGTTGCTTTGATAAAGACATATTCATAATGTCGAAACAGATTTCTGTCAGCAAAAATTGTTAACCTACTAAAAGGTTTTAGTAGGTTTATCTGACTCATTATGTTTATCTTTATTATTTGCTCTACTTAGGTATTGAGCACTTTTTACTTATTAGCTTTAGTTTCCTGGGTTTTGTATGAATATATATATATATATATATATATATATATATAAATGTTTTTTTCTTTTGGCCAAATATTGTACAAATAGATATTTTTGGTTGGTACGATTATCTTGGTCTTTTCTTGTTTCCAAAAATATTTCTCCCCGGGCGATGTTTGGTAGTATATTTTTACAATCAAACTATTTGCTGAGTTTTTTTTCTCACCGCGAGGATTTACCAACAAGTTTGGTATATTATATATATATATATTGAGAGAGAGAAAGACACGCACATATATGAATAAATATATATTTGTAAACACACACACACATATATTTCTATATATATATATATATCTTATTATAATGGAGATTATGTGTTTGTTTCTCTGTAACCGAAACTATATCACTACTCAAGTCACTATCAATTTAGTTATTATACATCACATTCTCCATGAATCATTTTTACTTAAACCTCAATTAATAATAAAATTGTTTTTAATTATTTATACTGATAGCCATATCTACGTACTAATAACATGCAATTGTATTATATGTACAACAAATAGCGGTTTACAGTGTGAACGGGAAGGCTAATTTGCATATTGATATTTAAAATTTGATTTTAATAAATATGTGCTTGGTATTGTTGATTTCTAATTATTTGATTTTATCTTATTGAATATGAGTAAAAATCTCGGAGACAAATCTTAAAAGAAATCAGTTAACAAAAAGAAATAACTGTAATTTTATTCTTTACTTCCTAATGTAACTAAATAGTTAAATTAGAAAAGTTTAGCAAGGAAAGACGGGGGTGATGGAAGAGGAAGCTTCAGCTGTTATATTTCTCGATTATACCCCCACACTCTGTTTCAAATCATTTTATCTGCATTCTTATTTAGTTTCTTTAGACTTTCTAATTTAATATAATATTTTATGACATTAATACTTGCACCCGTAGGGTGCATATATTTGCTAGTATATATAAATATATCCCACACATACACACACATATATATATTAAAGTAGCAAAAATATTAACTCCCATATACAATAGAACACTACGCAGGATTATGAAATCTTGTGTGGAAAGACAAGGCTTTTTTTATATATCCCATATCTATATGTTAGTTAATCGTTCCGTGTGAGTGTTATTCGTCAAGACGACGTAGGGAAATTTGAATCAATAAAATTACTTGCGTCGGTCAAGCTAAGATGATATCTTATTATAATTGAGATTGTGGGTTTGTATGTCTGTAACCGAAACTATATTACTATACATGTCACAATTCCTTTCGTTTTTACATCATATCTCCATGATTTTATTTTTATTTAAACCTCAATTATTAATAAAATTGTTTTACATTACTTACACTTTTGACCATATCTACATACTAATAGCATGCAATTGTATTTATATATACAACAAAATAGAGGTTTACAGTATGAATGGAAGGCTAATTTGCATATTGATATTAAAAAATTGATTTTGATAAATATATGCTTAGTATTATTGATTTCTAATTGTTTGGTTTTATCTTATTGAATATGAGAAAAATCTCTTCAATAAATCTTTAAAGAAATCCCTTAACAAGAAGAAATAACTGTAATATTATTCTTTACTTCCTATTTTAGCTAAACATTTTAATTAGGAAAATTTACCAATAGTAACAGAAAATGATGGAAGAGTTAGTTTCAAAGTTGTTCTATTTTCAATCATATCCCTCTGTTCCAAATCTTTTTATCTACATTCTTATTCAGTTTCATTAGCCTTTCTAATTTAATATGATATTTTATTATAAAATTTAACTAAAATACTTGCACCCGGAGGGTGCATATAATTGCTATATATATATATATATATATATATATATATATATATATAATATGGGGGTGAGATATATATATATATATATATATATGGGGTGATACATATATATATATATATATATATATATATATACATATATCCACACACACACACACACATATATATATATATATATATATATGGGGTGATATATATATATATATATATATATATATATATATATATATATATATATATATATGGGGGTGATATATATATATATATATATATATATATACATATACACACACACACACACACACACACATATATATATATATATATATATATATATATATATATATATATATATATATATATAACATCATAATAAAAAAAGTGTCCCTGAAAATGTCTCTTAGCGAAAAAGTCCGTAAAATTATTTGTTGACAAGACAGAGACAGAATTGGAACTCTTATTTCTGTTTGTTTATTTTTTTTACGTTAAAATATTTCTTCCCTCACCACAGAAAAATTCTATTATTATTTTTATTTCTGTTAGAACCCTAAAATCACATAGACACCGTTTTCGACAGCTAACTAGTTATTACTTGTTGCAAAAGGGGGAGAGGTTATGTTTTAATCGTCTGGGCTTTTTTTGTTTGTTTCTTGTTTTTTTTTTGGTTTTTTGGTTTTGTATTGTTTTATGTTTTGTTTTTTTCTTTTTCTAGTTTTCTAGTTTTTCCCTCCAGTTCTTCAGCGTCTCCAAACATTTCCCGCCCATTTACAAGTTTTATTTCGCGTTGTCTTCTATACCGAAAATTCTTCACGAAACAATCTCTACCTCTTATTTACCTATTTATTCATCCCTTCATCTTTTATTTAGTTCCGATATTTTTCCCCTTTTCTTTTTACAATTCAATACAACAACACTTCTGCGTTCGTTGTTACCAGAAAGAAAACTGAACTTTATAAATAACTAGAAATGGCTACCCGAGCAGTCGCCTAGCGGTAGAGATAGATTTTTATAAATTTAAGATCACGCTAATCTTTAATCATCTTACTTTTCAAATTTGAATTTTCGTATATCTTCTCAAATATAACTCAAATTTGGATTATTTTTGCTAAAAAACCAAACCCTGGTGATATTTAATTTGTATATATATTCACTTTGTTGTTAATTATTTTATTTTCGAAGTTTCCTCAGGACATACAGATTCACACAACTGCCCTTTTATGTATGTATAGACTTATATATGTATTTACTTACTTTTTCATTTCATTTAATGTTACTTTTAGTAGAAAAATTGGAATGAAAGAAATCTGAAAAAAAAGTTACCTTGATTAGCAAATATATGCACCCTCCAGGCAAATATTTAAATTTTAATGTAATAAAATATCATATTAAATTAGAAAGGTTAATGAAATTAAATAAGAATGTAGATAAAAAAAAGATTTGAAACAGGGGGGGGGTCTGAATAACATGTTCGATCATTGCTGGATACAGTACATTGGCGACCTTGTGTTACATCCTACCCGTGGTGAACGACTTCCTCCAGCTATGGGTAAATAGTTGATCAAACTGTGCTCTTTACTCCAGATTAGGAAACCAGTCTAGAAGAAGAAAACTGTATTTAAGCTTCCGCTTAAGAAATTAACCTTGTGTCACTTCCTGCTCGTTTGCAAAGGTTGATAAATATGTATACGCCGATAAAAATAGTATATATTCAATGTAAATGCATCCCTAATAATTTTCTACTGAAAAACATTGAACATTAAGGAAAATTTATTGTCAGGCAGAAAATAAAGGACGTTTAAATTTCTCTATTTGACTTGGTAACTGTGGAAGATCTATGCAATATTATAACCATTTACCTACAATCTTGCAAACAACCCAAGATAGTCGAGCAAGGCACTGCTGGAGAAGCACGGACGAAATCATAAGTGACATTCTAATGTGGGCATCTACACATATACACAGCAATAGCCTATATCAATCGGTTCTGCTAGGATTCTGGATGCTACACGGCTGACCTCTTGGGACGAATCGCTGATAGAGAACGTTTGAGATAGATTATAATAAATGAACAGAAAATCTGTCGGGTTGGACAGCCGGATCTCTCCACCGAAAAAAAGAAGACGTTCTCCCAGCTACCAAAGTCCCCTGACCAAGTCTTTGCCGCCAGAAACAATATTTTCTAGTAGCCCTCCGCCAAATCTCACTCTCCTCTTCTTCCTCGTCGTACGTCAGCGCCCTCTTCAGCAAGATCAGAATGCAACTGTCTCGGTGTGTTAAGACAGGCCTTAAATAATCATTTACTGCCCTGGTTAAAATCACACATCTAGGTCAATCGCGAAGTGTAGTAATTTGCATACGCTCCATCGAAGTCAAGCCACGACTCATGATCTAGAGGATGCAATTCAATCTCCCCAATCGCCTGCATTATCTATATGAGTGAGAGAGAGAGAGAGAGAGAGAGAGAGAGAGAGAGAGAGAGAGAGAGAGAGCGTTCTCCTATGGAATCATATACATTGTAACACCAGTTATGACCGATCGGTAAACGCATTCATCAAGTTTGTGCGGACATTGTGTGTCATCTAGAGGAATTACTATGGCGCCGGTTGTGTAATGGTTACGGTCATTGGAAATGGACGCGACGAGACGAATTCAAATCCTGAACGAGACTGGTTGCATTTCACATAGTACTAATACCCTCAGGATAGATATGCATCCAACTATTCTCCCTCCAGCTAAGGAGAAATAGTAAGGTATACTGGGTACTTAAACTATTGTATGGCAACCAACGTGGGAGAAGAAAACATTAAATTCAAACCTGTTAAAGTCTGCTCAAGAAATTGACCTCTGTGTCACATTTTTCTCTTTCGGAAGGATTGGTAAATACATAACAAGAGAAACGAAGAGAGGGGGGGTAGAGAAAGAGAGAGCGAGAAATGTAGAGAGGGAGGGATATATAGAGAGAGAAACGGAGAGCAGGGGAGATAGAGAAAGAAAGATAGATAGAAAGAGGGAGAGAGAGGGGGAGATAGAGAAAGAAAGATAGAGGTAAATGGAGAGAGAGGGGAGAGAGAGAAAGATATAGAGAGAGAAATGGAGAGAGAGGGGAGAGAGAGAAAGATAGAGAGAGAGAAATAGAGAGAGGGAGGGGATAGAGAGAAAGAAATGCAGAGATAGGGGGAGATAGAGATAGAGAGAGAAATGGAGAGAGAGGGAGGGGGATAGAGAGAGAAAAAATGGAGAGATGGGGAGATAGAGATAGAGAGAGAAATGGAGAGAGGCGGATAGAGAAAGAGAGAGAGAGGTGAGAGAGAGTGAAAGGAATATGTGCTGTCGGTACGCCTTGATGATGCTGATGATTATTTAACGGGATTTGCTGCCCCATTAGAACACAAAGTCCGTTTGTAAAATTGCCAAATGATCTCAGCGATTTGGCTATAACGATAAGAACTCCACTACAAAAAGAAAGCAATTATCTCCGACGTAATCATCACAATATGCCGACGGAGGTGTTTCTTGTCATAATTTTATCTCACTAAAATCCAGCGCCGAATCTGTAACGAAACCATCTTCAGATTCAATCATTGATTTTCGCTTTGCAATTCTCGAAATTGGTAATTGTGTTTTTCATCAGCGTTAGACTCATCGATAATCATATTAACCAATTCCAGAGACACTTGCTCCCCAACTCCGCGACCTGATAACGAAAGATCGATTGAATGAACTCCACTCCAACTTGGTTGGCTGGTTCGTTTGTTGATTGGATTTTACGGCGTCAACCCGTGTCGAGTTATTTATGCCGAAGATTTTGTTTAATCCATTCGTGATGGGAATTCAATATTTTTTTCAAACTCAATTTTTTTCTTCGAACTCAGTTTTTCAAACTCATTTTTTTATTTAACCCTTAGATGGGACCTGAATTAGGTGCATCCACTCCGGGTCAGAGTGGACCTGGGAATAATGGTGATGAAGAAGTACTCCACATTTCGCTGAGTTCCCGGATTAGAACTTCACCGTCAGATAGTATTTAACGTCCTATCCATTATCAGTTCTATCATATAACTGACCGCCTCTCTGCTTTGGATGTTCCGAGTCAAGTGCTTATGTTACTCTGCAAAGGCTGGCTACCCAGCTTATTATGGTGGTTGTGGCACAAGGCCACAAGTCTGGAGCTTCCAGTAAGGATCGCTTTTAAGTTGTAAGGGATCCGCGAGAATAGTTTGCTCATCATTACACCAGGTTGGGATACGACAATAGTCGACTTACGTTCGAGATAAGCAAATACCATCATCATCATCACCATCAATAACAACCAGTGTCTTTTCTGATTGAACTATATCCAATCCTTCGCCAATGAGAATGGAGTTACCCCCTTCTTACGGTGCATTGGGGGTAGAAGACCGGAAGTGGAGGAGAAGAGTCTGCCATGACACATAGGTTAACAACTACATTTTATAAAGTCTTGAATGGCAATATTTTCAATTTTTAGCTATCAGGTTTCAATAATATATAGTTGGTTGGTTGGATGGATGATTGGTTTTATGGTATATCAAACCGTAGTGGGTCATTTATATCAAAGTCAGTTTAACAATTATGGTCATTAGATATATACGGTACAAAAATTCTTCACAAACATTTTAAACACTTCGTACTAAATTGCTATATCAATATTTTAAAATGCAATTAATTAATGTATTTCAAAATCATTTTAAAATAGATCTATTTGACCCATAAATTGGACCCTAACATTAGTATTATCTGCGTTATTCGGACTATTGTCCCCATCTTTATTGTTATCTGTACAACGTTTCGGCTGATATGCCCTCCGGCCTTCTTCGGGTATTTGTTGTCGGACTCAGGAACCTTCTTTTCGGACTCTGGAACCTTCTTGGCGTAGTCGAAAACCTTCTTGTCGTAATCGGGAGCCATCACGGAACTTTGAACCTAACCCTTTATTCAGTCCTCGGGGGTATCCTGTTCTCATTCCGCTAGCCATAACTGGGATAGCAGTTGTGTTAATTATTTTTCTATGTTACTGCCGCCACTCAGGATTGAACTTGGAATCCAGAGATAACTGTCACTTAGAACTGTCTTAACCTAATTACCTTATCCACTAGGCCATGTGTCCAATTGGACCATGTGTCTATTTGACCCATAAATATGACCCTAACATATATTACCTACCTGGGGGGAGAATGGACATGAGAGTAATAGCAATGAAGGGGTACTCCACACCCTAATCCCACCGACAAAGTGTTGGCTTCCTTGCAGTGTTGTACCAAAATAAGAAATCTTGGACAATTATGAAGATATTCCTAAATGATTGACTGGCTGTTATGATATTTTGTGTGCCTCTCGCTGGTCGAGTTTTTGCTTTTTCCCAAAAGTGTTTATGATCGATGTGAGTTTCGAACGTTAAATTGTTGATTTTGAAAGCAGGAAGTTATAAGAATGAAAACATGCAATCGCCCATTTCGTTTTTTAGCCTTGTACCTGACTACTCTAAACTCTTGATAGATATGTGATACAAAATATGTAATCCGTATACACAGACTTGTCATTAAGACAATAAAGGCTTATGTGGCTGAATAATTCGATTTGTTCCAAGTAATTTGATTTTCTCACGCTTGGATGTCTTAAGTAATTCTCTTATTAAGAGGACAATTTGAAATGGGCAAAAATCTATTTATAAACACCGTCTGTTCTCATAAGTCATTAGGGCCGGTTTAGCTCAGTCGGTAGAGTCGGACTAGGCACCACAAGGTTCCGGTTTCGATACCAGGGTAGCGTAATTATTATGGTCTACGGGGAATTTTTGGGATTGAAAAGAAAACAGTAATCGGATTTCTGGAGAAAGAGAAGAAAATAAATAAGAACTAAAGATGTTAAATCTTCATTGTTATTTGTACAACATTTCGGCCGATATACCCTCCAGCCTTCTTCAGGTATTTCTTGTCGGACTCTGGAACCTTCTTTTCGAACTCGGGAACTTTCTTGCCGTAATTGGGAGCCATCACGGAACTTTGAACTTAACCCTTTATTCAGTCCATGGGGATATCCTGTTCTCATTCCGCTAACCATAGCTGGGGTAGGAGTTGTGTTAATTATTTTCTATGTTACTGCCTCTACTAAGGATTGAACCCTGAATCCAGAGATAACTGTCACTTAGAACTGTCTTAACCTAACTACCTTATCCACTAGGCCATGTGTCCAATCTAATCACCAAGCATCATCTCAAACATTCAGAGAAAAAGATCTGGTGAGAACCATTGCTTTCAACATGACTTGACTGTATGTCATCAATAACTTTTTGGAGGTGCACTTTTCATAATAGTTATCTCTGTTGTTGGTCTTTTGGTTGAATTTTACGGCATGTCAACCCTTGTTGGATATTTTATGCAGAAGAATGTTTTTTTATTCATTCTTTATAAGTATTCAATTTTTTAAAGATTTAAACTCAATTTTTATTTTAAACCCAATTTTTTAAAAACTCATTTTTCTATTTAACCCTTAGATAGGACCTTAACAGGTATGACTACGATGGTGATGAAGGGGTACTCTGAGCTTCAGGATTGAAACTTCGGCATTAGATGTTTATAGCTCACTTTTGCGTAAATCTGTATTTACCATAGACTGAATCGCAGAAAATGTTATTTTATTGTTGTTGTTTTTTTAAGAATCCATTTATTTTCTAAACTCATTAGAACTGCTGCATATTCTGTTGTACGTTCGTTGGCTACAATTTCTTCTGCTATTTCTTGAAATTGACTTCTGAAATAGATGATCTCATGATCTAGCTGATCTTTGTGCATTCAAATTAGTTTATTCATATTATTTTGTGTGGCTTATATATTCTCCAAAAGTAAGAGACAGACTACACTGCGTTATATGGTACTCATAGGGGTACCCCTCGTGGTGTAATGGTTAGCAAGCTAGATTCGAAAACCATTGTTTGTGAGTTTGATTCTCATTGGGCACCCCATAATTTTGGCCTTGTGCCACTTCTAAGCTAAGCTTAGTAAATCTTATTATAATGGAGATTGTGTGTTTTTCTGTCTGTAACCGAAACTATATTACTACTCAAGTTACAATTCCCTTTGTTATTGACATCAAAATATCAATGATTTTATTTTTATTTAAATCTCAATTATTAATAAAATTGTTTACATTATTAATGCTGTTGACCATATCCACATATTAATAACATGCAATTATATTTATATATACAACAAAATAGCGGTTTACAGTGTGAACAGGAAGGCTAATTTGCATATTGATATCAAAAATGTGATTTTAATAAATATGTGCTTAGTATTATTGATTTCTAACTGTTTGGTTTTATTTTAATGAATATAAGCAAAAATCTCTTCAATAAATCTTAAATGAAATCCATTAACAAGAAAAAATAACTGTCATTTTGTTCTTTACTTCCTCTTTTAACTAAATACTTAAATTAGAAAAAATAACAATGAAAGACGAGAGTGATGGAAGAGTAAATTTCAGTTGTTCTATTTTTCGATTATACCCCCCCCCGTTTCAAATCTTTTAATCTGCATTCTTATTTAGTTTCATTAGCCTTTCTAATTTAATACAATATTTTATTACATTAAAACTTAAATACTTGCACCCGGAGGGTGCATATATTTGCTAGTATATATAAAGTAGGCAGGGTGGATAACTCACTTGATGTAATGGTTAGCAAGCTAGATTCGCAGATCATTGTTAGTGAGTTCGATTCTCATTGGGCGCCCCATACTTCTGGCCTTGTGCCACATCTAAGCCAAGCTTAGTAAATAACTATATGGTACTCATAACATTTGTTTCTTTGTTTCTGTTTCTTTTTAATTGCATCTAAGTAATACTCGACTATTTAATGCCAAAGTTTTTATTGTAGAAGAACAGTAGTGGTACGATTTGACTCATAGCTGGTGGGGATGAAGGGTTTCCCCATGGGTATTAGTTCAAAAGTGAAAGAACTAAGGCGATAAGTGTTCTAACTCACTTCGGTGTCACGGTCGAGTATGTTAGCCATTACACCACTGGAACTCTCCCTTTTATATATATTTACCAACCCCTCCGCATGGGCAGGATGTGACACAAGGTCAATTTTTAAGCGGAGTTCAACAAGTTTAAATTCAGAGTTTTCCTTCTCCTAGACCGGTTGCCTAACCAAGGTTAAAAAGCCCAGTCTGCTCTGATATTTATCCATAGCAGGATGGAGAGTAGGATTCATACCTTTCCCAAGGGTATTAGCGCTAAGTGAAATGCAATTACCACTCCAGGATTTGAACTCGGGGCGATAAGTCCATTTCCCATGACTTTAACCATTACACCACTCTCCCTTTTAGGTATGGGTGTGATTATATGATTGGTCTGAATCATGTAGGACATCGTGAGTTTTTTGGGGGTACTTTATGGGAGAGGTGCCCGTCTTTTAACTTTATAAAATATGATAAAATAAAAGTATTATTATGTTACAAGAGACCAATAGAACCGGTTTAGCTCAGTCGGTGGTGATGATCGAAGTAACTGTTCAGTAGTAATGGATCTGAAAGACTAGTTTGTTAACTATTAGATTACGATGGGAAGCTGTCGTACCTCCTAGAGTATTATTATGTGAACCAGAAGACGGGTGATTGAGGGTATGACCTGGGTAAGACGTTAAACTGCATCTAATGGTAAAGTTACAATTCTAAAGCTGTTGAGAGTGTGGAGTACACCTTCATTGCCATTAATCCGTGGTTCACCCTGACCCGGAGTGGTATTACCCGTTAGGGGCGCATCTATGGGTTAAATAGAAAAAATCACTTGACTAAAATGGGGTTAAAAAGTTGAGTACCAAAAATAGAATTTTCAATACCCATCAAGAATGAATAAAACAAAATGTTTTCGGCATAAAATAAACCAAAAAGGTTTGGCATGCCGCAAGTGGGTTTTTTTTTTTTTTTTTTGGGGGGGGGGGTCGAATTATGGAATTTCTCCCTTTTCATTTCTTTACACATATAATCTGTTTATTTCTCGGGGGAATTTTGATTTTGAATTTTCATACGGAATTTTAATCTATTTTATTTTCAATCATTTCCTATTTTTTCAACGGTAACTTTTCTTCATTTTATCAAGACTCACAATGATTAATAGTTCCGAAGAAAGATACATATATAAACAAATACATGAATACAAAATGTAGTTGGAAAATTAAATATTCTTAACTGATTTATTGTTAGCGAAGTTCATACTCTATCTAATAGAAAATGAGTGCTTAATATCATTGATGGAGCATATGTATCTAACATTACTTTTAGAATATATATATATATATATATATATATATATATATATATATATATATATATATATATGAATAATAATAATATTAATAATGATGAAAAATTTAAGATTGCCTCGCAAAGAAATAGCACGTACTCAGACGATATTGTAAAGTAATTATATCCCAAATCCTGATCATAATACACACACACACACACACACACACACACACATTATTCAGAAACCAATAGTAGGACCGACTTTAAAATTGTATTATTAAATAAATAAATAAATAAATAAATAAATATAATATAATATATATATATATATATATATATGCATATACATATACATACATACACACATTACACATACATATATTTATTCATACGCATATATATATATATATATATATATATATATATATATATATATATATATATATATATATATATAAAATATATATATATAAAATAGATAAACAGAGGCCTTAACAATTATTATGTATTTGGCGGTTTCTTAGAACCTTGAGAACGAACCTCGTATATATATATATATATATATATATATATATATATATATATATATATATATATATATATATATATATATATAAAGAGAGAGAGAGAGAGTTAGTGGACATGGCTACTGACAGTTTCTCACCTATGTGATCTTCAGGTTTTGGTCTGAAGATTTATAGGCGAGAAACTCTCAGTAACCTTACCCCGTTAACTCCATGTCCACGCTAACTTAACCTAAATATGACCGCTCTATCAATCATGTTGAACACTGTCTGCTTAGAAATATTGCACCCACATTATCTGCAAAAAAATAAATATATATGTGTGTGGTGTGTGTGTGTGTGTCTGTGTGTGGTGTTTTCAGGTATCCGTCTTTGTTTGAGTGAGTGTGTGTGTGTGTGTGTGTGCGTGTGTCGATAGCGTATATAGATTTTAAGAAATATTATACCATTTGATGAGTTTACTTGTAATTCTAAATACTTTTTTCTGCGGTTTGTAGAAATGCTGACGTATTTTTCTTTGTGAAGTTTTCTGAATGTGAAAATCGCTTTTCGCACTGACAGTAACGAAATCTGACTTCATCTGCATAAAAATAAAAAAAAATAAAAAAAAAGAACAATCTCTCACGTGAAGTCATTCTCTTCGGTTGGTAAATGACTTCTATCGATTTATTCTCCTTCTTTTCTTAGCAGCGAAATTTTGAAGATTGCCAAAGAAAATAGTTCTGAAAAGAAATTCGTTGAAAGGAGCTGATTCGTTTGATAAATAACTTTCAAAGCAAATATTCCACACGGATAGAAATCTGGAAATTAGGACAGTCGGTAAAAAAAAAAAAAATGTTAAAAACTGAAATGAAATGTGAGGAGTATTTAGTATTCGGTGAAAATAAATAAAAGATTTACTGAAAATTTGCAAAGGATTATGGGATATCAGAATATATTACAATAAAATGCCGTAAACGAGATTAATATGAAATCTGAAGATTCTCGGGAATAGAAACGGTTTTTAAGAAAGATGGAATGAAATGTGGAAGTGATAAAAAAAATCTTCAGGGCAAAAGGCAGCAGTGTAATTTTGGCGGCAAATAGATTAATAAGATAGAAAGGCAAGAAAAAGTAGAATCGCAATGAAGCTAATATATATATATATAATATATATATATATATATATATATATATATATATAACATATATATATATGGAAATAAATATATATATATATATATATATATATATATATTATTTGAGGTGAATGTTAGTATTTGTATCCGTAGGAAGATACTTATACCGCTTAGGTGTGAAGCATTAACATACTTTTTTGCTAATATTTTTTATAGTAATATGTTAGTTGAGGAATAAATAATATATATATAATATATATATATATATATATATATATATATATATATATATATATATATACATATCTCAACCATTTCACGACTGGTTTTGACATCTCAACCACTGTTCTCATCTGATGATTGGATTACCAAGAAACTTTAAGTTATGAGTGTGAAACCATAATATCACCATTGATTATATATATATATATATATATATATATATATATATATATATATATATATTATATATATATATATATATAAACACGCACACACATGTATATATATATGAAAATAAATGAGTGAATAAATAAATAAATAAGTGAGTATAATATCATAGTTAACTCTTTGGTAGACCGATCAAATTTCTTGCCAATAATAATAATAATAATAATAATAATATACACTTGACCATTCTTAAAATGGACAAGGTGGACTCCGACAGATTGACCAAAGGACAATGAAATTTATGACAATGCACAATGCATTACACCCGTAAGACGACACAGACAGATTATATTAAGAGGAGAAGGAGGTCTCGCCAGCATTGAAGATTGTATGGATGCGACAATTCGAGCACTTGATGAATACACTAAAAAGAGCAAAGAAAGACGAATAGCAGCAAGGGAAAGTGAAAGAAAGCGAAAAGATAGACAAATACTTGGACCTTGCCAGAGAACTAAGAAAACTGTGGAACATGAAGTTGAAATCGGCCAATTGTAATTGGTGCCCTTGAAACGGTCCCCAGGGTCTAGAAAAGAGTCTGGGTGAACTAGATATCAGAGGAAGAATCGAGACCATCCAGACTACAGCATTGTTGAAATCGGCTGGAATACTCAGAAGAGCCATGGAGAGCTGAGGAGACTTGCTGTCACTCAGCCTCCAGTGAACCAGCAGCTATGCCGGTTGTGAAAAACTCTAATGGAGTAATAATAATAATAATAATAATAATAATAATAATAATAATAATAATTGTAGTTGGTGCACTTGAAAGGGTCCCAAAAAGCTTGGAAAAAGACTGGACGATATGGAAATCAGAGGAAAGATTGAGACCATCCAGACTACTGCATTGCTGCAATCGGCTAGAATACTCAGAAGAGTCCTGGAGACCAGAGGAGACTTGTTGTCACTCAGACACAAGTGAAATACAATCAGCTTAAGTGGTGTGAAAACTCACATAATAATAAATGTTAAGATCAGCTAGAGTACTCAGATGAGTCCTGGAAACATGAGGAGACTTGCTCTCACTCAGCTCCAGTTAACCACCAGCTACGGTATCCGTGAAAAAGTCGATAATAATAATAATAATAATAATAATAATCTATCACCATTACCCCTGGCACAGCATCCAGTATACGCACAGAGCTGATCAATGTAGGTTTTGCTTGCCGATTCTCACTTGTCCGTCCAAGTGTAGGACCCTACAGGAGAGCGTCACTTATGCGTTCGTCTTTACTTCTCCACCAATGTCCAGCATGTTATAATCGACTTACCCGGATGGTTTGTTGGATAGGAGGTAAGTAGCCGTACAACAGCTTTTTTGTTGGGTGCTGCTTCCAAGATTTTTTCCAGGCATTACGCAGTATTCTTGTGTAGTTTCCATCCAGTTTCTTCTCCAACGTGTCGTTAGAGTCCAAGTGGTGCAGCCATACAATAACGTCTACAGCTCGAAAGAATACTTGCTTAATCTTATCAAGGAGATCAATTTCCATATGAACGATAATCTATCTGTAACGGTTTATGACTTTCCTAGCGTTTCTGTTGATGAGATATTACTACCTTGATATGGGAACTGAACGACTAATTTCTGAGGCTTACCGTCCTGTGTGGATATGTCTCCATCACGTTTACAACGTATGAACTCAGTTTTATGTTAGGTCACATAGAGGCCAATGATCTTTGCTGACCTCTCTAGTGTATGAAACAGTGAGTCTGCTTGTGTATTTGCGAGAAGCGCTTGACCATCTGCGTAGTTCGATAGGCAGGACAAACATTTTCCCGCGTAAAATCGACGTCCGAGTAAAACAAAAAATCAACATAAAACGAAATTTAAAACTCTGAATTCCAACCTGTTGAACTCTGCTTAAAAAATTGACCTTGTGTCACATCCTGCTCGTGCAGAGGGGTTGGTAAATATATAAAACGAAATTTATACAAAATTTTATCGGAATCTTTTTTTTTCTTTTGAAAAGAGAAAGAGACTGGGAATATTTTTTTAAGATAGAAATGATGCCAATATTTTTCCTGTTTTCCTCGAGGCTCTCTGGAGATAACAGCTGAGATTTCCTAAAACATTGCCCAGTGCTAGTCGCTGCTGCAGGAAATGCGTCCCGCGGAGGGCAAAGGTTATTCCAGTGATACGAGGTCCAATTTCCCGAAAGAGGAAGTCGATTTTGTCACCAGATGCACCAGATGTCGCGAACACCTCGAGCTTGAAATAATAAAACAACTCAAGAGACTTTCCTTATTTCATAGGTCTTGCGTCCTTGGCAAAAGTGCATTAGAGTCCCGGCCGATATTAGCAGAAAGAAAATGTCTACATATGTAAAGGCTGCGACTGAAAAAATGTTTTGGTTTGTATTAGTTGGAATTTTCGGACTGTTGCCCTCCTTTTTATTGTTATATACACAAAGTTTTGGCAGATGTGTCTGCCGGCCTTTTTCAGGTGTTTTTTGTCGAACTCGGAACCTTTGAAATTTTGGGATAAGTTTGATAATTTGTATTATTTAGTTTTTTTTGGCTGTTGTTCTCATCTTTATTGCTTTATATACAACATTTTGGACAATGTACCCTCTGGGCTTTCAGGTGTTTCTAGTCAAAATTAAGAAACTTCTCGAACTCAGGAAATTTTTCTCTGAATGTTTGAGATGAGGTTTGATAATTAGTATTATTTGTGCTATTCGGACTATTGTCCTCATCTTCATTGTTATTTGTACAACGTTTCGGCCGATATGAGCTCCGGCCTTCTTCGGGTTAGGTTCAAAGTTCCGTGATGGCTGCCAATTACGACAAGAAGTTCCCGAGTTCGAAAAGAAGGTTCCCGAGTCCGACAAGAAATACCTGAAGAAGGCCGGAGGGCATATCGCCGAAATGTTGTACAAATAACAATGAAGATGGGGACAATAGTCCGAATAACGCAGATAATACTCAGGAACTTTCTCTTTGAACTCAGGAACTTTCTGGTCGAACTCAGGAGCCTTCGTGTCATAATCGGAAGCCTTCACGAGTTCGACAAGAAATTTCCCAAGTTCGAAGAGAATATTTTCAACATCGAGAAGATCTCCGAGTTCGACAAGAAACTCGGGTGGCACGTTCGCTTAAAATTTGTGCATATAACAATAAATATAAGTACAATAGTCCGACATATCCAAATAATACAAATTATCAAACATCTTCTAAAAAAATCAGACAAATCGTTTTGGTTTATTTGTTTAACGGCACTTCAACTCCTTATGGGTTATTTAATAACGGAATTCCATTCATTTCCTAATCTTTAACTATGATCATAATTATCTCTATTAATAATGGAGATTCGCTTCCGGTTTTTGTCTGTAACAAAATCTACGTCACTGCTTACGTCACATTACCCAAAATCGTCATAACATAGAATAAATACACTCAAAATTTGAACATGCAGCATTAGACAGTCCTCATTGTTTTTGTAAAACAAGTTTTAATAAATACATGACTGGTATTATATATCTATATATAGTTTGTTTTATTTTAATACATATTTAAAGTTTACATTTAAAATTGTTTTATTTTTAATCTTTTAATGAATTTGATGATTTTACTTACTTAGGGTACAAACTCGCTGACATTGAATTTTTTACTCCCACTCCTCAGGCAATATGTTTCAAAAATCTATTTTTACATCGCCCGGAGGGTGTTTTTTATTTTGTACTAGTCTTAATATTTTGATTGGTTTTTATATAGAATAATTCATAGGATTGATTTTAATACGTTGGAGAATAAAACAATAATTTTTTTTTAAACATGTAGTTACTTACTCACCCCGTTCAACACGGGCAGAATGTGACACAATGTCTCAAGTAGGTCATTGCCAGATCTGTCCGCCAGGGGTAAGATGTGACATAAAGTTTCAAGCATGGGGCACGCAGTGAGGATCGAATTCACTATTCAGCGGTAATGGATCTGAAAGACTCGCTTGCTAATCATTACACCATGATGGGACGCCTTATTTTTACCAAACCAATTCACCACGAGTTGAATATGACACAAGGCCACAAGCATTGAGCATCCACCGAGGATCGAACACACTATTCCGTAGTAATGGATCTACGAGACAAGCTTGCCATTACACTACAATGGAACGGTCTATTTTCAAGATAAGTATATAAAAGCCGATTTAGCTCAGTCGGTAGAGTGTCCACCTGAGACCCACAAGGTTCCTGGTTCGATACCGGCCCTCACCAACTCAGCGTATGAGTAGCACAGGGATCTGTGCGGTAAAGTAGGGAGCTGATGGTAGGAGTGGCGCTCCACCTCAGACACCAAAACAATCTCCTTGGTCTAGCGCTAGTGAAAATGAGATAGACCCCCTCGCTGATTGGCTGATAGCGACTTTAGGCCACCCCGACGACTTACTTTATATGAAGAAATAATGTTTACCTTATAAAATAACTGTTAGGGCACCTCACGCTGTGTAATGTTTAGCAAGCTAGATTCGCAAATCATTGTTAATGAGTTCGATTCTCATTGGACGCCCCATACTTCTGGCCTTGTACCACATCTAAGCCAAGGTTTGTAAATAACTATAAGATAACTGCCCATTAGTTCAATTACAGATGAAATTTAAAAGTATAATTGTCTTAATGTTTAAGTGGCTGCAATGAAATATAGCATAATCATCATTTATATATACTAGCAAATATATGCACCCTCCGGGTGCAAGTATTTAAGTTTTAATATAATAAAATATCATATTAAATTAGAAAGGCTAATGAAACTGAATAAGAATGCAGATAAAAAGATTTGGAACAGAGGGGGTATGATTGAAAAATAGAACAACTTTGAAACTAACCCTTCCATCATTTTCCATTACTTCCGTCTTTCATTGGTAAATTTTCCTAATTTAACTATTTAGTTAAAATAGGAAGTAAAGAATAAAATTACAGTTATTTATTCTTATTAATGGATTTCTTTTAAGATTTATTGAAGAGATTTTTGTTCATTAAGATAAAACCAAACAATTAGAAATCAATGATACCAAACATATATTTATTAAAATCAGATTTTTAAGAACAATATGCAAATTAACCTTCCCATTCACACTGTAAACCGGTATTTTGTTGTATATATAAATACAATAGCATTTTATTAGTATGTAGATATGGTCAACAAACTTAATGATGTAAAACAATTTTATTAATAATTGAGGTTTACTGTACTGTACCAATAGATTATTTTTGGTTGGTACGATTATCTTGGTCTTTTCTTTTTTCCAAGAATTTTTTTCTCCCCGGGTAATGTTTGATAGTATATTTTTACAATCAAACTATTTGCTGTTTTTTTTTCTCACCGCGAGGATTTACCAACAAGTTTGGTATATATATATATATATATATATATATATATATATATATATATCTTTTTCTATTTCTTTTTCTTTCTTATAAATGTAAATATTAATTCAAAAACATTCTCGTTTTACGCTATAATTAATGAAAGTTTGTTTTTCTTTTGATGCATAAATTTACCTTACAGTAAAAAAAAAAAACAAATGATACAGAATAATAATTGAGACCAACGTTTTTCGACATTTTAATTCGTACTTTAAATTCGGCGTCGAACATAATTTAAAAATGCTCGGTCACATTTATGATTTCCCAATCTGAACAGCGCAAAATGGAATCAACCAGACAAGTTCAAATACCAATCGTGGCTGATTGCTTTCTCTATGAAACAAAGCGCAGATTAACAGAATTGAATTCAGAGTTCTCCTTTTCCTAAATTTGGTGCTTAGCCATTGTTAAAGAGCCCAGTCTGACCAACTATTTACCCATAGCTAGAGGGAGAATTGGGTCATACATTTCCCAAGGGTATGTGAAATGCAAACAGCTTTGCCCAGAAATTGAACTTGGCTCGACGAGTCCATTTCCTACGACTCTAACCATTAGATCACACGTGTTCATCTCTGTATTCTATATATATTTACCAACCCCTGTGCATGAGCAGGGTGTGACACAAGGTTAATTTCCATAACACTCCACTTTGGCCCTTGCTTGGGCTAGATGGGTTGTCGGAGATGGCTCTCCAATCAATCTGCTTATCACGTCAAGCCCTAGCACCTAGATGATTGTCCCAACTCTATTGTTCTTATGATAAACCCCGGACGCTTTTTATCATATATATATTTACCAACCCCTCCGCACGAGCAGGATGTGACACAAGGTCAATTCATTAAGCGCAGATTAACAGGTTTGAATACATAGTTCTCCTTCTCCTAGACTGGTTACCAAACCATTGTTAAAGAGCCCAATCTGTACTGCTATTTACCCATAGCTGGAGGGAGAATTGGATTCATACCTTTCCCAAGGGTATGTGAAATGCAAACTGCTTCGCCCAGGAATTGAACTTGGCTCGACGAGTCCATTTCCTACGACTCTAAGCACACGCCTCCATCTCTGTATTCTATATATATCGACCAACCCCTGCGCACGAACAGGATGTGACACAAGGTTAATTTCTTAAGCGCAGATTAACATATTTGAATTCAGAGTTCTCCTTTTCCTAAATTTGTTGCTTAGCCATTGTTAAAGAGCCCAGTCTGCCCTGCTATTTACCCATAGCTGGAGGGAGAATTGGGTTCATACATTTCCCAAGGGTATGTGAAATGCAAACAGCTTCGCCCGGGAACTGAACTTGGCTCGACGAGTCCATTTCCTACGACTCTAACCATTAGACCACACGTGCCCATCTCTGTATTCTATACGTTACAATAAAGACGATGTTACATACGAAATTGTACAAAGTTCACTGACAACACTTTGAAATCTGAATTACAAAGTTGCGACAAAAAAAAATAAAAAAATTGTCGACATATGTTAAAATAAATGAATGTCTCTACTGTCATCCATCAGAGATTCTTTTACACATTGTTTTCTTTCATTATTTTTTTGTTTTGTTTTGTATTTTTCTCAAAAAATTTGGTTTCTTTAAACACTGATAAGTGTAAAATTTCATCGATTAGATTTTTTTTCTTCCTTTTTGGATTAATGTCTGCCTCTTTGTCTTCCTCTTCCGAAAACGAACGCTGTATTTGTTTCTATTGTTTTCTACCGTCTGTTTTCCCAATCTATACACTTTTTATATACTTTTGTTTTCTGATTTTGAATTGGAATACTCAGTCATCTTCCAGAATTAACTTATTATCCAATTTATTTTTTAAACATTTTTTGCCATTTTCTAATCTAATGTCAAGTCACTTGTTTTTAATATGGCGTCAACAAAGTTTTTGATTTTTTTTTTTTTTTTGAATGCTATCTCGTTTGAATAATAATTTAATATTTATTTTCTCGGCTGATTCGGAACTGTAATATGTTGAAAACTAAAATAAAAGAACAAAGAAACAGAGAGTAATATCTTGATAGTTATATAAATCATACTTATAACAGTTTTTAAATCGGCGCATGCGTAAAGCTAAGTCATTACAAATCATAATACATCCAATTTATAAATAACTAAATATCTTTCTGTTATTTTTATAGGATTTCAATTAAACTTTCAGGTATTGTTCAAGTAATGTCTGGGAAGGTTTTAAAACATACTAGAGAGATAATCAGCATATGGGGCCTGTTTTGTTCCCAGACCTCCCAGAAAATAGTAAGTATTCAAAAAAGACATATCCACACAGGATGTTAAACCTCAGAAATTAGTCGTTCAGTTTACATATCAAGGTAGTAATATCTCATCAACAGAAACGCTAGGAAAGTCTTGAACCGTTACAGACAGATTATCGTTCATATGAAAATTGATCTCTTTGATAAGATTAAGCGAGAATTTTTTTCGAGCTGTAGACGTGTCAGTAATATTGTATGGCTGCACTACTTGGACTCTAACGACACGTTGGAAAAGAAACTGGATGGAAACTACACAAGAATACTGCGTAATGTCCTGGAAAAAATCTTGGAAGCAGCACCCAACAAAAAAGCAGTTGTACGGCTACTTACCTCCTATCCAACAAACTATCCGGGTAAGTCGATTATAACATTCTGGAGAAGTAAAGACGAACGCATAAGTGACGCTCTCATGTAGGGTCCCTACACTTGGACGGACAAGTGAGAATCGGCAAGCAAAACCTACATTGATCAGCTCTGTGTGTATCCTGGATGCTGTGCCAGGGGCAATGGTCGATAGATTATTATTATTATTTGCTCCTTCTGAGTTTTCACATCAGTGTTAGCTGATGGTCTTTCACTGGAGTCTGAGTGACAGCAAGTCTCCTCAGGTCTCCAGGACTCTTCTGAGTATTCTGGCAGATTGCAGCAGTGCAGTGTTCTGAATGGTTTCAATCCTCCCTCTGATTTCCAAACTTTCCAAACCCTTTTCCAATCCTTTTGGGACTGTTCCAAGTGCACCAACTACAATTGGTATCACTTTCAATTTCATATTCCATAACTTTTTCAGTTCTCTGGCAAGGTCCAGATATTTGTCCATTATTATTATTATTATTATTATTATTCAGGCATACCGCAAATACACAAGCCGACTCACTGTTTCATAACACTAGAGAGGTCAGCAAAGATCATTGGTCTCTATGTGACCTAACATAAAACTGAGTTCATACGTTATAAACGTGATGGAGACATATCCACACAGGACGGTAAGCCTCAGAAATTAGTCGTTCAGTTCCCATATCAAGGTAGTAATATCTCATCAACAGAAACGCTAGGAAAGTCATGAACCGTTACAGACAGATTATCGTTCATATGGAAATTGATCTCTTTGATAAGATTAAGCGAGAATTCTTTCGAGCTGTAGATGTGTTATTAATACTGTATGGCTGCACTACTTGGACTCTAACGACACGTTGGAGAAGAAACTGGATGGAAATTGCACAAGAATGCTGCGTACTGTCCTGAAAAAATCCTGGAAGCGGCACTCAACAAAAAGCAGTTGTACGGCTACTTACATCCTATCCAACAAATCATCTAGGTAATTTTTTTTCCCAGACCTCCCGAAAAATAGTAAGTATTTTAGACCACTTTGTATTAAACCTTTATTCATCTCCCATCAAACCCCTTGTGACTCTTTTATTGTTTGAGACGGGAACTATGTTCCCTCTTTTTATTTTGTACAATTAAATGTTATATTGTATTACCGTATTTGACGGCATATAGGACGCAATTTTTTTCCAAAAGTTTTGGCTCAAAAAATTGACCTGCGTCTTATACATCGTATATGAAGTTTGAGACCTCCCGTAGGCCTAGGTTAATCTTCTCTATGATGCTCACTAACCCCAGCTTACGCTCAGTACTTTTACCCACCCTAAACTGCCAAATTGCTTTTATACAGCTATGTTTCTGCTTGTGTAATGCATAGCTAGACTGTTTTCAACAATATATGCTTAAATACACTAAAAACTTTTTTTCCTGAATGTGACCTGCTGAAATGGGGGTGCGTCTTATATGCCCGTGCGTATTATATGCCGTCAAATGCGGTAATTGACTTATCATATTCTGTGTTAGGCTACTCTCTTTTAGATAGCTTAATGAATAATAAGAGTACGAGTGTTAGCTATGTATTAACACCCTGCTAATTCTTATACTTCCATCTTGTTTAATAAATACTGGATGGTAAGCATTCTCAAATTAGTAGACGTAGGTAGTAATATTTCATCTACAGAAAGCGATGTCAATATACACGTAGGAAAAGCATGGACAGATTAGCAATCGTGCGTAAATCTGATCACGCTGATAAGATAAAGCGAACATTTTCTAAGTCGTATCCGTATCAGTGCTACTCTATGGCTACACCATGTAGACTCAAGCGAAATGCATAGCAGGGCAGATTGGGCTTTTTAACCATGGTTTGGTAACCGGTTTAGGAGAAGGAGAACTCTGAATTCAAACCTGTTAACCTGCGCTTAAGAAATTAACCTTGCGCAGGGGTTGGTAAATATATATAGAATACAGAGATGGACACGTGTGGTCTAATGGTTAGAGTCGTAGGAAATGGACTCGTCGAGTTCAATTTCTGGGTGAAGCTGTTTGCATTTCACATACTCTTGGGAAATGTATGAATCCAATTCCCTCTCTGGCTATGGGTAAATAGCAGGGCAGACTGGGCTCTTTAACCATGGCTAGGCAACCAGTTTAGGAAAAGGAGAACTCTGAATTTGTTTCATAGAGAAGCCACGATTGGTATTTGAACTTGTCTGGCTGATTCCATTTTGCGCTGTTCAGATTGGGAAATCATAAATATGACTGACCACTTTTAAATTATGTTCGACACCGAATTTAAAGTATGAATTAAAATGTCGAAAAATTTTGGTCTCAATTATTATTCTGTATTATTATTTTTTTTTACTGTAAGGTAAATTTATGCATCAAAAGAAAAACAAACTTTCATTAATTATAGCGTAAAACGGGAATGTTTTTGAATTAATATTTACATTTATAAGAAAGCTAGATTGGAGCTACACAAGAATACTACGTGCTGTTTTCAACAAATCTTGGAAGAAGTACCTCACAAGAAAGCAGCAGTATGGCCACTTATCACCTATCACGCACAGCATCAGAATAGTATGAACAAGGCATGCTGGACACAACTGGAGAAGCAAGGACGAAATCATAAGTGACATTCTAATGTGGACATCTACAACATATACACAGCAATAACCTACATCAATCAGATCTGCTAGGAAACAGAAAATCCGTCGGGTTAGACAGCCGGATCTCTCTACCGAAAAAAAAAGACGTTCTCCCAGCTACCAAAGTCCCCTGGCCAAGACTTTGCCGCCAGAAACAGTCTTTTCTAGTAGTCCTCCACCAAATCTCACTCGCCTCTTCTTCCTCGTCGTACGTCAGTTCCCTCTTCAGCAAGATCAGAACGCAACTGTCTCGGTGTGTTAAGACAGGCCTTAAATAATCATTTACTGTCCTGACTAAAATCCCACATCATGGTCAATCGCGCAGTGTAGTAATGTGCATGCGCTCCATCGAGGTAGTCCGATGTCAAGCCACGACTCAAGATCGGGAGGATGCGAATTCAATCTCCCTAATCGCCTGCTACATAGATATCTATATGAGAGAGAGAGAGAGGGGAGAGAGAGAGGGAGAGAGAGAGAGAGAGAGAGAGAGAGAGAGAGAGAGAGCTCGGCTGATAGAAGGTCTGGAAGACCGAAACGTTAAAGTGTAGACATTATCTGCAGAAAGAGAGAGAGAGAAAGAAAGAGAGAGAGAGAGAGAGAGAGAGAGAGAGAGAGAATCATGGATATCCGATCTGCCAGCATGGTCTGATGATGATGATGATGATGATGATGATGATGTATTTCTTAAACTTTAATAAAAGCTATTCTACATCAATAATTTTAATGACCATCTTAGTACCCCAATGTAATATGGACAAGTTTTGATTGTCGGTATCTTGCCTAGGAATTGTTAACAATGAGGAAATAGAAATACATGATATAATTCATGATTAATACTTAAGCATTCTTGTATACAATAAAATAGGCAATACCAATTATACTTGATAGAAATTAGCTATTATCATGAATAAGTATAGCAGAATATTAAATAGGTTGGTTGGTTGGTTGGTTGGTTGGTTGGGTTTTACGGCATGTCAACCCTTGGGTTATTTTATGCTGAGGAGTTTTAATTTATTCATATTTGTTGGGTATTCAAAATTCTTTTAAAGTTAATTATTTAACACATTATGTAAAACTCATTTTTTATCTATTTAACCCATAGAGTGGACCCTAAAAATAATACTACTCCGTGTAAGAGTGGTCCTGGGAGTAATGGTGATGAAGGAGTACTCCA
Source organism: Doryteuthis pealeii (assembly GCA_023376005.1). Lineage (NCBI taxonomy): Eukaryota > Metazoa > Mollusca > Cephalopoda > Myopsida > Loliginidae > Doryteuthis > Doryteuthis pealeii. Next base: position 2,993,052 of record CM042166.1, read on the forward strand.
CACCTTTTTCACACATTATTCAAAACTCATTTTAATCTATTTAACCCGTAGAGAGGACCCTAACAGATAATACCACTCTGAGTAAGAGTGGACCTGGGAGTAATGGTGACGAAGGTGTATCCCCATTTTGGGAGGTGGGGAGTCTTACGCCTCTGCAGAGGTGCAGTCAGCTTATACTAGAGACTTAGCCGATAGGTCGGATAATGAATATATATTACCATGAACAATATCAACTTCGAAACCAACATGCGTGGTGTAATGGTTAAGGTCATGGGACTCGTAATTGCGCTAATACCCTTGGGAAAGGTATGTATCCCTACTGTTGGTATATATATTTAAAAAATTAAAAAATTTTAAAAAAGGGAAAAAGCAGGAAATGGTCTTACTCGAATCACGAGTTGACAGCCATCACATCATATATATATAATATATATATATATATATATATATATATATGGGAGTAAATATGGAAATAAATCCGACAATATTAAGAAATTTGAAAAAAACAAGTGCTCCAAAAATAAGATGAATTTATTTATCGACGTTTAAACGTTTCGGTTTCTTTAAACCTTCATCAGGATGTATTATGGGGTGAAGAAATTAGTACTTTTTCTTGTCTTTTGTTGAATGCATTTCTTCGAGTTACGTCACGCGTCATGACATCTTCGCGTGTGTGGATCGCGACTCGTCTTTCAAAAATATAACACTGAACAAATACAGTTACACAAAAAAATATATAAAGATTTTTTTATCTCCTGTCATCTATAAAACATCCATCAATTTCTTCACCCC
>CM042166.1:2996343-3028843 GCA_023376005.1 Doryteuthis pealeii
ATATATATATATATATATATATATATATATATATATATATATATATATATACAGGGGGTGTAAACGTAGGTATACAGTTATAAAAAACACATACAATACTCATTGCATTTATTAAACAAACAAATGTTACATGTGTTTAATAACATTAATTATTATTATTAATAGAAATGTTAATCATTAGTCACAATTAAATATGGCTAAATGCACCAAAGTTTTACAAAATGTGGACACTTAAGATAATATGCTACTAATTTCGTATGTGTGATACTGTTGTATACCTACTTTTGCACCTCCCTGTATGTATGTGTATATATATATATATATATATATATATATATATATATATATATATATATATATACTGTACCAGTTATAAGAGTGAAAGAATCGTGCATGAAAACCTAAAGCGTCAACTTCGAAAGGGTTACACCTGTCATATTGGAGAGAACATGGAGGGTTGGAAGTGTCTGACATGTGGTCGAGTTTTGCTTTCGAGGGCTGGCTATGTCAATCATAGGAAATCTCACCTGGGTCAATCCATGCAGATTCCAGGAGTAAATAATGTGTCTTGTGCTATATGTGGCAAGGTCTGTAAGTCGGCTTCTGGTCTTAAGAGACATATGGTGGTGCATAAGCATCAAATTTTATCATCTGACTCATCTGATTCATCTGAATCATCTCATTCAACGGGGAAGAAGTCTTTTCAATGTCATATTTGCGTCAAACTTTGTAGATCTGCAGCAGGTTTGATGAGTCATTTGAGGGCTCATGCAAGGAAGGGTTCTGGTGGTGGAGTTGTGGGATTGTGAGGGACGGCAATGATCTGTAAAGATTATGCTATTGCCATATATATATATATATAGTTAATTTTTTGTTATTATTATTGGAGAACTGATTATAAAGTGCTCAATTATTTCTTTAAGAGCTGTATTTATTTATTTATTTATTGTCACCAATACAATTAAAAGTTCGTCTTACCAATAGTTTCGGATTTTTAACCGTCATCAGATACGTCTCTGATGATGGATAAACATCCGAAACCATTTGTAAGACGAACTTTGTATTGGTGACTATAAATACATATATATATATATATATATATATATGTATGTATATATATATATATATATATATACGTCTGTCTGTCTGTGAGTGTGCGCACGCGTGTGAGTGTGTGTGTGTAATACTCATAAAGATTTGAACAAACAGACAAATTGTTACTAATTGTTTTGTTTTAGGTATTAAAAACTGGGACATTACGCAAGAAGATTGCTATTTTATGGTATTCCACAAAACAATGTTTTGTGGTTTTGAATAATAAATTTCTGGAAAAATTACAGCTAACCAGTAAGAAAACGTGTTTGACAAACACATGTAAATGGTAAAACAATGGTGAACGACAGTCTAGGAGAAGGACACTTTTTAAAACAGATCTAGGAGATATAGTAGTTTTGATATAGTCTGCTTTTCTTTCTGTCTTTGAGAATAGCACATTTTATTTGTTCGTCATCTCTTTTGGTGAGAGTTTCCGGACGACCGGAACCCAGTTTTGTGGTCTAACTGGTTTTTGTGAAATGTAGACCAATTCTCTTCACACGAGAATGTCTATACGTTTTCACTATTGAAGATATTAAAAATATGTTTATATTACGTCTCATTCTGTTTCATTTTATAATTCTGTTTTTTGGGAGGTTTTTTTCTGAATTTTTTTTCTTCGGTGACATTTTCAATTTAAATCAGAGACACTTTATTATTTTTTATGTTCTGAAAATATAAAATATTCCATTAAAAATCTCAAATTTTTACTTACTAAAGTGACATATTAAAAAAGTAGCCCCAAACAACACAGACTAATTTCCCCCACGCACTATTGTGTATTCTGGGTGTAAGAAGAGATAGGTGTAACAAAAAAAAGCCCGAAGTAAGTTGGTCTACTCAATTTCAAAATAATATTTTGATCTTCTTTATTTTTAACACTTTTCGACAGTTATGTTTATTTAAACCTTCTTCAGATTTTGTATCTGATAGTACTGGTTACTTTATAGTTATTTCATGGGTGTGGGTATTGACTCTAAAGTAAGAAAAAAAAGAGAGTGGGTTTTACAAAATATATTTGCAAACATACTGAGCATACATTATAAAAATTACAATAATCATCTCTGAATATGTAGAATAATGGCGAATCAAAAAGCTAAAGGCAATAATTAAATCAATAAACAAAAATAGACAGACAAAGAGACACATTCACACACACACACACACACACACACACACACACACACACACATATATATATATATATATATATATATATATATATATATATATATAAGTAATGTCAGGGTATGTGCGTGTCGACTTATAACTCAGAAAAGAGGCGTCATTCAGCATTAAAATTTCGCATAGTTCTTAATATGTTTATAATAAAGAAAAGTACAAAGTCAATTTTATGATTTTTATTGACTAAGTGAAATAATTAAATAATTAAACAAAAATCAATTGATTTGTGGAACTGTTCCTATTTCTTCATAAATAAGTACAAAAATCCCCAATGTAGTTTATTCACTTCCGCAATCGTCTTTTTTTTCTTTTTCTTTTTTTTTTTTCAGTTTCTTGATTAATTCATTACAATTAACCCTGATGATTCTTTTTTGGAAAAACCTATGTAGGTTATCTAATATATACCTATATATAGCTATACTAGTGTCCAGCGTGTCTTGTCATCTTATTTGGATGGTTTCTGCGATAGAAGTGCCCGTACACCTACTTTTTGTGAGGGGTGCTGCTTCCAAGATTTGTTCAGGTGTTGTAATATTATATACCCACATTGACATCGAGTATATTATTGGTGAGAATGAGACTTCATGTTGCTTAATCAAGCTTTTAATTTATCTAGCCCCTATCACCGCGCGGATGAGAGATCGACCTCAGCAGTGGCACGTCTGCTCTGCTTCAAAGTCCGTTGAATCTAATTCTCTAAATTAAAACTAAAGACTGTCACGTGTCAATCATGACGTTCCGCGTTTTCCAGAGATCCGATTATAACTGTCACTGGTAAATTTCCACTCCCTGATCTCAAAGTTAACTGCCCTTATTCTCAGCTACAGGGTCTGCTAACAATTTATGACACCTATAAATTGTAACTATGAGTGTGAAACTAAACTGCATCTGATGCTGGCTCTATTCTAGAGAGTGTGTATTACTTCCTGTTCGACTCCAGCCCAGAGAGGTATACCTGTTAGGGTCCCTCTATGGTCAAATAGATTCAAATTCGTGGGTGTCCTGGGTATGATGTTAAACTGCATCTGTTGTTGAGGTTCCAATTCTAGAGGCCTGTGGAATGTGGAGTACCTCTTCATTGTCATTACTCCCAGGTCTCTCTGACCCAGAAGTACCTGTTAGGTCCCATCTATGGATTTAATAGATCAAAAATGAGATTTAAAAATGTGTTTTAAAAATGTGTTTAACAAAGAATTTTAATACCTATCAAAAATTAATAAACAAAACTGTCTTCAGCATAAAATAACTCAGGGATTGACGTGTCGTAAAATTCCAACCAACCAACCAACCAACCAACAATCTTGGCTTCTAAACTGTCAGAAATTATTCATGGATCATAACATTAAAAGCAAAACAAAAAAAAACAAAAAAAACATACACCCCCCTCCCAGCCCAAATGTTTAATTTTATTTCAGACATTACATTTTACATAGCACTAACACCCTTGGGAAAGGTATGCATCCAACTATTCTCACCTGTTTTTCATGGCGCGTGAGATTCGCGCCTCTATGGGTCAGGAGGTTACCAACAGTCGCTGGTAAATTTCCACTCCCTGATCTCAAAGTTAACGGCCCTTATTCTCAGCTACAGGCTCTGCTAACAATTTATGACACCCACAGGACAGTGTGCAGAATTCTTTTGTAGTCCCAATCTATTTTTTTTCCAATCGTTTCGTTAAAGTCCAAGTGGTGCAGCCATACAGTAACACGGTTGTTATTATCATGAATCCCCCCCCCCAGATAGCACCATTACCCTCGCCTGACTGGTATAAGTACTGGACTTGATTTCTCGGTGGCTGAGGCGCCCCCTAAAGTGGAATGCCGAGAGATAGTGAGCAATGTTTGTACTCATCGCACACCTTGTTTGATTCCTGGGGACACTCCACATTAAACCGACCGTGTGTCACATCCCAAAACCGTGATGGTTGTGGGAGGTTAATTCCCTGATATGAAATTACTCGGCCGATTTACCTATATTTCGTGAGATGGCAAAATCCTCTGAAAGGAGATTTCTTAACGGATATGTTATTCTCAGCGGGATTTTAGAGAACATTTTCTTTCTTTCTTTTTGAGATGAAAAATTTCTACAGATAATAATTCTCAACGAAGGAAGAAGAGAAAAATAGCAATACGCATGCGCGTATTTGTTATTCTTTTTTATTATTCACTTTCCGATAATTAATTTCGATTTTTGGAAGAGCGGACAAAAAGGAAACTTTCAGCGTTGATTCTTTTGGAAATCTAAAAAAATACACCGTGTGCTTGAAAAGGATAAGATATTTCAGATCATTATCCAGAAGTTCGCTGGCTGGTTGGTCGGATTTTACGACATGTCAAACCTTCTTGGGCTATTTTATGCTGAATTTGTTTTATTCCTTCATATGGGTATTCAATTTTTTCATCAAACTCAACTTTTTCAAAACATATTTTCAAAAATTCATATTTTTATATATTCTTTTATCCATAGTTGAGACCCTAACAGGTACTACCACTCCGGGACAGAGTGGACATGGAAGTAATGTCAATAAAGGGGTATTCTACATTGTTAGCTCAGTCGGTAGAGCGTTCGGCTAGAAACCACAAGGTTTCTAGTTCGATACCGGCTCTCGCCAACTTAGCGTATGAGTAGCACATGAATCTGTTCGGTAAAGTAAGGAGCTGGTGGTAGGTGTGGCGCTCCACCTCAGACGCAAAAACAATTTCCTTAGTCTAGCGCTAGTGAAAAGGGGATAGACTCCTTCGCTGATTGGCTGGTACCGACTTTAGGCCACCCCGACGACATTACGTTTTTACTACATTAACAGAGCTCCAGAAATGGAACTTCACTACTCGATGCAGTTTCGCGTCATACCCACGACAGTAACACTCTCAGCTACTGACTTCGTGCAGATATAATAAAAAGGTTGTCGATTTGCCATAAAAGCATAAAACAACCCAATAGGGGTTGACATGCCGTAAAACCTAACCAACTATCTTATATATGTATTTACCCAACAAGGACAATTTTAAGCGGAGTTTAACAGGTTTGAATTAATATTGTCTTTTTCTTGGATCGGCTGTGATGCTAAGGTTAAAGAGCTCAGTCTGTCTTACTATTGCATTCTTTTCCCAGGGGAATTACCGCTATGTGAAATGCTATCACCCTCGTCCAGGATTTGAAATCCGTTAGCCGTATCCCGGTCCTACAACGATAGCCATTACATTGCATTGAGACCATGATTGTAAAAATTCATTTCGGCATAAATTAACCCAACAAGGATGGACTTGAAAAACGAGAAATCAACCAACCAAAAGTTAATCATTTTAACTCTAGATCATAAATCAAGAATATAAAATAATATAATGGTTGTCAACTCGTGTTCGAGTAAGACCATTTCCTGTTTTGTTTTTGTTTTTTTGTTTTTTGTTTTTGTTTTTTGGGGTTTTTTATCATCATAGTTAGGTGCCAGTAACATTTGACACTGTATCCTTGTGTTTTCTCAGATAACTCACCAGGCCAGTCCTGGAGAGACATACTCTTCCATATAAACTATATGTTGGAACTTCTCAACTTTGAATTTTGCTGGGCGGAAAATTGGCCTTTCTAATAGCCCGCTTCAATTTAATTCGGTTGGACTCAAATTCTTCCACAGACAGGTAGATGGTGGCTCTCCAGCCAGGTCTATTACAAGCTAGCTTCTTCCAGTCCTCCACAGCAAAAGCAGTGTTTTTCAGTGTGTCCTTCAAGCAGTCCTTAAACCTCAATTTGGTTTAGCACTGACGAAGTTTGTCAATTGAGATAAAATAATATACATATTTATCAACTTCTCAGCACGATTAGGGTGTGACACAAGGTCAATGTTTTAAGCGGAATTTAACAGGTTTGACTTCAGAGTTTTCATTCCTCTAGACTGGTTGTCTAACCAAGATTGAAGAGCGCAGTTTATCCATCTGTTTAGCCATAGGTAGAGAGACAATAGGTGAATCCCAAGTGCTATGTGAAATGCAAACAGCCTTGTCCAGATTTTAAACTCATCTTGCCTTGTCAATTTCCTACGACGATATCCTTTACAACATAATATTAAAAGGATATTGTGTATTTAGGCTGTGTTGGTGATCTACCCCCAGAGCATCACTTAGGATCACTAAGACTGCAGTCCTAGAGAGAGCTCAACTCCCCAGCTTGTGTTCTCTACTGAGACAACGTTATGTACGTCGCATTTATGATGGACGAATCCCGGAAGACATCCTCTTTGCAGAGCTTTCGTAATGGTCGCCCGTAGCTGCGATTCAAAGATGTCTGCAAGAATGCTCTCAGATGCTTTGCATTGCCCCTTACAGCTGGAAAAAATTGACTTAGGACCGCCCTCGGTTGCAGCAGACTCTCCGTAGAGAACTGTTCATGTCAGAAGCCACTCTGACGTAACACCATGAAGCTAAGAGGCAACAAAGCACCGGCACATCAACATCTTAAGGGACAGTCTTCAAATGCGACATCTGTGGTCGAGAATGTTTTTCAAACATCAGACTTCAGTCACAGGAGGCGCTGTAACTTCAGGGGCACAAACACTTTATTATAGTCTTCCGAGACTGAAATGCCAATAATATCTTATTATAATGGAGATTATGTGTTTTTCTGTCTGTAACCGAAACTATATTCCTACTCAAGTCACAATTCTCTTAGTTATTGACATCACATTCTCTATGATTTTATTTTTATCTAAACCTCAATTATTAAAAAATTGTCTTACATTATTAATACTGTTAACTATGTCTACATACTGACAACATGCAATTATATTTATATATACAACAAAATAGCGGTTTACAGTGTGAACGGGAAGGCTAATTTGCATATTAATATTAAAATCGAATTTAATAAATATGTGCTTAGTATTATTGATTTCTAACTGTTTGGTTTTATTTTAATGAATATAAGCAAACATTTCTTCAATGAATCTTAAATGAAATCCATTAACAAAATAAAATAATTGTCATTTTATTCTTTACTTCCTCTTATAACTAAATACTTAAATTAGAAAAAATAACAATGAAAGACGAGAGTGATGGAAGAGTAAGTTTCAGTTGCTCCATTTTTTATTATACTCCCTCTGTTTCAAATCTTTTATTATACTCCCTCTGTTTCAAATCTTTTTATCTGTATTCTTATTTAGTTTCATTAGCCTTTCTAATTTAATACAATATTTTATTACATTAAAACTTAAATACTTGCCGGAGGGTGCATAATAGTAATATATAATATATTGTATATTTTAGACAGTAATTGTTCATGCAAACAAGTATTATTAAATGGAATTGACAAAGAATGTCTTACAAATTAATTGTCTAAACTTTTATTGCTTCTTCTTTAAACAAGTGGATATCTCTCAAAATTAGTTTTTTTGAGACGATGCTGTATAAACAATTAAGCCAAAATAATTTCTTGATTTAACTTGTTTCCTCTCATTGTTACTTAAACGATTTTCCGAAGCTGTAAATTTGTTCATTTATACGTTTATCTCTAATTATATTAAGAACTTACTAATTAAAGATTTGTTCATTTCCAGAATAAAAGCTAATATATGTTAATAGAGATAATCTAAAACTTAAAGATACAATTGTTAAAATATTAGAAAATATATTTAGCGTAGAAATTCCAGGAATGAAGAAAAGAATATAGAAGTTGCCGATTCTTTAGTTTGTTAGTACAGAAAATGACCAGAGCTAAGCAGTAGACTGGTAAAATAATAGTAGAATTAGTTGGCAGTAATAAAAGTCAAAACATTACCTATACTAGTACAAAATTTTTAAAAACACCCTCCGGGCGATATAAAAATAGATTTTTCAAACATATTGCCTGAGGGGTGGGAGTAAAAAATTCAATGTCAGCGAGTTTGTACCCTAAGTAAGTAAAATCATCAAATTCATTAAAGGATTAAAAAATAAAACAATTTTAAATGTAAACTTTAAATATGTATTAAAATAAAACAAACTATATATAGATATATAATACCAGTCATGTATTTATTAAAACTCGTTTTAAAAAAAACAATGAGGAGTGTCTAATGTTGCATGTTTACATCTTGAGTGTATTTATTCTATGTTATGACGATTTGGGTAATGTAAGTAAGCAGTGCGTAATTTTTGTTACAGACAAAAACCGGAAGCGAATCTCCATTATTAATAGATATCTAAACAAAAATAGTCAGTCCTAAAGTAAAATTAGGATTATTGTTTTGTTTTATATAAACATAATTTTAACTGTGAAAGTGAATGAAAGTTTTTTTTAAGTATTCATTCAATAAATCATACTTATGATATTATGGGTTGTATAAGTAAAGTCGTCGTGGGTAGCCTAAAGTCGGTATCAGCCAATCAGTGAGGGAGTCTATCCTCTTTTCAAAAGCGGTAGACCAAGAAAATTGTTTTTACGTCTGAGGTGGAGCGCCATGCCTACCATCAGCTCCTTACTTTACCGCACCGTTTCCTGTGCTACTCACACGCTGAGTTAGCGAGGACCGGTATCGAACTAGGAACCTTGCGGTTTCTAGCCGAACGCTCTACTCACTAAGCTAATCCTTTATTATCTTGTTTTGCATTTAGATAGTATCCTGACTCAGTCTTAATTCCGTGTCTACCATTATATGTCTCCGGCCAGTTGCTCTATCAATGGTTCTGTGCCCACGTTGTGTTTTTCATAGATCTACAGAACTTAGAATTGACGCAACTTTGTCGGAGCTTTCCCATGGGATTAATCGGTACAAGTTGTCGGGTGTTGTCAATACAAAAGACAATAAAGGAACAAGTCATTATGTCCCGATTATGCATTGGTCATACAAAACTAACACACTCTTATATACTCAAACAAGAACAACAACCACAATGTGAAACATGTCAAACACCCCTGACAGTCAAACACTTAATGATGGAATGCAGATTTTTGCTCACATCAGAAAACATTATTTTAAAGCAAACAATATGAAGGACCTATTTGAAAATGTTAACATAGAGGATATTTTCTCCTTTTTGAGGGAAATAAAATTATACCATAGAATATAGACATGAAACAAATCAATGTCATAGAGTATGATTCCCAATAATGCTAACACATTGTTAAAACCAATTACTAAATGTATATATATGAATACACAATATGTATAACAACCCAACCGCTAGGCATGATATAACCCTGGACGGGTTGATATGCCGTTAAAATTAATAAACCAAACCAACCAACCAAAGAAATCACCATAGATGATAACGAAAATAAATTGAGACAAAATTGTGCAACAATAATACATAGGGCGCGGCTTAGCTCAGTCGGTAGAGTACTTGACTAGGAATCGCAATGTTCCTGGATCGATACCGGCCCTCGCCAAATCAGCGTATGAGTAGCACATGGATCTGCACGGTAAAGTGAGGAGCTGATGGTAGGTGTGGCGCTCCATCTCAGACGCAAAAAACAATCTCCTTGGTCTAGCGCTTGTGAAAATGGAATAGACTCCCTCGCTGTCTGGCTGACACCGACTTTAGGCCACCCCGACGACTTTACTTACTTTTATTACATAGATAAAAAATATATCACTTTTGTTTTGAAAAAGAAGACAGTGTAATTATGGTACTATCTTACTGATACAATATTATGTAGGTTATCAGCGGTGATGGTTGAATTCAGGACCGTTGAGTTTTCCTGGGGGCGTCTTAACATTTCGGAGAGAATTCTTTGAGGTGTCTAGTCTCTCTGGTCTTTCTCACGCGTTGAGCACTTTACAGAGGGTTCCTCGGAAACAACCACTAACCAATCACAATTTCAATTGACTTGTAGAGAGGCACTCTTCTACGCATCAGATCCTCATTGGTAACAATATAGGTAATTGGCTAATAAAGGCTCCACGCCCATCACTTTTGGGACAGTATCGATAGATCAGACCCTTCAATTCCGGTGCAATTCTTCACCGTATAAAACCATTTATTTGACAGGACATATATTTGAAAATAGATTTCTTATATATTGATTTTTGTAAGTGGCCGTACAACTACTTTCTTGTAAAGTGTTTGTTTCCAAGATTTGTTTAATATTTTGTACATTGCTCTCGAGAGGTCCTCTATACAGCATCCAGTATCCATGTGGAGCTGTTCAATTCTTCCAAGCCTTAGTTGTATCAGTGCTACTGTATCGCTGCACCACTAGGACCCTAACAAAGTGCCTAGAAAATAATCTAGATTATTTTCTAGGCACTTTGTTAGTCCTAGTGGTGCAGCGATACAGTAGCACTGATACAACTAAGGCTTGGAAGAATTGAACAGCTCCACATGGATACTGGATGCTGTATAGAGACCTCTCGAGAGCAATGTATGATAGACATTTGGAGAGAAATTGTCATGGATATCCGTGCTACTAGCAAGAAATTGAATTTCAAAACAATTCTTACAAATTGATTTTTTTAAATACCCTTTTATAAAAGGATTTTTTTTTAATCTTACAATTTGATTTTAACAATATCTGTCCTTACAAATTGAATTTTCCGTTATTCTTATCTTTTCTTATTAAAAGATATTTTCAGCATTTACAAAAAGACCATTCCACTTATAAATGTTTTAGCTCCGGCGAATTATCCCACATATTGTCACACAATGCAATCTTAGAAACTCACTATTTATTTCATTCACCAAGCCTGAATCTGATAAAGCCTTTTTTATTTTTTGCTTGAAGCTATCTTTAATGTTTGGTTTTTAATTAAGCCTTTGCTTCCCTACCAACTATGGAGTCTAACTTATGTTTGGAATTCACCAAGGAGGAAACTCATTCGCTTTGTTTGAGACGAGGGATACACTACCAGTATTCACTAGCTGAGAGTAAGACTCTGCAGCTCCTATCAAATCCAAACCTTGAGACGAGAGATACACTACCAGTATTCACTAGCTGAGAGTAAGACTCTGCAGCTCCTATCAAATCGAGGTCTTCAGAAGCCAATACACAATACCATACAATCTAACAGTGGCCAAAAGCATGATTCTCTCAACGCAATTGATCTTGAGACGCCACCTTCTGAACCAATAAGATAAAAATAGGTCTGTGTTTTCCATAGGTTCATATTGAAGAATACGTTCGGACTAAACATATGGGTGCTAGGCTAGTCATGACCAGCCGGTTGATTGGATTGGATTAGACGTTTGATCACCCGTCTAGCCCGGTTGGGGTCAAAAATTACTCTGTTGCTAGATCAAGGGTTGTTCAACCACTAGGATTCCGTCCTTAAGTATCACGGGTCACCATCACGGGCAAGATGTGGCTCCATTTGGGTGAAATGGTCTTACTCTTCTGCAGGTGCAGTCTGCGTATTTTACCGTCCCAGCCAACATGGCTGAACAGTAGGAATAGAAACAAAAACGTAAAGAAAAGAAAGAAGAAAGAAAGGAAGGAAAGAAGAAGGAAAGAAGAAAAAAGAAAAGAAGAAAGAAATAACAGAACAGAAAAAGAAAGGAAGATAAGAAGAAGGACTTGGAGGTTACTGGAAAGGGTTAAAATGGTTAAAGAGAGAAGATATCGCTGAACATGAAGAGTAGTGGAATGGAAGATATTGTGAAGAAAATGAAAGAAAGTGAAAGATTGATTTTAAAATATGAATGACAAGATTCAAACAAACAAACAAACAAACATAAACAAAAAGAAAGAAACAGAAAATCACTTTATATTCATCGTGCTATGATTCTTTCTCCTGTTCACATTAAAATGCATCGTTTTGCTCCCACAGAATGGACTCATCAGGTTATGCAAATTTCCGAGATGACGAGTTGTCATTATTTATATTATTTACACGTCTCATGCTATTTCTCTCAACTTGATTGTTATAGGCACAATGTTTTCATCTTTTTTTCTCTTTTTCTTTTTTGTTGCTGCTGCCACCGCCGCCCCTGCTGCTGCTGCTGCTGCTGCTGCTGCTGCTGCTGCTGTGCTGAGAGATGGCATTGAGCCCAGGAGACCGAGTGTACAAGGAACACTGAAAGAAAAGAAAAAACGAAAATAAAATCATATATTCTGTTTGAATAGGCAGAAAAATTATATTATTTTCAAGGCTTTCAAAAATGGTTTCTGAATTGACCGGGGTGAAATCCACGTGGTGTTCTGCGAGATCGTTGTAAGCGAGTTCAAACACCATTGGCACTATTCTGTCCACTTTCAGACTCTAACCCTTAGGATAGATATAAACCCCCCGCATCCCCGATGCTATGAGTTAAATAATACAACTACTGTTATTCTATGAGGATGGTTTTCGCAACAAATAACCCACGAAGGTTGATGTGCCATAAAACAAGAAAACATAACTAAACCAACTAATCAAACATCATCTATCGAAAAACAAAATTGCTTTTTCCTTATTTGGAGTAATAATTAAGTTAAGGATTCCAAAAACAATATAGCCCTGTCGTCTAGAGCTGTAGAATTCGCCAACTGCACCACTGCAGAGGGGTTAGACCCCTTCAAAATGAAGTAACCCTTTGTCCGTTGGTGGTGACCCGTAATTAAATAATGCCACTACTATTCTTCTATAAAGATGTTTTGTTTTGGGGGTTTTTTGTTGGCACCTTTCCGTCCACTAAGGACGATGGCGTAGTGTCCAAGAAAAAATTATCTGCGCAAGTGACTCTGCAGGCCAATTCTTGATTGACAGTCTTTGGTGCACTAAATGCACACAAACTGTGATGCTTTCTGGTGCTGCTGTCTGTTCTCTCTTTCTAGAACTCTTTGCTGTCGAGGCTACTCTCCTCTCCGCTTCACCCCTTCCATGTCTTGCTTAATATTAAGGCGCCAGTCGCTCTATTTTTGCATCTACCTCCCACGTATTTGTGTCAATATGGTATATCCTCATGACTCTCCTGCAGACAATAAAGATGACATAGGCATTAAATAACCCACGAATGTTAAATTTTTCCAGTTTGTTAACTTGGGATCTTTCATAATCCAGATTTTAATTCCGAAAAAGTTTTGGAATAAATTCATTCTAAATGGATACTCGTTTTTTTATAAACATATTATTCTCTTTAACATATAGATGGGACCCTAAGGAAGCAATAGTGATGAAGGAGTGCTCCACATTCCCCAGACCTCCAGAACTGGAACTGGAAATGGTTGGGGATTGCCGTAATGATTCAATTTTGCCGTTTTTTCAAACAATCCTTCAAGTTTATCAGATCAATAAAATGTTCTATATATGACATCTAAACGAGAAAATATACAATAAAATATTTTCCTGGTCTTTAATATTTCTAATCATTCTTGTTTTCTTGAAGGGAAATAATTTGCTGTTTTATGTGAAATGTAGGGAATATCAAACTACACATTCATAAGCTAAAGTTTCAGCTCACTATTAAGGTGATTATTAATTGTTTGTTTTTGTTTTTGTTTTTGTTTTATTTTTTATTTTATTTTTGTATTTTTGTTTTTTTTGTTTTTGTTCTAAATAGAAAACTGAATTATTAATAATCTATACATATATAAAGGGCGGTTGTGTGAATCTGTATGTCCGGAGAAAACTTTAAAAATAAAACAATTAACGACAAAGTAAATATATATACACATTAAATATCACCAGGGCTTGGTTTTTGAGCTAAAATAATGAAGATTTGATTTATATTTTTGAAGATTTGATTTATATTTTTTAAGATAATTAAAAAAAATTTAATTTAAATGATAACAACATAGTTTGTTTGTTGTTGTTTTGTTTTTTTTTGTTTTTTTTTTTGCATTTAATATTTTAAATAGTAGACATTGATTTTTCTTTTCAGAATGGCTGGATCAAGGCAAGGTCTTTTTTTACATAAGGAGTTTATTGGGGCCTCCTGCGAGGATCCACCCGTTATTCAACAATAGTGGATCTGCGTGACTAACTTTACCCCCTCCTCTACCTAAGTGACGCCGGGTAGCGATTCATATTTCTATACCAACACCAATAGCGGCTTAATCGTGAATTTTATTTCTCTGAATTTTTTAAATGATGCTTGATAATTAGTATTATTTGGATTATTCGAACTATTGTCCTCATCTTTATTGTTATCTACACAACGTTTCGACCGATGTACCTCTGGCTTTCTCCAGGTCCTTCTTTTCGAACTCGGGAAGCTGCGTGTCGAACTCGGGAGCCTGCAGGTTAAATATTGCAAAACTTTTTGACTCCTAGTAAACATAAAAACTACGCAAAATATCATTGTCATGTTTATTGAAGAAAGAAAAAGACCAGCGAAACTTTCTGTTCATCTATTGTTGTATGCGATTAAATCACAGATCATTTATAATGCAGACTTGCCTGAAGGATTGAAAGGTTTTCTAATTTCATTTCCCTTGGCTCAGTTTCCGTTAGTATAATGTCTTACGATTGGAACGTATATATATATATATATATATACACACACACACACATACATATATATATATATATATATATATATCTTATTATAATGGAGATTATGGGGTTGTCTGTCTGTAACCGAAACTATATTACTACACAAGTCACAATTCCCTTTGTTATTTACACACATTCTCCATGATTTCATTTTTTATTTAAACCTCAATTATTAGTAAAATTGTTTTACATCATTAAGACTGTTAACAATATCTACATACTAATAACATGCAATTATATGTATATATTCAACGAAATAGCGGTTTACAGTGTGAATGGAAGGCTAATTTGCATATTGATCTTTAAAAATTGATTTTAATAAATATATGCTTAGTACTATTGATTTCTAATTGTTTGGTTTTATCTTAATAAATATGAGCAAAAATCTCGGGGATAAATCTTAACAGAAATCTATTAACATAAAGAAATAACTGTAATTTTATTCTTTTCTTCCTATTTTAACTAAATAGTTAAATTAGGGAAATTTACCACTGAAAGACGGGAGTAAGGGAAAATGGTGGAACAGTTAGTTTCAAAGTTGTTCTATTTTCCGATTATACCCCCTCTGTTCCAAATATTTTTATCTGAATTCTTATTCAGTTTCATTAACCTTTCTAATTTAACATGATATTTTATTATATTAAAATTTAAATACTTGCACCCGGAGGGTGCATATATTTGCTAGTATATATATAATATATATATAAAGTCCAACCAATTATCTTTGGTTCGGTAGAAAATAATCATTCTGATGAAACAAATTGATAGTGATATACTAATTTTCGGGCGATACTCATACACATTTAAAGCCGTGTCAGCACTACTAAACGGTTGCACAATTTAGAAACTATCGAAACAATTTGAGAAAAGGAACTGTACAAAGATGTTTCGTGCTGTCTTAAACATGTACTGGAAGCAGCACCTCCAAAAAGAACAACTGTACGGCTACTTGCCGCCTATCACACAAACCATTTCATTAGACGACGAAGAGTTGCTAGAGAAGCAAGGAGAATCTTATAAGTGATGTTATCCTATGAGCATCTACACATAGACACACCAATGTGGGTCGTCCAGGGTAACCCTGCATCGATCAGCTCTTTCCGGTCCAGGATGCTTTGCAGAAGATCAACAAGGAGCGATGACTGAGAGGGCCGGATGGCGAGAAATAGTTATAAAGATGCATACTTTCAGTACGAGTTCATATATAAATATATATATATATATATATAAAGGGTGGCTTACCGGCGAATATGTTGGAGATGCACAGATGATCGTTGGAGATGCACAGGATCCAGGGTTAAGTCCGTGATAAAACAAATACAAAGTGCTCAATACAATGAACATACGTGTGATCAGCTGCAATTAATCGGTAACTCGATTAATTCCGTGGATTTAACCCTGATGATTCTAGCGATAAAACTCGAGTATTTTTCTATTGTATCCATTTCTTCAATCAATATATATATATATATATATATATATATATATATATATATATATATATATATACATATATATATATGTATATATACATATATATATATATATATATATATATATATATATATATATATATACGCATATATATATGCATATATATATATATATATAGAGAGAGAGAGAGAAAGAGAAAGAGAGAGAGAGTGAGAGAGAGAGTGAATGTGAAAAGTATTAACATATAAAGGTGCTCAATGCTAAAATAACAGAGCAGGTTTCAAATCAAATATTAAATATTATGGATTCAATATCTCGTAACTAAAGTTTCATGCTTACTTGCAATCATCAGACGGTCATTTAATAAAATCTTAACATTTTGACCGTTTGATGATTGCAATTAAGCATGAAACTTAATTACAGAATATTAAATCCATAATATTTTATATATATATATATATGTGGGGGGGGGAGGGTGTAGTGGTACCTTGACTTACGAGTTTAATCCGTGTAGGTAGGTAAAAGTAAACAAAGTCGTCAGGGTGGTCTAAAATCGGTATCAGCTAGTCAGCGAGGGAGTCTATCCCCCTTTTCACAACCGCTAGTAGATTGTTTCAGCGTCTGAGGTGATGTATATATATGTGCCATACCTACCATCAGCTCCTCTTCTACCATCAGCTCATCTAAAGGTAGGTACTAGCTTATTGATATATGGATATTCGTTTTGATTACCTTATATTCAGCTAGAAATTATAAAATCCTGGTGTCTTTGGTTTGGAAGAAAATCAATTTATTTTAAATTGATAGTGTAGTTTCTTATGGTTGATTCTGTTCGTGGGTGAGGTGAAATGTTCATGGGCTCACCACAATACTCTCGTGGAATGTGACCAAATGGAGTTTAGTTTTATACTCTGGTCAAATAGCATATCAACCTTCGTTGGTTATTCAACGCCAAAGCCATACTTGTGGAAGAACAGTAGTGGTGCTATTTAACCCATACCTGGCGGTACGAGAGGGTTTATAACTTTTCCAAATGGTGTCGGTCCGAAAGTGAACGTAATGGCGCGATTGGAGTTCGAACCCGCTTAAAGCAATGTCGCTGTCCAGCACTTTAGCAACCACACCACGGAGATTGCATTCTAATCTGTTGGACTAGCTTATTAGCTATAACATATCGGTGAGGCACCCAATGTAGCGAATTCGTTTGTTCAGTATAACTTTGATTCGGCTAAAATAACAAGTTAGGTATGTAAGGGACTAAATGGGGTAGTCTCCCTTGTCATAGGTTTGGGTAATCTCCTGTGTCAGGAGTACCTTTGGGGGGCGGGTATGTAACGCAGCAACCAAAGAAGATCACCCTCTTTTGCCGAAGCTACTGGACGAGTACGGGTGTGCAGGTCACCTCTCTATAGCACACTTATGGTGCATACCAGACAGTACAGACCCCACACACAGTAAGTGGTTTCCACCTATTTTCCCTCTATTACACTACTATGTATGTTTAGACACTTGTGACATTGTGTAGCCCGGGGAACTTCGTTCCCCTATATATGTTAAAATAAAAGTTGTATAAATGTAACTAACGCGTTTGTCACTAACTTTTTTGTTCACAGGATGTTAATGTTGGCTGATACACTCACTGAAATGCACATGGGATTTAACAAATTAACGAGTCTTCCTCCTGAAATTGGTAAATACACAAAACTGCTTTACCTGGATCTACGGTAAGAAATAATTTGGCTATTTAATGTTGGTTTTGTTTTCATGAATATAGACATTTTTATCAATATCTTTCATAGTTATTTGTAGCATTACTGTTTACCAAAGTTGATTATGATGTTGATTATGATGTTACCCCAACTTTTTGTAGCTATAAATAAGTACTATGTATATAATGCTACCTCTATACAATCATATTTTTATTTTTTTAAGAAAAAAAACAAAAAAACATCACTGCAATTTTAGAAAAATTTTGCTTGTGCATTATTTGAAATGAACTTAATTGTTATTAAGAACACATTTTATGACATTTTCGTGTTAAAACATGCAGTTGTATTCATTCAAACAAATTCGTTTTCAGTTAGATTTACAGTCAAATAAAAATGGACGATCAAAACATATGGCTTCTCAAAGAGAAACAAACAAGAGGAGTTTATTCTTATTTATGTAGCAATGTTCAGATTACCGGTTTTTGTTGGTCGGCCAACATTAGTGTGTTGATGTGTAAGTATTCCACATTGGGGTACTTTCCTTTTAAGGAACCTAATGCTTTATAAGAACCGGAGTTCATATTCTGTGAACCACTTATAGGGGCATCGAGTTACATTCTAACCAAGTAAGTAAAGTAAAAGTAAAATCGTCGGGTTGGCCTAAAGTGGTATCAGCCAATCAGCGAGGGATCTATCCCCTATTTTTTAGCGCTATACCAAGGAGATTGTTTTGCGTCCGAGGTGGAGGGCTACACCTACCATCAGCTCCTCACTTTACTGCGTAGATCCCTATGCTACTCATACGCTGAGTTGGCGAGGGCCGGTATCGAACTAGGAATCTTGTGGTTTCTATCCGAACACTCTACCGACTGAGCTAACCCGGACTGTGCCAGACTAGCTAGACAACCACTAAACTATGATGAGTCGGCCACATTTATACAGCTGCTTTTTTAGAATAAAGAATGACTTCATCTATAAATTCAGATCTTTTATTTGTTTAGAATACGCATAAAACACCTGTAAATATTTTCTTTTTCGAGAGAAAGTCAACTGAAAATAAAACTGTATTTTTATTGGTTTCTTTCAAGTCATACAATGTAAATAACACATTGATATGGAACAAAAAACAAATCATATATATATATATATATATATATATATATATATATATATATGGAAATACGGTGAGGAATTAATCGACAATATGAGAAGAAAATATTTTTTTAAATATAACAAACACAGGATGTTATGATTAGGGGAAACAATTTTATGTGTCAATACTTAAGCATTTCGGTATATTGTACCATCTTCAGGACACTGTTAAGTAATGTTTATGTGAGGGACAAAATGAAAGATGTTAAGTGTATAGTCAATGTGTGAATATGATGTTATTAACCGTTAATTTTTATATGCGCGTTTGTTTATGCAAGCGTCATCCTATGTTCTTCACCTTCCATTTTTGCACATGCAATGATTACGTCATTGGCTTTCGTAAACAAACGCTCATATAAAAATTAATATATATATATATATATATATATATATATATATATATATATATATGGTTGGCATCTTTAAGTTGCATTTTGGAGATTATTTGAAGTGAGGAAAAAGAAAAATCAAACAGTTTTTGTTGGACTTTGTAACTGTTTTAAAGCAATAATTTAATATATATATATATATTATATATATAATATATATATATATATAATATATATATGAGTGTGTGTGTGTGTGTGTGTGTACCTTTCAGAGAAAGGAAAAAACTCAACAAAACCGTCATTCTGTAATAAATTTCTTACGACCCAAAACTCAAAAGGCTTTAAAAAGAAATTTCTAAAACTCCTTAAAAGTTCAGTCTCATCAGACAGAATTACAAATTAAAGTGATTAATCCAAAGAATATCTTACCAGAAAATTTATCAACTGTAGGTCAGACAGCAAGTATAAATTTACAATCTTAAATTTAAATATTGCTCTGTATTTAATCTAAATTTTTGATTATTACACATTGAGCTCTCTCTAGGGATTTATAAAAAATACTTGTATGAATATATGTTGCACCCTACAAGAGCATGCATTATGATTATACAGTGAGATTTTGAAGATCCCAAGTAGAATCATCCCTTACAACCAGTCATTTGGATACTTATATATATGCTCCCCATCCCCAGGGGTTTGAGCACTTTTGAAGGGGATTTCGCGGACGAAATATATATATATATATATATATATAATATATATATTAATAAATAAGTTATCAACAGACACGTGTTTCGAGGTTTACCTCTCATCTTTGTGGCTACACGTTAACAGCTACCCCTGGCCGGGTTTGAGACCTGAATGAATTTTCGTTCGCCAAGTCTCTTACCGATGCGGCAGTAGCGGCTGTCAAATATAGAATATTTAATTGATACATTTCTAAGCGGAAATAAATTCACTAGAGTCCTCGAACTTTGTAAACAAAGTGAGGTTAGCTACCCGCTAGAACGGGGAATTTTACAATTAAATCCTTATTTAGAGAACTCAACCATTTGGGAGTATATATATTAATAATAAGTTAATCCACAGACACGTATTTCGAGGTTTACCTCTCAGGAAACTGGAAATAAATTCGACGGAATAAAACAATAAGTTATATGTAAAATTAAATAGACAAATATTTCAGAGGATGTGTTTATTATGATTGAATAAATAGTTCTGCCTACGTTCGAGCCAAAATGAATTTGAAAACAAAACAAGAATGTGTAGCAAGATAGGGATTATCCTGAGTTTTGCGAGAACTACTATAAGAAAGAAGAAGAGGAAGAAGAAATAAGAGGGAGTAAAGGCTGAAAAAAAGTGATGAACATAAAACAGGTTGTCGTGAATTTGACCGGGGCGTGACCCCGAATGGAGAATTGAATGTCAACCGGGAGTTTCGGGTGTTGACCGGAACCGGAAGTCACGTGGTGACGTGGAAACGACGAAGAAAAAATACCAGCCTCTTTTTGCTTTCGGACGCGTAGGGTACGGACCGGACCTCTGGTCCTAGTGTGGATTCACAGTAATTTAACAGTGTCCTCCTCTCTCTCTCTCTCTCTCTCTCTCTCTCTTCTCTCTCTCTCTCTCTCTCTTCTCTCTCTCTGCCTTTCCTCCTCTCCGACACAGCCCACGAGATAGCCCTGGAAATAAAAGCTAAGCAGCTTGTGACGATATATTTCTCGCGTTGTACTTTTTTATCAACAAGATGACCACCACGTGCCAAAAACCTTTTTTAGTGTCGTGAATTTGGAGGCACGTTGACATGACCTGCTATACAAACATATATCGATAATAGAACGTTTATGTATATTATCCGTTTCTGGTACCGTGAATATATCGCTACCGCCACGTTACAAATGAATAAACGAAATGTCTTAAAGTAACCCAAGAGTTGTCATGCCGTAAATCCAACCAACCAACCATTCTCCCTTCGCCGTGGTAAATCCCTTTTCACATTCACAGTTACCTGGGTGTTTTTTGTTTGATTGGTTTTTTTTGTTGTCGTTGTTTTTAGGGGTTTTTTGGGGGGTACGCTTTTTGGGGTTTTTTTTACGAGTATTGTGTTGATTACTTGAAAGTCGTCCTTTCATTCATGGCACATATTTGAAATAAAAGAAGTAATTGTCTTTTCAGTTTGAGGAAGATTTTCTAGTTTGTTTATCTATCCAAATAGTTCAGAATCGTTTTATGAAGGAGACGTCAGATATTTACACTGGAGATAATCTTTATATTGTATTTACTCTTTCTTAACTAAAATGTAACGCATCTCTCTCTCTCTCTCTCTCTCTCTCTCTCTCTCTCTCTCTCTCTCTCTCTTCTCTCTCTCTCTCACCGCATACATTTGCAACTCATTTTTAATTTACAGTTCACATTGACTAACACAACAACTCTGGCTTGCTCAAATATATATATAATATATATATATATATATATTATATATATATATATATATATATATTCCCCAAACCATGTAGATCTCTCTGGGGGATTTTAATTAACTTTCACCGCCAGCATAAAGCAAATTTACCGTCTCTTGTTTACAGGTTTGATCTCTCTGCTAATCGTAAAATATATAAGCAAAACAAATGTATGTATTTAATAATTTAAAACACCACTCCTTAATGACAGCTGTCGATGGCCGAGAGGTTAACGAATCGGCTGATTAAAAGTCAGTCCGGTTTCTCTCCTGGTCGGAGTAGTTGCTGTGTCCACACTGCTGAGACGTGAAACGTCGAAACGCGGTGTCTTGTGGATGACATTATCTATATATATATATATATATATTTATATTTATATGTGTGTGTGTGTGGATATATATTGTTTAATGGCATATAAACTTAGGAACAATTATTATGTTTTTAATAGCATATGAACTTTCATTTGTTATCTAATGCCAAAGTCATTTTTATATTAGAAGAGTAGTGACATTGTTAAACCTATAGCTGGTTGATTGAAGAGGTCCATACATTTCCAAAGGATATTAATTAAAAGGTGAACGTAAAAGCGAGATTGGTATTCGAACTCACTTACTGCGATATCGCAGTACAACACGTTAGCCACTAAGACACGGGGACTCATGAAAAAATGCCTCCATTTAGTTATGCTTTGTGATTATGCATTCTGAAATTCACGGAAAATATTTTTGATGAAATTTGATTAAATTAATTAAAAATTAAATCCTTTCTAAAATCGGATTCCGCTTCAATCAGGCTGACTAAACGAGCGAATTTGCATTAGTGTTTGAAAGATGGGCCAAACTATTAAGTTAATTAGAACACTCCCTGCTCAAAATCATTAATCTTAGATATTAAAAGTCAAATTCTGTGTTTGTTCAAATACTTATGAGCAGTACCTTCAATGAGTGATACTTAATTATGTTAAGACCAATATATATATATATATATATATATATTGTTGGAATCATTCCGTCTACTAAAGACGATGGCGTAGTGTCCATTTTGTTTTATCTGGAACTGCATGAGTAGCTAAACAAACCAATTTTTGAATGGCAATCTCTGGTGCAGTGACTGCAAACAGACCGTGATGCTTGCTGGAGTTACTGTTATCTCTCCTTCCTTGTGGCTCTCTTTTCTGTGGCGGCTTCTCTCCTCTTTTTCACTCCTTTTCGTTCTTTGTTTGACGAGGAGTCGCCAGGTCACACGGTCTTCTGCACAAGCCTCCCATGTGTTGGTGTTGATGTGGCATGTCTTTATGTTTCTCTTGCAGATATATTTAAAGCGCAGGCGTGGTCTCCCTACCGGTCGGGTGCCCTCTACTAATTCGCCATACAGTAGGTCTTTGTGGATGCAGCCTTTGTCCATCCTCCTGACGTGACCAAGCCAACGCGGGCGTCTCTCGCAGATGATAACGGGCATGCTGTTCATGTTTGCTCATTCAAGCACTTCTGTGTTGGGCCCTTTTTCCTGCCAGCATATGCGTAGGATGCGGCGTAGGCATCTGAGGTGGAAATTTTCCAGTTTCATATATAACTTCTAAACTCTACCAGTGCGACAAAAACCAAGAGAACTCAGTTTTTCAAAATAAAATAAAAATTTAAACTGGCATCTTGGGGGGGGGGGGGTAAAAAAGAAAAGACCACACACCCGTACTTCTTAGTAAACAGGCCTGGTTACTGACAGTTCGCTTATGCGATCTTCAGGAGGTCTTCATATCTCGTAAGCCAAAGTAGCACTGCATTTTTTTTTTATATCTTTTTTACTAAAACGTCATTACTTTCCGAATACTATAATATTTTAATATGGTGAGCTTGCTTCTCACCGACTGCCCGTTGAAGTCGACAGCGCGTAACACGGAAAAACTTGTAAGTTAGGGCACTGGTAAGTCAATATACCACTGTATTTTTCTATATTATATCTGTTAAAACACCATTACTTTCTGAAACCCTAATCTATACATATATGAAGGAAGTTCGTGTGTATGTAGTCCGAGAGAAAACTATGAAAATAAAACAATTAATGACAAAGTAAATGTATATACACATTCACTATCACCAGATCTTGCTTTTTGAGCAAAAAATAATGAAAATTGTCATTCGTGAAGATAATTACACAAAATTGAATGATAACAGCATGGATTTTTTTTTCATTTAGTATTTTAAATAGGAAACATTAATTTTATTTTCAGAGTGTTTGGATCACCGCAAGTTTTTTTTTTTACATAGGGATTTTAATGCGGGCATCCTGCAATTCAACAATTATGAATCTGCGAGACTAACTTTTTTTTACTTCCCTTTACCCAGGCGATACCGGATAGCCGCTTCTAGTATTCAAATATAGTGAGCTTGCTCTCACCAACTGTCGCTTAACTCGACAACTCATAACTCGGAAGACTCGTAAGTTAGGGCACTTGAAAGAAAATCATGTATCACTGTATTTGCTTCTATATTTTATCTGTTAAAACACCATTGCTTTCTAAACACCCTGTAGCGTTATTTTCGTATTCGCCTGGGGAGTTGTCTGCCCGTTGGGTTCGCTGGTTCCCGCTAGGGACCTTTGATATTTAAGCGTTGGTTTGAACGTCTCTTTCTCTTTTTCCTGTTGCTCGACCTACAAGACACACTATGGGTTAGACTCTGGCCTACCCCTTCTTGTTGGGGCTTTGGTCCCCTTACATTACTGTAAGTGATTCATACAGCATGGACTATTCCTAGTCTCATGTCTGTTGCTTTTATGTTTTTCCATTCATGAATGTGTCATTATCTCTACTTTTGTATGTATGTTTATGTACACCTCTTATGTATTATGTACTGTTTAAATTCTTGTGCTGTGTATATAAAATGTTTTGTCTATCAACCCTTGTCGGATCTTCAAGTATTATCCTTTGAATCTTTACAACCCTAATATTTAAATATAGTGAGCTTGCTTCTCACCGACTGCCGTTGAAGTCGACAGCTCGTAACACAGAAAAACTCGTAAGTCAGGGCACTCGTAAGTCAATGTAGCACTGTATTTTTTATATCCTCTCTGGTAAAACGTCATTACTTTTCCGAATCCATAATATTCAAATATAGCGAGCTTGCTTCTCACCCGACTGCCGCTTCCTGTGAAAGAATGTGCTGAGCGATGTTTATGATTCATTGTAAAAGTTTTAGAATAATTTATGTGAAACTGTCGGCCTGTTGTTGTTGAGGTCGTTACGCTTACCCACGGAAAACTAAAAGTTCATCTCCCGTTAACATAAACTAACCTATTGTGTATATTTAACACCAACGAATACTGGAATTACTTCGTTGGCCTCGAGAGAAAACACTAGCAAAAAACTGGATCGTAAACAAAATTTTCAAACACGATTTCAATAATCTCCATAGAGTTATCGTTCGTGCCAAATTTCCGTGCGTTCTCTTGCTGAAAGGAATATCCATGACGTCAATAAATTTAGAAGGAAAAATTAGTATCAATGTTGGTTCAGGAAAATAACATATTTTGGAGATGCGCCAGAAACTAATAAACTATTGTACCTATCGATGCAGAGTTTTTATTTATTTATCTATGCTAATCTAGCAAACACTCGTAGGAAGCGCGTGGTTAAAGTCAAGGAGCGCGTGGTGTAATGGTTAAAGTCATAGGAAATGGACTCGTCGTCCCGAGTTCAAATCCTCGACGTGGTAATTACATTTCACTTAGCGTTTTAATACCCTTGGGAAAGGTATGAATCCTACTCTCTCTCCAGCTATGGGTAAATAGTAGGGCAGACTGGCTCTTTAACCTTGGTTAGGCAACCGGTCTAGGGGAAGGAAAACTCTGAATTCAAACCTGTTAAACTCCGCTTAAGAAATTAACCTTGTGTCACATCCTGCTCGTGCGGAGGGGTTGGTAAATATTTTGGTAATACTGGTAATAAGTCGACCCCTTTTTTTAACTCTTTGCCAACCAAAAGCTGTGCCAAATATTCTTATGTTTTTCCTGTATGATAGGATATTTCAAAGTTAACTATCTTTCACCCCAGAACTCATTCTATTCAAAAAATTCCTATTATCATGATATTTACCATGTAACCCACGTTGTACGGGGTTAGACACAAGGCCCTATTAATGTGAGACCACCCACGAACCCAAGCTCATGGGTGGCGGATGCCAAAAATGCGTTGATCCCATCGGCATTCCTCCTCAAGGGGGCACCTCAGCACTGGGCAAGAAACCCAGGTCTGCCCCTTTAAATCAAGGGACAGGTGTTGCCTGGAGGAAGTCACCGAAGACTACTATGCTGCTGCTGGCTGATCGTCTGGTGGACAAAGGGAAACAAAAAATCATACTCGAATGTAGTACGCTCAGTTTTATTCAATCAATTCACTTTCTGAGATGTGGAAGTCGGTAATACTGAAACAGTTCACCTCGGGTAGGATGTGACACAAGGTCAAAAAGTAGGTGGTGTTGGATAGACATGAATGCAATAATGTTATCTGCCCTTGTCGCCAGGTTTTCGCCGATAGGTGACTAGGAGTATTTAGGCAATAGCCCGGAAATTCAGAACTTCTTCTCTCCTCTCTCTCTCTCTCTCTCTCTCTCTCTCTCTTCTCTCTCTTCCATCCGGCAATCACTACACATGGTATGAACACGTGTTGTTTTATCCCTAAGTGGGGGTGGGGGCTTGCTCCCAACCAACTATCAGTAAATGACATTCCTTCATGTACTCTGTATCACTTCGTTAGACTTAGTCCTACATCCTTTGTCCATATTTACGTATCTGTTTCATATATTTTACTGTATCTTTGCCATGAGTATATGTATACCTGTTATGTATGTATTTTTCTGCACTGCTCACAGAATAAAGTCTATGTTTGTTATTATATACCAGTACAAAAAAAAACACCCTCTGGCGATATAAAAATAGATTTTTTCAACATATTGCCTGAGGGGTGGGAGTAAAAAATTCAATGTCAGCGAGTTTGGACCCTAATTAAGTAAAATCATCAAATTCATTAAAGGATTAAAAAATAAAACAATTTGAAATGTAAACTTTAAATATGTATTAAAATAATAACAAACTATATATAGGTTTATAATACCAGTCATGTATCTATTAAAACTTGTTTTAAAAAACAATGAGGACTGTATAATGTTGCCTGTTCAAATTTTGAGTGTATTTATTCCATGTTATGACGATTTTGGGTAATGTGACGTAAGCAGTGAGGTAATTTTTGTTACAGACAAAATCCGGAAGCGAATCTCCATTATTAATAGATAACTTTTTTTGTCAGATTAATTTATTACATATATGTACCCACGTTGGAAGGTTACTTTGAACCTTCCAACTTATCATAAGAACATTTGTACCTTATAGTGGCATCTAGCGAATATCCAACTCCCTGTTCAGTATTGATGTATCTTCTGCGAGACTTACTAATCATGGAATATTGTGAAATAACCTTGATATAAGTTGAATGTTAGAGACTCGGGAATAAAACCGCTTTCAATAACTCGTGATATGTAATTGACATTTAAATAAGTCCTACGAGTCTATGGATTGTTCCTTGCTTCTCTTTTTGGTGCAAGTGATTGCGGTCCATCTATACATATATAAAGGTCAGTTTGTGTGTATGTATGTCCAGAGGAAACTGAAAATAAAACGATTAAGGACAACTATATATATATATATATATATATATATATATATATATATATAAAATGTTGTTCTGTTCCAACGGGAGAAAATTTAATATTTTATAAAAAGAAGGTCCGCAAAATGTATTATGTTCTCAGAAAAAAAAATGTTATTCTTTTTATCTTACATATGCGACACGTGTTTCTGATCTGTTGTCTTCTTCAGACATTGAGTTATTATTTTGGCAGAATATGTCCGATATTTGATAGGTTGTGTGTGTTTTTGTAACTTTTTTATTATAATGGTTGTGTAATAACGGTTGAGCGCTACGTTATTTTTTTCAATCCTTGCGTGCGATTTGCGCGGATTTCCGTGCGACTTGCGCGCAATATTGAGAAAAAAATGATTGTAACGTTCCACAATCTTTGCAAATCGCAAATCTCACGCAAGGATTGAAAAAAATAACGTAGCGTTCAACCGTTATTACACAGCCATTATAATAGAAAAGTTGCAGAAACAAACACAACCTATCAAATATCGGACATATTCTGCCAAAATAATAACTCAATGCCTGAAGAAGACAACAGATCAGAAACACGTGTCGCATATGTAAGATAAAAATAATTTTTTTAATTTTCTGAGAACATAATGCATTTTTGCGGACCTTCTTTATATATATATATATATATAATATATATATATATATATATATATTCACTATTACAAAGTCTTGCTTTTTGAGCAAAAATAATAAAGATTTGATTTATATTTGTGGAGATAACTTGAAAATAAAATTTGTGGAGATAACTTGAAAATAAAATTTAAATGATTTAAATGGATTTTTTTGTTTGCATTTAATATTGTAAATAGTAAATATTGATATTTCTTTTTAGAGTTGCTTGATCAACGTAAGGTCTTTTTTACGTGGGGATTTTAATGGGGCATCCAACTCACGATTCAGTAAAAATGGACCTGTGAGACTGTTGAGATTTCTTCATATAAGGCGTGTGTTAAATGCCCACTTTTATTTATAGACTCGGCGATCATCATGTGACCATATTCTTGGCCAATCACTGGCAGTACTCTGCTGCTGATATTGTTACTTATACTGGCTGTTCTGGTCATACCTACGTATATTGCTTTGAACCTTCGTGGACGACGGAACATAGGATTATATCACTGGACCTTTGACTCTACGTAGGATTTCATAAACTCAGGACTTATTCACTTACTAAAGGATTCTATAGTTCAGGACTTACTTACTTTGAGTTCTTTTCAACTGGCCAAGGATGGCGGTCAGAAACTTAACAGAGACTAACTAAAAAAAACCTCTACCCAGGCAATGCCGGGTAGCCGCTTCTAGTTCTTATATAAAATCCTGTTCTATCAAATGATGATTTTCAAAAGATTAACTGATTAGAGAATTGGCACGATTCACCATTTCTAATCCGATTCCACCCATTTGGTCTTGATCCGCGCTAAACCAATTTGCGTAAATATTTATAAAAAGAATCGATCATGTCCGCATGGAAAGTAATCCCCAAAACTGGAATGAAGCTGGGGTTGGGTTTTCATCACAAATGGCAATTTAAATCCCTACTTGCGCGAATTAAAAGTTAGGCAATATTTTCTGGCACAATGCAAGTTTATGGTACGTACATCACATGACCAAATTAGTTCTATCTGTTGTATGTGTGTTGCATAATAGATAAGCATAGCCTATCATTTTTGTTAGGTTGTGTAGTGTATATATCAAAATTAACGGTAAAACTGTAGAAAATTAGAGTGGGTTTAAATTGACAGGTCTTGAACCCAAGATCATATGGAACGGGGCTCTCGTGGTCTTAGGGTGTCATGTGACGAGGCAACTCTGAAAAAGTAGAATCTAGTCAATAAAAATTGAGCCTCTCAGACCCTCTTTCTTGGAGCCAAAGAGATGATAGTCTGAGGTAAACAATATTCCAGTGATATCTGTAGTGAAAAAGTGGCTCAAAGAACAGTCAAGATAATTTTACGGAGCAGGGATTCATGCTCTCATTCGAAGGTGGAACATTGCTATTGAGAGTGACGGTGACTATGTAGAGAAGTAGGGATGTGATCCACAGAGGACCAGCTTCATTTTGATGTATGATACATGTTCTTGTGTTGTAATTATATTTGTCCTAAACAAAATGGCATTACTTTTTGACTCATCCTCGTATATATATATATATATATATATATATATATATATATATATCAAATATTATAGATCTAATATCCCGTAACTAAAGTTTCATGCTTACTTGCAATCATCAGACGGTCAAAATGTTAAGATTTTTAAAAACGGTGGCTTGTTTAGGGTTTATATAGCATGAAGCCACCGTCTTTTTTTTATCTTAACATTTTGACCGTCTGATTATATATATATATATATATATATATATATGAGTAAGAAAAGGTGGAATGAAAACATCACACAATGCTGTTAAAGAAGAAAACAATTTATAATATAATCATAGCTGATATTGATCAATATTTCGATTTTACAATATTTCGATTTTACAAAAATCATCATCAAATAAAAAAAAAAATCATCATCAAATAAAAAAAAAATTCCTTTAATAAAAGTCTTTTGAAATTCCAACCGTCACATTTCTTAACACCCATCCCTTCCGTTTAAATTGTTTTCGCTTTGTTGCCAACATCTCAAAAATTCGCTACATTTATTGTCAAAAGATATACATGGAACATGACCGACATATATATGGCGCGAAATGCCCACGTTGGTGAATATTGTAACGTCTTTCGTTTTTTTGCAGTATTAAGGTTTTTGTTTTGTAAACTCATTTTAACTTTCCTCTCCGACCCAAACAACTACGGGAGTGAATGCAGCTCTGATGATGATTTTTGTAAAATCGAAATATTGATCAATATCAGCTATGATTATATTATAAATTGTTTTCTTCTTTAACAGCATTGTGTGATGTTTTTCATTCCACCTTTTCTTACTCATATTGTCGGATTAATTTCCTTTCTTTTTACTTATAATATATATATATATATATATATACAGACAGAGAGAGAGACAGACAGACAGACAGACAGAGAAAAGAGAGAGAAATAGAGACGGACGGACGGACGGACGGATGGAGAGTGATGAAAATACAGTTATATATAACAATTCTGGGACAGACATGCAAATATGTATATATATATATATGTGTGTGTATGTGTGTATATATATGTATATATATATATATATATATGTGTGTGTGTGTATATATATATGTGTATGTGTGTATATATATGTGTGTGTGTATTTGTATATATACATATGTGTGTATGTGTGTGTGTATATATATATATATATGTGTGTGTGTGTGTATATATGTGTGTGTTTGTATATATATATATATATATATATATATAGAGAGAGAGAGAGAGAGAGAGAGAAAGAGAGAGAGATATGAACATACTGAGATAGATAGAAAGATAACGCTAATTATCGATATAAATTTCTTTGAACTTTAGTGAATAAATGCGTTTATTTTTTCTTTGTTTTCGTCAATAAAATATATACGTTCTTCCTTTTCAATTTTATATAAATTTCCACATCAAATATCGATAAGAAATAAAAATCAGAGTTGAAGTGTCTTTCTCACCAATTGCTGCCGCTCCTAATATCATAAATCTAAGCCGTCTCTCTCTCTCTCTCTCTCTCTCTCTCTCTCTCTCTCCTCTCTTCTCTCTCTCTGTGGTGTGTATGTGTGTGTGTGTGATAGTGTAGCATCATACGAATTAACATATTTCTTAGATGACAAGACCAGATGCTATCGTTACACTTAGTAATAACAATAATACACTCACATACACACATTCATATATATATATATATATATATATATATATATATATATATATATATATAACACCAATTATCGACTTTCGATAGTGCCGACATACGCGAAAAAATATGAATAGGTGTCATAACAAACACATATCTATTTATAAAGAGGAAAAGAAAAATGTGTATCGATTATTTTCAAATCAATAGAAAATAATAAATAAACTTACGCACAAAATAGATCTATAAAAGAAAACAACATATTTTTTAATTTCTCTCGAAAGTAGAAATTTGATTAACCCTTTCCCCTATGCAAAATATTTTATGAAAAATATAATTTTTAATTTAGTTTTTAAAACTTTTAAACTATGAATATTTCTTATTCTATTTTATCTTATTTTATCTTATTTTATCCATCTAATGATGTATCACGCTGGAGCATCTTGCCCACCTGTTTAGAAAAAATAGGCAAACAAAATTCTTTTACGCAAATATGTTTTCTCTAGTATTATTTGGATGATTAAGACTATTGTCCTCATCTTCATTGTTATCTGTACAATGTTTCGGCCGATGTGCCACCCGGCCTTCTTCAGGTATTTCTTGTCGGACTCGGGAACTTTCTTTTCAGAAGATGAAGACAGTAGTCCGAATAATCCAAATAATACTAATTATCAAGCCTAATCTAAAAAATTCCAATAAATGCTGTTCTCTATTTGTTTAACATACAGTTGTGTACTAGTGTTGGAATTTTTTGCATATTAAGTGTGTTCTAATTCCCAACCTGAATTTATTGACTAGTCGAGGTCACGTGGTTTATTCCTCCGGCCAATCAACAGCCATAATACGTGGTTGATACACTACTTAAACGCTGTTACTTTCCACAGTTCACTTGCAATCATTGAGGAGGAACTTACGATATTAATAAGAACCAAAGGATACTTTATCGAGGATTTCCACTGGACAAGTGCTCTTGCTTAAAGCCCACAGGATGGCTCATAAGATTGTAACAATGGGGCTATCGTACCTTTTCTGGTAATAAATTAACTGGTCCATGGCTATTTCTCTACTGCTATTTAGAGCATCCGGAGAAACTTCCGGGGACCTTCCCTGGTTTCCGTTTAGAGGCGTCGGCTTCTAGACCAGTTTAATTCATGGTGTGATACCAGGTGGTCGTGCACCCGGGTAGCACCATCCCTCTGGTCTAAAAGAGGCAGGGCTGGGTTTATTGGCCTGTGTCAGAGACGCCCAAAAGGGGAATGCCGACGGGATCCACGCATTTCTTCTTAGAT
>CM042166.1:3033843-3051934 GCA_023376005.1 Doryteuthis pealeii
AATTAAGAGAGTGGCAATCTCCAACATGAGCTACATAAATTAAAAGACTGGCAATCTCCAACATGAGCAACATAAATGATGAGACTGGCAATCTCCAACATGAGCTAAATAAATAAGAGACTGGCAATCTCCAACATGAGCTACTTAAATTAAGAGACTGGCAAACTCCAACATAAGCTACAGAAATTAAGGACTGGCAATCTCCAACATGAGCTACATAAATGAGGAGACTGGAAATCTCGAACATGAGCTACATAAATTAAGACACTGGCAATCTCCAACATGAGCTACATAAATTAGGAGACAGGCAATCTCCAACATGAGCTACATAAATTAGAAAGACTGGTAATCTCCAACATGAGCTACATAAATTAAGAGTCAGGCAATCTCCAACATGAGCTACATAAATTAAGAGAGTAGCAATCTCCAACATGAGCTACATAAATTAAGAGAGTGACAATCTCCAACATGAGCTACATAAATTAGAAGACTGGTAATCTCCAACATGAGATACATAAATTATGAGACTGGCAATCTCCAACATGAGCTACATAAATGAAGAGACTGGCAATCTCCAACATGAGCTACATAAATAAAGAGACAGGCAAACTCCAACATGAGCTACATGAATTAGGAGACAGGCAATCTCCAACATGAGCTACATGAATTAAGAGACTGGCAATCTCCAACATGAGCTACATAAATAAGAGACAGGCAATCTCCAACATGAGCTACAATTAAGAGACTGGCAAACTACAACATAAGCTACAGAAATTAAGACACTGGCAAACACCAACATGAGCTACATAAATTAGGAGACAGGCAATCTCCAACATGAGCTACATAAATTAAGACACTGGCAATCTCCAACATGAGCTACATACATTAGGAGACAGGCAATCTCCAACATGAGCTACATAAATTAGGAGACAATCTCCAACATGAGCTACATAAATTAAGAGACTGCAATCACCAACATGAGCTACATAAATTAAGAGACAGACAATCTCCAACATGAGCTTCATAAATTAAGAGTCTGGCAATCTCCAACATGAGCTACATAAATTAGAAGACTGGTAATCTCCAATATGAGCTACAAAAATGAGGAAAAAGGCAATCTCCAACATGAGCTACATAAATTAAGAGACTGGCAATCTCCAACATGAGCTACATATATTAAGAGACAGACAATCCCCAACATGAGCTACATCAATTAGAGTCATGCAATCTCCAACATGAGCTACATTAATTAGAAGACAGGCAAACTCCACCATGAGCTACATAAATTATGAGACAAACAATCTCCAACATGAGCTTCATAAATTAAGAGACTGGCCATCTCCAACATTAGCTACATAAATTAGAAGACTGGTAATCTCCAACATGAGCTACATTAATTAAGACACTGGCAATCTCCAACATGAGCTACATAAATTAGGAGAAAACCAATCTCCAACATGAGCTACATAAATTAGGAGACAGGCAATCTCCAACATGAGCTACATGAATTAGGAGAAAACCAATCTCCAACATGAGCTACATAAATTAAGAAACTGGCAATCTCCAACATGAGCTACATAAATTATGAGACAAACAATCTCCAACATGAGCTACATGAATTAAGAGACTGGCAATCTCCAACATGAGCTACATATATTAGAAGACTGGTAATCTCCAACATGAGCTACATAAATTAAGAGACAGGCAATCTCCAACATGAGCTACATAAATTAGGAGAAAACCAATCTCCAACATCAGCTACATAAATTAGGACACTGGCAATCTCCAACATGAGCAACATAAATTAAGAAACTGGCAATCTCCAACATGAGCTACATAAATTATGAGACAAACAATCTCCAACATGAGCTACATAAATTAAGAGACAGGCAATCTCAAACATGAGATACATAAATTAAGAGAGTAGCAATCTCCACCATGAGCTACATGAATTAAGAGAGTGGCAATCTCCAACATGAGCTACATAAATGAAGTGACTGGCAATCTCCAACATGAGCTACATAAATTAACAGACAGCCAATCTCCAACATGAGCTACATAAATGATGAGACTGGCAATCTCCAACATATGAGCTACATAAATTATGAGACAAACAATCTCCAACATGAGCTTCATAAATTAAGAGACTGGCAATCTCCAACATGAGCTACATAAATTAGAAGACTGGTAATCTCCAACATGAGCTACATAAATTAAGAGACAGGCAATCTCCAACATGAGCTACATAAATTTAGAGTAGCAATCTCCAACATGAGCTACATGAATTAAGAGACAGGCAATCTCCAACATGAGCTACACAAATTAAGAGACTGGCAAACTCCAACATAAGCTACAGAAATTAAGACACTGGCAATCTCCAACATGAGCTACATGAATTAGGAGACAGGCAATCTCCAACATGAGCTACATAAATTAGAAGACTGTTAATCTCCAACATGAGCAACATAAATGATGAGACTGGCAATCTCCAACATGAGCTACATAAATTGAGAGACTGGCAATCTCCAACATGAGCTACATAAATGATGAGACTGGCAATCTCCAACATGAGCTACATGAATTATGAGACAAACAATCTCCAACATGAGATTCATAAATTAAGAGACTGGCAATCTCCAACATGAGCTACATAAATTAGAAGACTGGTAATCTCCAACATGAGCTACATAAATTAAGAGACAGGCAATCTCCAACATGAGCTACATAATTTAAGAGAGTGGCAGTCTCCAACATGACCTACATAAATGAAGAGCCTGGCAATCTCCAACATGAGCTACATAAATTAACAGACTGGCAATCCAACATGAGACCTAAATGAGACTGGCAATCTCCAACATGAGCTACATAAATTAAGAGACTGGCAATCTCCAACATGAGCTACATAAATGATGAGACTGGCAATCTCAAACATGAGCTACATAAATTAAGAGACTGGCAATCTCCAACATGAGCTACATAAATTAAGAGACTGGCAAACTCCAACATAAGCTACAGAAATTAAGAGACTGGCAATCTCCAACATGAGCTACATAAATGAGGAGACAGGAAATCTCGAACATGAGCTACATAAATTAAGACACTGGCAATCTCCAACATGAGCTACATAAATTAGGAGACAGGCAATCTCCAACATGAGCTACATGAATTAGAAGACTGGTAATCTCCAACATGAGCTACATAAATTAAGAGTCAGGCAATCTCCAACATGAGCTACATAAATTAAGAGAGTAGCAATCTCCAACATGAGCTACATAAATTAAGAGAGTGACAATCTCCAACATGAGCTACATAAATTAGAACACTGGTAATCTCCAACATGAGATACATAAATTATGAGACTGGCAATCTCCAACATGAGCTACATAAATGAAGAGACTGGCAATCTCCAACATGAGCTACATAAATAAAGAGACAGGCAAACTCCAACATGAGCTACATGAATTAGGAGACAGGCAATCTCCAACATGAGCTACATGAATTAAGAGACTGGCAATCTCCAACATGAGCTACATAAATTAAGAGACAGGCAATCTCCAACATGAGCTACATGAATTAAGAGACTGGCAAACTACAACATAAGCTACAGAAATTAAGACACTGGCAATCACCAACATGAGCTACATAAATTAGGAGACAGGCAATCTCCAACATGAGCTACATAAATTAAGACACTGGCAATCTCCAACATTAGCTACATACATTAGGAGACAGCAATCTCCAACATGAGCTACATAAATTAGGAGACAGACAATCTCCAACATGAGCTACATAAATAAGACTCTGGCAATCTCCAACATGAGCTACATAAATTAAGACAGACAATCTCCAACATGTGCCACATGAATTAAGAGACTGGCAAACTCCAACATGAGCTACATAGATTAAGACATTGGCAATCTCCAACATGAGCTACATAAATTAAGAGAGTAGAAATCTCCAACAGGAGCTACATAAATTAAGAGAGTGGCAATCTCCAACATGAGCAACATAAATGATGAGACTGAAAATCTCCAACATGAGCTACATAAATTGAGAGACTGGCAATCTCCAATTTGAGCTACATAAATTAGAAGACTGGTAATCTCCAACATGAGCTACATAAATTAAGAGACAGGCAATCTCCAACATGAGCTACATAAATTAAGAGACTGGCAATCTCCAACATGAGCTACAAAAATGATGTGACTGGCAATCTCCAACATGAGCTACATAAATTAAGAGACTGGCAATCTCCAACATAAGCTACATAAATTAAGAGACTGGCAATCTCCAACATGAGCTACATGAATTAAGAGACAGGCAATCTCCAACATGAGCTACACAAATTAAGAGACTGGCAAACTCCAACATAAGCTACAGAAATTAAGACACTGGCAATCTCCAACATGAGCTACATGAATTAGGAGAAGGGCAATCTCCAACATGAGCTACATAAATTAAGAGAGAGGCAATCTCCAACATGAGCTACATAAATTGAGAGTAGCAATCTCCAACAGGAGCTACATAAATTAAAAGAGTGGCAATCTCCAACATGAGCTACATGAATAAACAGACAGGCAATCTCCAACATGAGCAACATACATGATGAGACTGGCAATCTCCAACATGAGCTACATAAATTAAGAGACTGGCAATCTCCAACATGAGCTACATAAATGATGAGACTGGCAATCTCCAACATGAGCTACATAAATTAAGAGACTGGCAATCTCCAACATGAGCTACATAAATTAAGAGACTTGCAATCTCCGAATTGAGCTACATAAATTAGGAGACAGGCAATCTCCAACATGAGCTACATAAATTAAGAGACTGGCAATCTCCAACGTGAGCTACATAAATTAAGAGTCAGGCAATCTACAACATGAGCTACATAAATTAAGAGACTGGCAATCTCCAACAGGAGCTACATAAATAAAGAGACTGGCAATCAACATCATGAGCTAGATTAATTATGAGACTGGCAATCTCCAACATGACCTACATAAATTATAAGACTGGCAATCTCCAACATGAGCTACATAAATTATGAGACAAACAATCTCCAAGATGAGCTTCATAAATTAAGAGACTGGCAATCTCCATCATGAGCTACATAAATTAGAAGACTGGTAATCTCCAACATGAGCTACATATATTAAGAGACAGACAATCCCCAACATGAGCTACATCAATTAGAGACAGGCAATCTCCAACATGAGCTACATAAATTAAGTGTTTGGCAATCTCTAACAGGAGCTACATGAATTAAGAGACTGGTAATCTCCAACATGATCTACATAAATTAAGACACTGGCAATCTCCAACATGAGCTACATAAATTAGGAGAAAACCAATCTCCAACATGAGCTACATAAATTAGGAGACAGGCAATCTCCAACATGAGCTACATAAATTAGAAGACTGGTAATCTCCAACATGAGCTACATAAATTAAGAGACAGGCAATCTCCAACATGAGCTACATAAATTAAGAGAGTAGCAATCTCCAACATGAGCTACATTAATTAATAGAGTGGCAGTCTCCAACATGAGCTACATAAATGAAGAGTCTGGCAATCTCCAACATGAGCTACATAAATTAACAGGCTGGCAATTATCCAACATGAGCAACATAAATGATTAGACTGGCAATCTCCAACATGAGCTACATAAATTAAGAGACTAGCAATCTCCAACATGAGCTACATAAATGATGAGACTGGCAATCTCCAACATGAGCTACATAAATTAAAAGACTGGAAATCTCCAAATTGAGCTACATAATTTGGGAGACAGGCAATCTCCAACATGAGCTACATAAATTAAGAGAGTAGCAATCTCCAACAGGAGCTACATAAATTAAGAGAGTGGCAATCTCCAACATGAGCTACATAAATTAACAGACTTGCAATCTCCAACATGAGCTACATAAATTAAGAGACTGGCAATCTCCAACATGAGCTACATATATGATGAGATTGGCAATCTCCAACATGAGCTACATAAATTAAGAGACTGGCAATCTTCCAAATTGAGCTACATAAATTGGGAGATAGCAATCTCCAACATGAGCTACATAAATTAAGACACTGGCAATCTCCAACATGAGCTACATAAATTAGGAGACAGGCAATCTCCAACATGAGCTACATAAATTAGAAGACTGGTAATCTCCAACATGAGCTACATAAATTAAGAGAGTAGCAATCTCCAACAGGAGCAACATAATTAAGAGAGTGGCAATCTCCAACATGAGCAACATAAATGTGAGACTGGCAATCTCCAACATGAGCTACATAAATTGAGAGACTGGCAATCTCCAACATGAGCTACATAAATGATGAGACTGGCAATCTCCAATATGAGATACATAAATTATGAGAACAAACAATCTCCAACATGAGCCTCATAAATTAAGAGAACTTGCAATCTCCAACATGAGCTACATAAATTAGAATACTGGTAATCTCCAACATGAGCTACATAAATTATGAAACAAACAATCTCCAACATGAGCCTCATAAATTAAGAGACAGGCAATCTCCAACATGAGCTACAAAATGAAGAGCCTGGCAATCTCCAACATGAGCTACATAAATTAACAGACTGGCAATCTCCAACATGACCTACATAAATTAAGAGACTGGCAATCTCCAACATGAGCTACATAAATGATGAGACTGTCAATCTCCAACATGAGCTACATGAATTAACAGACTGGCAATCTCCAACATGAGCAACATAAATGATGAGACTGGCAATCTCCAACATGAGCTACATGAATTAAGAGACTGGCAATCTCCAACATGAGCTACATATATTAAGAGACTGGCAATCTCCAAAGTGAGCTACATAAATTGGGAGACAGGCAATCTCCAACATGAGCTACATAAATTAAGACACTGGCAATCTCCAACATGAGCTACATAAATGATGAGACTGCAATCTCCACCATGAGCTATATAAATTAAGAGACTGCAATCTCAACATGAGCTACATAAATTAAGAGACTGGCAATCTCCAACTTGAGCTACATTAAATGAGGAGACAGGCAATCTCCAACATGAGCTACATAATTAAGAGACTGGCAAACTCCAACATAAGCTACAGAAATTAAGACACTGGCAATCTCCAACATTAGCTACATAAAATGAGGAGACAGGCAAATCAAACAATAGCTACATAAATTAAGAAAACAACTGGCAAATCTCCAACATGAGCTCATGTTGGAGATTGTCTGTCTCTTAATTTATGTAGCTCATGTTGGTGATTGCCAGTCTCTTAATTTATGTAGTCATGTTGGAGATTGTCTGTCTCCTAATTTATGTAGCTCATGTTGGAGATTGCCTGTCTCCTAATGTATGTAGCTCATGTTGGAGATTGCCAGTCACTTAATTTATTGTAGCTCATGTTGGAGATTGCCTGTCTCCTAATTTATGTAGCTCATGTTGGAGATTGCCAGTGTCTTAATTTATGTAGCTATTGTTTGAGATTGCCTGTCTCCTCATTTATGTAGCTAATGTTGGAGATTGCCAGTGTCTTAATTTCTGTAGCTTATGTTGGAGTTTGCCAGTCTCTTAATTTATGTAGCTCATGTTGGAGATTGCCTGTCTCCTCATTTATGTAGCTCAAGTTGGAGATTGCCAGTCTCTTAATTTATGTAGCCTCATGTTGGAGATTGCCAGTCTCTTAATTATATAGCTCATGGTGGAGATTGCCAGTCTCATCATTTATGTAGCTCATGTTGGAGATTGCCAGTGTCTTAATTTATGTAGCACTCATGTTGGAGATTGCCTGTCTCCATTTATGTAGCTCACTTTGGAGATTGCCAGTCTCTTAATATATGTAGCTCATGTTGGAGATTGCCAGTCTCTTAATTCATGTAGCTCATGTTGAGATTGCCAGTCTCATCATTTATGTTGCTCATGTTGGAGATTGCCAGTCTTTAATTTCATGTAGCTCATGTGGAGATTGACAGTCTCCATCATTTATGTAGCTCATGTTGGAGATTGCCAGTCTCTTAATTTATGTAGGTCATGTTGGAGATTGCCAGCTCTGTTAATTTATGTAGCTCATGTTGGAGATTGCCAGGCTCTTCATTAATGTAGATGTGGAGATTGCCTGCTCTTAATTTATGAGGCTCATGTTGGAGATTGTTTGTTTCATAATTTATGTAGCTCAGTTGGAGATTACCAGTATTCTAATTTATGTAGCTCATGTTGGAGATGCCAGTCTCTTAATTTATGAGGCTCATGTTGGAGATTGTTTGTCTCATAATTTATGTATCTCATATTGAGATGATTGCCAGTCTCATCATTTATGTAGCTCATCAGTTGGAGATTGCCGAGTCTCTCAATTTATGTGCTCATTTGGAATTGCCAGTCTCATCTTTACATGTTGTTGCTCTTAATTTATGTTGATTGCTACTCTCTTAATTTATGTAGCCTCATGTTGGAGATTAGTCTTCTAATTTATGTAGCTCATGTTGGAGATTGCCTGTCTCCAAATTTATGTAGCTCAGTTGGAGATTGCCAGTGTCTTAATTTATGTAGTCATGTTGGAGATTGCCTATCTCCCAATTTATGTAGCTCAATTTGGGGAGATTGCCAGTCTCTTAATTTATTATAGCTCATGTTGGAGATGCCAATCTCATCATATATGTAGCTCATGTTGAGATTGCCAGTCTCTTAATTTATGTAGCTCATGTTGGAGATTGCAAGTCTGTTAATTTATGTAGC
Source organism: Doryteuthis pealeii (assembly GCA_023376005.1). NCBI lineage: Eukaryota > Metazoa > Mollusca > Cephalopoda > Myopsida > Loliginidae > Doryteuthis > Doryteuthis pealeii. The sequence goes on from CM042166.1 coordinate 3,042,584, forward strand.
TCATGTTGGAGATTGCCACTCTCTTAATTTATGTAGCTCCTGTTGGAGATTGCTTACTCTCTTAATTTATGTACGCTCATGTGGAGAAGATTGCCTGTCTCCCAAATTATGTAGCTCAATTTGGAGATTTCCAGTCTTTTTAATTTATGTAGCTCATGTTGGAGATTGCCAGTCTCATCATTTATGTAGCCTCATGTTGAGAGATGGCTAGTCTCTTTAATTTATGTAGCTCATGTTGGAGATTGCCAGTCTAATCATTTATGTTTGCTCATGTTGGATAATTGCCAGCCTGTTAATTTATGTAGCTCATGTTGGAGATTGCCAGACTCTTCATTTATGTAGCTCATGTTGGAACTGCACTCTATTAATTAATGTAGCTCATGTGGAGATTGCTACTCTCTTAATTTATGTAGCTCATGTTGGAGATTGCCTGTCTCTTAATTTTATGTAGCTCATGTTGGAGATTACCAGTCTTCTAATTTATGTAGCTCATGTTGGAGATTTGCCTGTCTCCTGAATCTTTTATGTAGCTCATGTTGAGATGGAATTTTAGTGTAGCTCAGTTGGAGTTCTTAATTTATGTAGATCATGTTGAGAGATTACCAGTCTCTTAATTCATGTAGCTCCTGTTAGAGATTGCCAAACACTTAATTTATGTAGCTCATGTTGGAGATTGCCTGTCTCCTAATTGATTGTAGCTCATGTTGGGGATTGTCTGTCTCTTAATATATGTAGCTCATGTTGGAGATTACCAGCTTCTTCTAATTTATGTAGCCTCAATGATGGAGATTGCCAGTCTCTTAATTTATGAAGCTATCATTGGAGATTGTTTGTCTCATAATTTATGTAGCTCATGTTGGAGATTGCCAGTCTTATAATTTATGTAGGTCATGTTGAGAGATTGCCAGTCTCAATAATTAATCTAGCTCATGATGTTGATTGCCAGTCTCTTTATTTATGTAGCTCCTGTTGGAGATTGCCAGTCTTTAATTTATGTAGTCATGTAGTAGATTGTGACTCTTAATTATGTACTCACGTTGAGATTGCCAGTCTCTTATTTATGTAGCTCATGTTGGAGATTGCCTGTCTCCTAATTTATGTAGCTCAATTCGGAGATTGCAGTGTCTCTTAATTTATGTAGCTCATGTTGGAGATTGCCAGTCTCTTAATTTATGTAGCTCATGTTGGTAGAGATGTGCCAGTCTCTCTTAATTTATGTAGCTCATGTTGGAGATTGCCAGTCTCACTGTATGTTGCTCATGTTGGAGATTCCTCTGTTTATTCATGTAGCTCATGTTGGAGATTGCCACTCTTTTAATTTATGTAGCTCCTGTTGGAGATTGCTACTCTCAATTTATGTAGCTCATGTTGGAGATTGCCTCTCTCTTAATTTATGTAGCTCATGTTGGAGATTGCCCTTCTCCTAATTCATGTAGCTCATGTTGGAGATTGCCAGTGTCTTAATTTCTGTAGCTTAGTTGGAGTTTGCCAGTCTCTTAATTTGTGTAGCTCATGTTGGAGATTGCCTGTCTCTTAATTCATGTAGCTCATGTTGGAGATTGCCAGTCTCTTAATTTATGTAGCTTATGTTGGAGATTGCCAGTCTCTTAATTTATGTAGCTCATGTTGGGAGATTGCCATCACATCATTTTTGTAGCTCATGTTGGAGATTGCCAGTCTCTTAATTTATGTAGCTCATGTTGGAGATGCCTGTCTCTTAATTTATGTAGCTCATGTTGAGATTAACCAGTCTTCTAATTTATGTAGCTCAAATTGGAGATTGCCAGTCTCTCAATTTATGTAGCTCATGTTGAGATTTCAGTCTCATCATTTATGTTGCTCATGTTGGAGATTGCCACTCTCTAATTTATGTAGCTCCTGTTGGAGATTTCTACTCTCTTAATTTATGTAGCTCATGTTGGAGATGCCAATGTCTTAATCTATGTAGCTCATGTTGGACGTTTGCCAGTCTCTTAATTCATGTGGCACATGTTGGAGATTGTCTGTCTGCTTTAATTTATGTAGTCATGTTGGAGATTGCAGAGTCTTCAATTTATGTAGCTCATGTTGGAGATTGTCTGTCTCCTAATTTATGTAGCTCATGTTGAGATTGCCTGTCTCCTAATGTATTAGCTTAATGTTTGGAGATTGCCATGTCTTAATTTATGTAGCTCATGTTGGAGATTGCCTGTCTCCTAATTTATGTAGCTCATGTTGGTGATTGCCAGTGTCTTAATTTCTGTAGCTTATGTTGTAGTTTGCCAGTCTCTTAATTCATGTAGCTCATGTTGGAGATTGCCTGTCTCTTAATTTATGTAGCTCATGTTGGAGATTGCCAGTCTCTTAATTCATGTAGCTCATGTTGGGATTGCCTGTCTCCTAATTCATGTAGCTCATGTTGGAGTTTGCCCTGTCTCTTTATTTATGTAGCTCATGTTGGAGATTGCCAGTCTCTTCATTTATGTAGCTCATGTTGGAGATTGCCAGTCTCATAATTTATGTATCTCATGTTGGATGATTACCAGTGTTCTAATTTATGTAGCTCATGTTGGAGATTGCACTCTCTTAATTTATGTAGCTCATGTTGGAGATTGCTGTACTCTTATTTATCTTATGTAGCTCATGTTGGAGATTACCAGTCTTCTAATTCATGTAGCTCATGTTGGAGATTGCCTGTCTCCTAATTTTATGTAGCTCAATGTTGGAGATGCCAGTGTTAATTTATGTACTCATGTTCGAGATTTCCTGTCTCCTCATTTATTGCTCATGTTGGAGATTGCCAGTCTCTTAATTTCTGTAGCCTTATGTTGGAGTTTGCCAAGTCTCTTAATTATGTAGCTCATGTTGAGATTGCCAGTCTCTTAATTTATGTAGCTCATGTTTGAGATTGCATACATTTATGTAGCTCATTTGGAGATTGCCAGTCCTTAATTTACTGTAGCTCATGTTGGAGATTGCCAGTCTCATTCATTTTAGGTCTCTCATGTTGGAGATTGCCAGTCTGTTAATTTATGTAGCTCATGTTGTGAGATTGCCAGGCTCTTCATTTATGTAGGTCATGTTGGAGACTGCCACTCTCTTAAATTATGTAGCTCATGTTGAGATTGCCTGTCTCTTAATTTATGTAGCTCATGTTGGAGATTACCAGTCTTCTAATTTATGTAGCTCATGTTGGAGATTGCCAGTCTCTTAATTTATGAATCTCATGTTGAGATTGTTTGTCTCATAATTCATGTAGCTCATGTTGGAGATTGCAGTCTCATCATTTATGTAGCTCATGTTGGAGATTGCCAGTCTCTCAATTTATGTAGCTCATGTTGGAGATTGCCAGTCTCATCATTTATGTTGCTCATGTTGGAGATTAACAGTCTTCTAATTTATGTAGCTCATGTTGGAGATTGCCTGTCTCCTAATTCATGTAGCTCATGTTGGAGATTGCCAGTGTCTTAATTTCTGTAGCTTATGTTGGAGTTTGCCAGTCTCTTAATTTGTGTAGCTCATGTTGGAGATTGCCTGTCTCTTAATTCATGTAGCTCATGTTGGAGATTGCTACTCTAAATTTATGTAGCTCATGTTGGAGATTGCCTGTCTCTTAATTTATGTAGCTCATGTTGGAGATTACCAGTCTTTAATTTATGTAGCTATTTGGAGATTGCCAGTTCTCTAATTTATGAAGCTCATGTTGGAGATTGTTTGTCTCATAATTTATGTAGCTCATATGTTGGAGATTGCCAGTCTCATCATTTATGTAGCTCATGTTGGAGATTGGCTGTCTGTTAATTTATGTAGCTCATGTTGGAGATTGCCAGTCACTTCATTTATGTAGCTCATGTTGGAGATTGCCACTCTCTTAATTCATGTAGCTCATGGTGGAGATTGCTACTCTCTTAATTTATGTATCTCATGTTTGAGATTGCCTGTCTCTTAATTTATGTAGCTCATGTTGGAGATTGTTTGTCTCATAATTTATGTAGCTCATGTTGGAGATTGCCAGTTTCTTAATTTATGTTGCTCATGTTGGAGATTGCCAGTGTCCTAATTTATGTAGCTGATGTTGGAGATTGGTTTTCTCCTAATTTATGTAGCTCATGTTGGAGATTGCCTGTCTCTTAATTTATGTAGCTCATGTTGGAGATTACCAGTCTTCTATATATGTAGCTCATGTTGGAGATTGCCAGTCTCTTAATTCATGTAGCTCATGTTGGAGATTGTTTGTCTCATAATTATGTAGCTCATGTTGGAGATTGCCAGTTTCTTAATTTATGTAGCTCATGTTGGAGATTGGTTTTCTCCTAATTCATGTAGCTCATGTTGGAGATTGCCTGTCTCCTAATTTATGTAGCTCATGTTGGAGATTGGTTTTCTCCTAATTTATGTAGCTCATGTTGGAGATTGCCAGTGTCTTAATTAATGTAGCTCATGTTGGAGATTACCAGTCTTCTAATTTATGTAGCTAATGTTGGAGATGGCCAGTCTCTTAATTTATGAAGCTCATGTTGGAGATTGTTTGTCTCATAATTTATGTAGCTCATGGTGGAGTTTGCCTTCTTCTAATTAATGTAGCTCATGTTGGAGTTGCATGACTCCAATTGATGTAGCTCATGTTGGGGATTGTCTGTCTCTTAATATATGTAGCTCATGTTGGAGATTGCCAGTCTCTTAATTTATGTAGCTCATGTTGGAGATTGCCTTTTTCCTCATTTTTGTAGGCTCATATTGGAGATTACCAGTCTTCTAATTTATGTAGCTCATGTTGGGAGATTGCCAGACTCTTAATTTATGAAGCTCATGTTGGAGATTTGTCTGTCTCTTAATTTATGTAGCTCATGTTGGTGATTGCCAGTCTCTTAATTTATGTAGCTCATGTTGGAAGATTGTCTGTCTCCCTAATTTATGTAGCTCATGTTGGAGATTGCCTGTCTCCTAATGTATGTAGCTCATGTTGGAGATTGCCAGTGTCTTAATTTATGTAGCTCATGTTGGAGATTGCCTGTTTCTCCTAATTTATGTAGCTCATGTTGGTGTTTGCCAGTGTCTTAATTTCTGTAGCTTATGTTGTAGTTTGCCAGTCTCTTAATTTATGTAGCTCATGTTGGAGATTGCCTGTCTCTTAATTTATGTAGCTCATGTTGGAGATTGCCAGTCTCTTAATTCATGTAGCTCATGTTGGAGAATTGCCTGTCTCCTAATTCATGTAGCTCATGTTGGAGTTTGCCTGTCTTTTATTTATGTAGCTCATGTTGGAGATTGCCAGTCTCTTCATTTATGTAGCTCATGTTGGAGATTGCCAGTCTCATAATTTATGTATCTCATGTTGGAGATTACCAGTCTTCTATTTATGTAGCTCATGTTGGAGATTGTCACTCTCTTAATTTATGTAGCTCATGTTGGAGATTGCTACTCTCTTAATTTATGTAGCTCATGTTGGAGATTGCCTGACTCTTAATTTATGTAGCTCATGTTGGAGATTACGCAGTCTTCTAATTTATGTAGCTCATGTGGAGATTGCCTGTCTCCTAATTTATGTAGCTCATGTTGGAGATTGCCAGTGTCTTAATTTATGTAGCTCATGTTCGAGATTTCCAGTCTCCTCATTTATGTAGCTCATGTTGGAGATTGCCAGTCTCTTAATTTCTGTAGCTTATGTTGGAGTTTGCAGTCTCTTAATTTAAGTAGCTCATGTTGGAGATTGCCAGTCTCTTAATTTATTTAGCTCATGTTGGAGATTGCCAGTCTCATCATTTATGTTGCTCATGTTGGAGATTGCCAGTCTTTTAATTTATGTAGCTCATGTTGGAGATGCCACTCTCTTAATTTATGTAGCTCCTGTTGGAGATTGCTACTCTCTTAATTTATGTAGCTCATGTTGGAGATTGCCTGTCTCTTAATTTATGTAGCTCATGTTGGAGATTACCAGTCTTCTATTTTATGTAGCTCATGTTGGAGATTGCCTGTCTTCTAATTTATGTAGCTCATGTTTGGGAGATAGTGCTCAGCAGTGTCTTAATTATGTAGCTCATGTTGGAGTATGCAAGTCTCTTAATTTATGTAGCTCATGTTGGAGATTGCCTGTCTTCTTAATTTATGTAGCTCATGTTGGAGATTGCCAGTCTCTTAATTTATGTAGCTCATTTTGGAGATTGCACACTCTTAATTTATATAGGCTCATGTTGGAGATTGCTACTCTCTTAATTTTATTTAGATCTCATGTGGATGATTGCTGTCTCTTAATTTATGTAGCTCATGTCGGAGATTGACACTCTCTTAATATATGTAGCTCAATGTTGGAGATTGCCAGTCTCCTAATTTATGTAGCTCATGTTGGTGATTGCCAGTCTCTTAATATATGTAGTTCATGTTGGAGATTGCCAGTCTCCTAATTAATGTTGCTATGTTGGAGATTGCCAGTCTCTTATTTATGTAACTCATGTGGAGATTGTCTGTCTCCTAATTTCTGTAGCTCATGTTGGAGATTGCCTGTCTCCTAATTTATGTAGCTAATGTAGGAGATTGCCAGTCTCTTAATTAATGTAGCTCATGTTGGAGATTCCCATCTCTTAATTTATGTAACTCATGTTGGAGATTGTCTGTCTCCTAATTTATGTAGCTCATGTTGGAGATTGCCTGTCTCCTAATTATGTAGCTAATGTTGGAGATTGCCAGTCTCTTAATTAATGTAGCTCATGTTGGAGATTGCTGTCTTCTAATTTATGTAGCTGCATGTTGGAGATTGCCAGTGTCTAATTTATGTAGCTCATGTTGGAGATTGCTGTCTCCTAATTTATGTAGCTCATTTTGGAGATTGCCAGTGTCTTAATTTATGTAGCTCATGTTGGAGTATCAAGTCCTCTATATTTATGTAGCTCATGTTGGAGATTGCCTGTCCTTTATTTATGTAGCACATGTTGGAGATTGCCAGTCTCTTAATTTATGTAGCTCATTTTGGAGATTGCCTGTCTCCTAATTTATATAGCTCATGTTGGAGATTGCAAGTCACATTAATTTATGTAGCTAATGTTGGAGTTTGCCAGTCTCTTAATTTATGTAGCTTCATGTTGGAGATTGCCAGTCTCTTAATTTACGTAGCTTCATGTTGGAGATTGCCAATCACTTATTTATGTAGCTCATGTTGGACATCGCCAGTCTATTAATTTATATAATTCCTGTTGGAGATTTCCAATCTCTTAATTTATGTAGCTCATTTGGAGATTGCGCTGTTTCCTCATTCATGTAGCTCATGTTGGAGATTACCAGTCCTTCTTATTTATGTTGCTCATGTTGGAGATTGCCACTCTCTTAATTTATGTAGCTCATGTTGGAGATTGCCTGTCTCTTAATTTATGTAGCTCATGTTGGAGATTGCCAGTCTCTTAATTTATGTAGTTCATGTTGGAGATTGCAGTCTCTTATTTATGTAGTTCATGTTGGAGATATCCAGTTTCTTAATTTATGTAGCTCCCGTTGAGATTGCCACTCTCATAATTATGTAGCTCATGTTGGAGATATCCAGTCTCTTAATTTATGTAGCTCCTTTTAAAGAGATTGGCAATCACTTAATTTATGTACTTATGTTTGAGATTGCCAGTTTCTCAATTTATGTAGCTCATGTTGGAGATTGCCAGTGTCTTCATTTATGTAGCTGATGTTGGAGATTGCCTGTCTTCTAATCTATGTAGCTCATGTTGGAGATTGCCAGTCTCCCTAATTTATGTAGCTTCTGTTGGAGATTGCCACTTCTCTTAATTTATGTAGCTCATGTTGGAGATTGCCTGTCTCTTAATTTATGTAGCTCCATGTTGGAGATTGCCTGTCTCTTAATTTATGTAGCTCATGTTGAGATTGCCAGTCCTCTTAATTTAGTAGCTCATGTTGGAGATTGCCAGTCTCTTAATTTATGTAACTGATGTTGGAGTTTGCTGTTTCTAATTCATGTAGCTCCTCTTGGAAATTACCTGTCTCATGATTAATGTAGCTCATCTTGGAGATTACCTGTCTCCTAATTTATGTAGCTCGTGCTTATTATTGTTATTTACTTTGCTCTTCTTACCAAATATAATATTTTTAAGAATAGATTATTTCATTTAATTTTTAACTAAATTAATATTTTAAAGACAGGAATAAAAGATTGCGATATGAATAAGATTTGATTTTTCGTTAAAACATACTTTTTGCGTCCTGAAGCAAAATAATTTCTTTCTAACTCGCTAAATAAGATATAATTCAATGGATAAAGACTCATAGAAATATACATTGAGCAAGATTATTTTTTGTTCTTTTCAACTATATGGATATTTTTAAGATTGGACTAGAAATAGGGAATAAATTCGCGAGCCGAACGGCTTAAGACTGCGAAATTTATTCACTGAAATTGAAATTCACTGCTGATATTCGCTTAACAAAAAGGCAGGCAGGGACAATATCTTAATCATCAAGCAGGAAGATGGTATACGGACAGTTTCGAAAATTAGGTGATTTTGGGCTTAATTAACTAATTATATCCCTAATCAGTAAAAATCAATAACCAAATTTGGCGTGTTTTCTAAGTTAGAAGATATTGATATGTATGCAAGATTTCGAATCGGAGTGACCTCCCATTTTGAATATATATATAATATATATATATATAATACACACCATATATATCATATATATATATACACATATATATATACAATATATATATATATACACACATATATATATATACACATATATATATATATATATACATATATTATACATTATATATACACACAGACATATATATATATATATATTATATATATATATATATATATGTACACACATATATACACACACGCACACACACCTACACACACACACATATATATATAAGGAATGACTTACCGTAAAATATTGGGTTGGTTCGAATAATTGGTTGGTTATAGGTGTTCAATAGTGTTCAATACATAAGTAAAGCTGATTTATTATTTTAGTATGAACAGAAATAACCTACTTGAGTTTCACCATAAGGATCTTAAGGGTTAAATCCACTGAATTAATCAAGATATTGGTTAATTCAGCTAACCGCGGGAGTCAACCCTGAAAACCCTTATGGTGAAACTAGAGTAGGTTTATTTTCTGTAACAGCATATAATACACACACACACACACACACACACCACATACATAGATATATATATATATATATATATATAATATATAATATATATAACACACATCTCTCTCTCTCTCTCTCTCTATATATATATATATATATATATATATGGGGAGAGGGAGAGGGAGACGCGATCCTTATAAGTTATTAGATCCTTAATAGTGACACCCGAGTAGGTTATTTCTGTACACACTATATATATATATATTATA
>CM042166.1:3052034-3092034 GCA_023376005.1 Doryteuthis pealeii
AAGGATTTCTGTATTACGGTATGAAATGAAATGAAGAGAGAATAACAAACACAACTGGTTAGCCGTATTGATCGAGACTTTTTATTGATAAGACCGTTAACTCTGAACGCTAGAGTCCAGACGCTCAGAACTTTTTATTTACTTAATTTAAATTTTGATTTAATTTAAATTCCCACAGTACTCCCCATTCACCAATTTCAGAATTGGAACTTCACTACTAGATACAGTTAATCGTCATACCCAGGACACTAAGATCCCCAGCCACACCCTTCAAGCAAATCTATGATAAAAGGGTTGATGATGCGATAGGGCAATTGTTTTGGAAAGATCATACAAATATTAGGGCTTGACGTGTCTGACCACCAGAATGTCATCCTTAAGCATCAAGGGTCGCCAATCCAATTATTCTCCCTCTAGCTATGGGCAGTAGGGCAGACTGGGCTTTTAACCTTGGTATGGAAACCGGTTCAGCACACTCACTTTAAAGAAAAAAGAAGGTAACTGTGGTGTTGTTTGTTAACCTGTGATTTATTCTCAATTCTTAATATTTCGGGATAAAAATCCCATCTACAGAAGATTACTAGAACTGAAGCTGTTGCTAGTGGCTGTTCATTTGTTTTGTCTCATGTCTTCCAAATTCTGGGGGGAGGGGGGCTGCTTGTTTATGTGTGTGTGTGCGCGCGTTTATGTTTATGTTCATTTGCTTTTTTTTTTAATTATTATTCAGATTTTGCTCGCCCCTCTAAGCATTTTTTTTGTTTTTTTTGTTTTTACTAACAGGACCATCTGATCTCTTTTTTATTAATATGTGTCTGAGATTAACACAGTTACCTTCTTTTTTTCTTTACACTTGCATTGTGATAGCCTTCAAAACCAACCAGCAAACTAATATATACATATGCATATATATATAATATATATGTGTGTGTGTGTGTGTGTGTGTGTGTGGTGTGTGTGTGTTGTGTGTGTGTTATTTCTTTGGCGTAATATATTTAGAAACTTAAATGTTTTTATTGAAATTATTAACATAAGCAGAAAGCAAAATATCGACCAAGTAACAGCTCGTAACTCGAAAATCTCATAAATTGGGACACTCGTAAGTCAAGGTACCACTGTATATGTATTGTTGTTTTCGTAGAAATAAATATGATACATTACTTTCGGATCATTCTTCATAATTTTCAAAAAATTATTTTGTAATTCGTAGTTTGCTCATATTGCTTCAAAGTTATGTGTTCTCAGATTTTGCGATAAGGTCACGGATTCATTTTATTTTGTTGTATTTCATTTTATAGAATATCATCATATTTGTCTTCTGAGAAAATAAATTAGGTGCTAGAAACAAAAATGTAGAACAACAAAAAGAAAATTATAAAGAAATTTTAATTATATTAATGTTCAGTAGAAATTATAACAACAGTCCAAGCATAATCCTCTCTATTTTATCTCTCACTCTCCTCCATTCTCTTTCTTTCTCTTCTCTCTCCTCTCTCTCTCTCTCTCTCTCTCTCTCTCTCTCTCTCTCTCTCTCTCTCTCTCTCTCTCTCTCTCTCTCTCTCTCTCTCTCTCTGCCGACTCAAAACTTAGTAAAAATTATAACAACGTATAATCTTCTCTCTTATATCTCCTCACTCTTTCTCATATCCCCCCTCTCTCTCTCCTCTCTCTCTCTCTCTCTCTCTCTCACTCACCTTTATCTCTCCCCTCTCTTTATATATTCCCCCCTCTTTCTTTCTCACATCTCTCACTTCCTCTTCCTCTCTCTCACTCTTCCTCTCTCTTTCTCCCTCTCTCTTTCTCTCTCTCTCTCTCTCTCTCTCTCTCTCTTTCTATCCCTCTCTCACTCTCTCACTCACTCACCTTTATCTCTCCCGTCTCTTTTATATATTTCCCCCCCCTCTTTCTTTCTCACATCTCTCACTCTTCCCCCTCCTCTCTCTCTCTCTTACACACACACACACACACACACACACATTCACTCACTCACACTACCCACTCTAAACTTATTATAAGCTTCTTTTGCAACAAAGCAGCTTTTCATGACGAATCTTGGATTTCTATTAAATTTATCCCACTGATCAATTTGCCTCTGGGGCACAGGGTTCAATCCTATGTTTCTTCAGATGATAAGCTTAAAATCATGACGTATTCGTTTTATTCGGTTCTTTCTTTTTTTTTTTTCTTTATTTCTCAAGAAAATCTTTTTTCGTGCGTTAAATAAATTCATATCAATAATTGGCAGAATGTTGTCAGTCTGGGGGGAAGGCACGTTTAGACTAATGGATATTGATACGAGGAATGGAAAAAAAAGGCGAGTCCAGGTTCAGACTCTTGCTGGGATTCCTCACGTTCATTCCCCAGTCATTTTGGAAATATCTCTTAGACTGTCTGAGAAAAAAAAAGCTGGAAAATATTTAAACACTAAAGTGAAAAAAGCAAAGAGTGAGTTTTTAATATATAAACTTATAGAATAAATTATTCTTTTCATACATTATTCTACTCAGATATTAAAATGAGAATAAGTAACAAAGAAATTAATCCCAATATTAAAAAGAATCAATAATTCTTATCAAGTACATATTGCAACTGCTTGGTATTTTAACTATTAGAACTGAACAGTTCATATCTCAAAGTTGTGTTTGTTAAGGAGCCAAAAAACTATCAAAAAATTAGAATTTTTCCAATTTAAATAAGATTTGATTTGTATTTTAAAGTGTTTGTTGGAAATAACTGGGTGTTTCCCCATCCTTTTTAGTCATAGTGCATATCCATAATTTTCATCTTGAAAATCAGATTGAACAACCTTTGTAGCAACATCTATACATATACAAAGGAAGCGCGTGGTGCGATGGTTAAAGTCATGGTAAATGGACTCGTCGCCCCGAGTTCAAATCCTAGATGTGATAATTGCATTTAACTTTGCGCTAATACCCTTGGGAAAGGTATGAATCCTACTCTCCCTCCAGCTATGGATAAATAGTAGGGCAGACTGGGCTCTTTAACCTTGGTTAGGTAACCAGTCTAGGAGAAGGAAAACTCTGAATTCAAACCTGTTGAACTCCGCTTAAGAAATTGACCTTGTGTCACATCCTGCTCGTGCGGAGGGGTTGGTAAATATATATACAAAGGGCAGTTGGTGTGTATGTATCTTCCTTTAGACTTCCTATGATTGACATATCCAGCCTTAGAAAGCAAAACTCGACCACATGTCAGACATTTCCAACCCTCCATGTTCTCTCCAATATGACAGGAAGTCTCACCTGGGTCAATCCATGCAGATTCCAGGAACAAACAATGTGTCTTGTGCTATCTGTGGCAAGGTCTGTAAGTCGGCCTCTGGTCTTAAGAGACATATGGTGGTGCATAAGCATCAAATTTTATCATCTGACTCATCTGATTCATCTGAATCATCTCATTCAACAGGAAGGAAGTCTTTTCAATGTCATATTTGCATCAAACTTTGTGGATCTGCAGCAGGTTTGCTGAGTCATTTAAGGGCTCATGCAAGGAAGGGTTCTGGTGGTGGAGTTATGGGATTGTGAGGGTCGGCAATGATCTGTAAAGATTATGCTATTGCTATCTTCTTTTAGAAGAAAAATAATACAAAGTAGGTGATATGTGGTTCTTCGATGGGCCCTTGCTTCTGTTACATACTCTTTTTATTGCCTCGTATTTCTCTGAATTTTTAAGATGATGCTTGATGGTTTGTATTATTTGTATTATTCGGACTATTGTCCTCATCTTTATTGTTATCTGTACAACGTTTCGGTCGATGAACCCTCCGATCTTCTTCTATCTTGTCGGACTCGGGAACCTTCTAGAACTCGGGAACCCTGTCTTCGAACTCAGGAACTTGCTTTTTGAAATCGGGAACCTTCTTGTCGGCTAGAATACTCAGGTGAATCCTGGAGACCATGGGAGACTTGTTGTCACTCAGACTCCAGTGAAAGTCAATCAGCTAACACTGGTGAGAAAAACTCCATAATAATAATAATAATAATAATACTCTGATTCAGAGGGAACCTAGCAACAAAAAGGGGGTGTCCACATTTTCCAGACCTGCAGAAATGGATCCTCACCACCAGATACATTTCAGTGTCCTAACCAGGACAATTATCTTTAATTGAATAAATATTTTTCTTAAGTGATATTCATATAATTATTTTGTATTTTTCTCAATCGATAATCATGCCATTATTTTCTAGAGACAGCATTATATGATTTATCAGATTTTGACTATAAGGTCATGTGATGTCATGTGAGGTCATCGAAGATCATCCTATGACATTTCAAGCCAAGACAACTGAAAAAGAAACGTTGGTATGTAATACAGAAATAATTTTGACCTTATAAATAGTGTGGCAGAAAAAAGGACAGATCAGCTCTCTGAGGTCAATAAAGTTATTGGAGGCTAAAGAATACCAAAATAACTCTTGCATCTCTTCTAGTGGAGAAAGCATAATATAAAGATATTTTGGTTAAATCGAACTTAACGGACCTAAATTCCACCATCATATGTGTTGTGGAGTTTTAAGGGTACAAAAATAAAACAAACGACTGGTAACAATGTATACAAATGTATTGAACAAAAGGAGTAGAAATTTACAGCAAAGAAAGTGGAGATTGCGTCCGACCATACAGTTACGAGCTGACTCGCATTTGCTTCGTCTCAAGCCAAAATTGTTCCTATTACTTATAGTAGCCGTCGGCGCATTCCATTTATGTTCATAGGTTATATCACCTATAACAATATGTCACCCCGCCGAAAGAAAAAATACCAAAAATCAGGGAATTAACCGAATTTAATGAAATTTTCAGTGTTGATATATTAATGAATAAAAGATATAATGCACCAGTTATTTTATTTAAAAACTTTTACATTTTTTCAGGTCAGTTAACTTTTAACCATGTATCTTTGAGAACCTGTGTTACACCTTAAAGATACGTAGTTCAAAGTTAACTGACCTGAAAAAATGTAAAAGTCTTTAAATAAAATAATTAGTGCATTATATCTTTTATTCATTAATATATCAATAATGAAAATTTCATTAAATTCGGTTAATTCCCTGATTTTTGGTAATTTTTTTCTTTCGGCGGGGTGACATAGGATGGCGGAATTTAGATCCGTTAAGTAGGATTTAACCAAAGTATCTATATATTAATACGCTTGTATGTACCTACGTGTGACACGCCTGTCATCATCTCAGATGAATAATGGATTATTCCATTTTGATTTAAAAGATATGAATGCATGTCTTCTAATGTTATGCCCTGTCATCACTTCAGATAAATAATGGACTATTCCATTTTAATTCAAAAAGATGAATGCATGTGTTTAAATGTTATGTCCTGTCATTACCTCAGATAAATAATGGACCATTATAACGCCAACTGCACCTCTGCAGAACGGGAGCCCCCCCACCCACCCAATGTGGGGCACCTGTTGGCCGTGGGTGGTGACCCGTGTTGCTTACCGAATGTTCAGTGTTAGTGTATCCATGGATGTACTGATGTATTATAACGACCTAGTATTGGTTATAAAGTAAGTAAAAGTAAAGTCGCCGGGGAGGCCTAAAGTCGATATCAGCCAGACAGCGAGGGAGTCTATCTCCTTTTAACTAGCGCTAAACTAAAGAGATTGTTTTAGCGTCCGAGGTGGAGTACCACACCTACCATCAGCTCCTTACTTTACCGCACAGGTCCCTATGCTACTCACACGCTGAGTTAGCAAGTATCGAACCAGTAACCTTGCGATTACCCAGGCAAGTGCTCTACCAACTGGGTAATGGCCACTTATATATAGAATAGACCTTAAGGTCTAAGGAGACTTGCTGTCAGTCTGACTACAGTAAATTATTACACTAGTTAAAAATTGCATGAAAAAAAAATTCGCATGGAATAATAATAATAATAATAATAAGATACTCAGGACCATTCTTAAAATGGACAAAAGAAGAACTCAGACAGATAGACCAAAGGACGAGAAAATTAATGACCATGCACAAGGCTCTCCACCCTAGAGATGATAGAGATAGATTGTATGTGTCAAGAAAGGAAGGGGGAAGAGGTCTTGCCAACATAGAGGAATGCGTAGAAACCACAATCCAACAACTTGAAGATTACACAAGGAAGAGCAAAGACAAATTACTTATGGCGACCAACAATAGTAGAAACGGCAGATGGACAAACAGAAGAACGACAAAGACTAGAAAACAAAAATGGGAAGAAAAACAATTATATGGACGCTTCAAACGACAAATAGATGAGGTTGCACATCAAAAGACTTGGACATGGTTAAGAAAGGGAAACCTCAAAAGAGAAACAGAATCACTTATAATTGCTGCACAAAAATAATGCCATAAGGACAAACTACATCAAAGCGAAAATTGATAAGACCCAACAAAATAGTAAATGTAGACTTTGCGGTAATAGAGATGAGACTGTTAACCATATACTCTGCGAATGTAGCAAACTAGCACAACGAGAATACAAAACTAGACACGACTGGGTTGGGAAGGTGATCCACTGGGAATTATGCAAGAAATTAAATTTTGACCACACAACAAAATGGTATATGCATAAACCAGAATCTGTTCTTGAGAACGAAACGCACAAAATTCTCTGGGACTTTGAAATTAAAACGGATCACCTTATCCCAGCAAGAAGACCAGACCTAGTGTTGATTAACAAAAAAGAAAGAACTTGTCAACTGGTGGATTTTGCAGTGCCAGCGGATCACAGGGTGAAGTTAAAGGAAAATGAAAAAATTGACAAATATCTGGACCTTGCCAGAGAACTGAAAAGTTATGGAATATGAAAGTGAAAGTTATACCAATTGTAGTTGGTGCACTTGGAACAGTCCCAAAAGCATTAGAAAAGGGTTTGGAAAGTTTGGATATCAGAGGAAGGATTGAAACCATTCAGAACACTGCACTGCTGCAATCTGCCAGAATACTCAGAAGAGTCCTGGAGACCTGAGGAGACTTGCTGTCACTCAGACTCCAGTGAAAGACCATCAGCTAACACTGATGTGAAAACTCAAAAGGAGTAAATAATAATAATAATAATAATAATAATAAACTGCTGTCAGTTCTTTTGCACTTCATGACTGTCCTCGACTACAGACTGACAGTTTAATTTAATTGCTTCGTTTAACAAAAGACGTCCAACTTGTATCCTGTCCTAGACAGAATTAAGCAAAGCATCAGAAAACATTCGAAAGTCATTTCGTAAAGTTATGATATTGAAAATCGAACAGTGGGCGTGGCTTACGTTGAGGCTTGGCCTGTCATAGAGTTCATTGCGGGCGATTATATATATATATATATATATATATATATATATATATATATATATATATGTGTGTGTGTGTGTGTGTGTGTGTGTGTGTATATGTGTGTGTGTGTGTAAAAATAAATGTTTGATTGGCTACTCTATTATATATATATATATATATATATATATATATATATGTATATAGTAAAGTATTCAATGAAATACACACACACATATATATATGTATGTAAGTATGTATATATGTGTGTGGGAGTGGGGGTGTATGTGTGTGTGTATACAAATAAGTGTTTGATTGGCTACTCTATTATATATATCTATAATAAAGTAGTCAATGAAATACACACACATATATATGCATGTATGTATGCATGTATATATATATATATATGAGTGTGTGTGTGTGTGTGTGTGTGTGTGTGTGTGTGTGTGTGTACAAATAAGTGTTTGATTGGCTACTCTATTATATATATATATATGTGTGTGTATGTATATAATAGAGTAGCCAATCAAATACATACATAAAACACACACACACACACACACACACATATATATATATATATATATATATATATATATATATATATATATAATAGAGTAGCCAATCAAATACTTATTTGTACAAAGCTGTTACACATGATTGAAAGGCTGCGCGTATCGGTTGGCATAAACAAGCGTGTGAGTCAATATTTTACGAGCAATATTGTAAAGCGAAGATTAGGCGAAATAATTTCCTCAAGGGACAGGAACAATTCCAAGGAATCCGAACTGAAAACATATTGGCATAACAAAGTATCTTTGTTAAATGGAAAGGATTTATTGATTTTCCTATGTTTTTCTATGTGAATAATTGGTTTTAAAAAATTAAATAAGATAGCTTGACCTATTATCTTTTCTGTGTCAATTACGAAGTTTGGCACAAGGTCAGGAGTAAGGGTCATCCAGTGAGAAGCAGGTTCACAAACAGTTGTATGTTAATCTATCTCTCTGTTGGAGAATGGTAGTTGGTTGAATAAATCGATTCCTCTTTTGTATTTAGATTTTTCCCATTGTTGTTCTCGTCTTTATTGTTATATACTGTTGTATACTCCCTTTCCTTACTTTCTCACTTCTATTCTTCTAGCGTCTCTTCTAGTGTCTGGACTTCGTCTTGGGGACTTCGTGTCTGGTCTTCCATTGGGGATTTCTCTTTATCAGAAGCCCTGTGTCATTGGTACTTTTTAGATAATAACACAAGACTTCGATTTAACTTAGATCATATTTTATTCTGAAATCCCCACTATACTAGCTGCGCAGATTGAGTCGGCACCGTGCATAACACGACTTACCACCGTCGTGGTTTTCGGCTGAACTGACTAAACAAATCTCTTTCTAATCTAAACCGGGAGAGGGTCTCCTCCACCGATTTTCCACCGGAAGGATCAGGATGAGGTCAAGCATTGTCACTCATTCTTCGAGGCCACCGGCTGCAACTTATAACAGCCATTTTGGTTTCTACACTACTGTACATAAATATTAGGAATCTAATAATTATGTAACAATACAACGTTTCGATCGATATGCTCTCCGGCCTTCTATAGGTGTTTCTCAGACATATATATAAAAAAAAACACTTCTCATTTATTTTTTTCTAAACACGCTCTGCGTTACAATAATTTGGATGCGTGGTTAGCGTAAAGGCTGTCGTAGTAGGAAGTGCAATCAGAATGATTAACTTTATTATTATATACATAATATTACGGCTAATGTGCTCTTCGGCCTTCTTTGGGAGTCACTTGTCGAAATTAGGAACCTTTGTGTCGAACTCGGGAGCCTTCACAGAATTTTGAACCGATCCTTTTCTTTAATCCATTAGAGTACATTGTTCCGATTCCGTGGCCTATCAACCAGACAGGGAGGGAGTCTATCCCCTTTTTACTATCACTAGACCAAGGAGATTGTTTGGGCGTCTGAGACGGGGAGCAACTCCTACCATCAGCTACTCACTTTACCGCACATATCCCTGTTCTACTCATACGCTGAGTTAACGAGTACCGGGATCGAACCAGGAACTCGAGGTTCCCACTCGATACTCTACCGACTGAGCTAAGCCATGATTACAATTAAGTAGGAATACTTTATTCAAATCATATAATTGTGTATCATCTATTAGTACTAGTACAAAAAACACCCTCCGGGCGATGTAAAAATAGATTTTTGAAACATATTGCCTGAGGGGTGAGAGTAAAAAATTCAATGTCAGCGAGTTTGCACCCTAAGTAAGTAAAATCATCAAATTCATTAAACGATTAAAAAATAAAACAATTTGAAATGTAAACTTTAAATATGCATTAAAATAAAACAAACTATATATAGATATATAATACCAGTCATGTATTTATTAAAAATTGTTTTAAAAAACAATGAGGACTGTCTAATGTTGCATGTTCAAATTTTGAGAGTATTTATTCTATGTTGTGACAATTTTGGGTAATGTGACGTAAGCAGTGACGTAATTTTTGTTACAGACAAAAACCGGAAGCGAATCCCCATTATTATTAGTATTACACAGGAATAGTTGACACGAAATAACTATACAAACAACTGATTATTCTATGTATTTACTAAACCTTTCAGTACGAGCAGGATGCGATACAAAGTCAATTCTTGCGCTGGGGGTTCTGGTTTGTATTCAGAGTTTTCCTTTTCCTAGACCGGTTGCCTAACCAAAGTTAACAATCGGCTGGCCACGTAAAGCCCTAGCACCTATATGATTTTCCCAACCCTATTGCCCTTATGGCAAGCCCCAATCCCTTTTTATCATATAGGTGTTAGAAGGCGGTGACTGAGGGTCTACATGTCCTGAGAATGGCGTTAAACTCTATCTGATGGTGAGGTTCCAGTTTTGGAGGTTTGGGGAATGTGGAGCATCCCTTCATCACCATTGCTCCCTGGTCCACTCTGACCCGGAGTGGTAGTACCTGTTAGGATCCCATCTATGGGTTAAATAGAAAACATTAGTTTATAAACGAAATTGCATTATCCATTAAAAATGAATTTATTTCAAAACTTTTTCGGCATTAAACATTTTTGAATACCAAATTACGAAAGAAAGTATCGGCATAAAATAACCCAAGGGGTTGACATGCCGTAAAACCCAAACAACCAATCAGTCAACAAACCTAACCAAAGTTAAAGAGCTTAATCAACCCTACTATATACCCACGGCTGGATGGAGAATAGTTGGATTCATACCTTTCTAAAGTGTATTGGCTATGTGAAATGCAAACAGTCTCATCCAGAATCTGAACTCCGTTCGTCGTACCTATTTCTTACGACGATAACCATTACACAAAGAACGCAAATGATTAACAGAATCAGAAATTTTACAAATGCATCAGATCCCGGCATTAAATAAGCCATACTGAGTTGATATGCCGTTAAACAAATAAATCAAACAGAATTAAATATACACAAATGATGTGGCTGGTCCTATACTGGGCTTTACAACTCTAAAGAAAAAATCGATGGAAGTAGTCTAGTGCTTCAGATGTTTAAGTGAAATGTTGGACATTCATATGTCATGTCTCACAGGGGAACCTTTTAGAACAGACCAATCCTGTAATAAATCTTCTTTTAAATTCTAACCTCAAACAATCCCATTATTTTTTATGTATTTCTACAATAGAATCACTATCTAATGCATTTACAATATATATATATATATATATATATATATATATATATATATATATATATATATATATATATATAGTTATCCAGAGACACGATATTTCGGCGTATCATGTCTCCTCATTGGGGCTAAACTTAGTAGGCTGCCTCCAGCCAAAAACTAAACCCGACCGATTTTTCATCAGTCAGAGTTTATAATACAACGGTGGGTTCAAGAATGTGCGTGTGCATATAAATGCACACTTAGTACCATAGATACATAATAGTTAGTTAAATTGAATTAATAAATAGTAAGTCAAGCCACATATATGTATAAATATGTGTGTGTGTTCTAGTGTGGATAATGGGGGTATACATATGTATAGATAGATAGATACATATGTGTGCATGTATACATACATGTGTGTGTATGCATATGTGTGTATGTGTAAGTAAGCATATTGTTTGTGGGTGGCAATAGGCAACAAAAGCATAAAACTGAGGATAGATATAAAAGGATGATAATCTCTTCTTAGGAGACGAGAAGACTGGGTTTTGACCAATTTGAGGGTCAGGTTTAGACTAGCAATAAAATATGACCTAGATTAAGACAAAGAACTTTTCAAAACACCCGGGGTTTTAGACACAAATCTCGGAGGATGAGATTTCGTACGAGAGTGAGATGAGATTTGGGGATTTCTGGGAAATTGAAAAAGTTTAGTCAGTTAGCTTCTGGACAGCGGGGGAGGCAGTTAGCCTCTGGGAGCCGAAGAGGACAGCAGTTAGTTTTTGAACACCGGAGAGGACAGGAGCTGCCCACTAGAAGCTAGCCCTAGCAGAGGTCCACAAAGAAAACGGGGAACCCCCCATCTCGACAACCATGGGAGATAGTGACTGATTAGAAGCAATGCGAGTTTATACACCTCCCTGCCATTTCTGAAGTTCACCTAAGATTGTCTTCTCTTCATCTCTCTTCTTGTTGTTTTGTTTCCCTTATGACACATGGGTGCGTTCCAGACACGGCGTTGGGGGTTGTCAGACGATCAATACGGCCAGTGACAGAAGTGACAGAGATGATCCAGACAGACTGCTATTGATCATCAATATTCTCTCCGGACGTCCTGTACGTAACGATTAAGAGCATCGATCTGGGAGACTGCTATTGGTTGTGATCGATATTCTCCCAGACGATTTGGACGAGAACGGTGGAAATGATGACGATCCGACCCCCATGTTGTCATAGTTGTTAAGAGCTCGGCCATCAGCACTTACAAACATGAAGCGGAATATATATATATATATATATATATATATATATATATAAAATTTTTACTTGAAGGCACTTACAACGCATGTATCGCATAAAATTCGATACTTTTTCTTATAGAAAATGAACTTGACAAGTGTAATCCCAGCAAAGGATGGCTCGATGTGTAGAATACCGTACAGACTGTTTCGACTTTATTAAGTCTCATCAGCGGTATATACTAAAGATTTCCCTCCGACAGAAATCGAAACCGGGACGTCAGCAGACACAGTGAAACACTAGTGAAACACTTTATCGCCTCGGCCACAGTACACAGCTGACCATCCTAGCGAAATTAAGCTTGCGATACATGCGTTGTAAGTGCCTTCAAGTAAAAATTTAATATATACTTTATTCAGCAACGTTTCTAAATAAACAAACATCCAAAAATCTTATATATATATATATATATATATATATATATATATATATATATATATATATATACTATAGTGTGTAATTATCACTGTTTCAGCTTTTACTGGAACGGTGTGCCAAACGCAGTATTATTGGGAGAGTGCTCAATATAGAATAGAGCTGTTATATAATATAATAAAATAAATATATAAAGGTTTTCCATATCTATTTATTTGATGACATCCTATGTCTATTGATCTTTTTGTAATTTTTGTAATTTTCGATTTTTCTTGCATTTGAAACAACGTCACCTGATGATTGCTGACGCATGAAATCAAAATGGTTGTGACTGTTCCTTTGTCATCAAATAAATTGATATGTAAAGCCTTATATATTTATTTTATTATTATTATTATATATATATATATATATATATATATATATATATATATATATATATATATATATATATATATATACTTATCTATTTAACTGTAAAATATTTTTTACAATAAAATGAATAATAAACCATTTATATTATATTAGCTTGATGTTCTCGGCCTTGCTCAAGTTATATAATATCCGTCTAAACTTAAGTATAAGCTTTTTTTAATCTCATATCGTTCACCATTGGATAGCATTACCTATCGCTCGATGTGCTTATTGTGAACATGTGCTTATTGTGAACATTTTACTCATGAAATTTTTCTTGAATCTAAAATGTTATTCAATTTTCAAACTCGTCGTAGAACAACGAAAAAACATGGGTCTTTAGAATATTCTGGATTGAAACGGCATTTTTTTTCTTAGTTTATAATACCACAGACTGTAAGAAAAGTTTTGTTCAATCTTGTTACAATCAACCAATCATTCCGTTTTGGCTTCGAGACTTAGAATACGCCGGCAGTGTCACCTGCAAAGGTCGCCCTGACGACTGGAGCGTTAGAATGTACCGACTGCACCTTTGCAGAGGGGTAATAATCCCCCAATGGGGCCACCTGTTGGCCGTGGATGACGACCTGTGATGCTTAAGGATAGGACCCAGGTGGATGAGCAGACCATGACCAGCAACACTCCACTTTGGCCCTTTCTTGGGCTAGACGGGCGGTCGGAGAGGCCCCCTCCGATCAATCGGCTGGTCACGTCAAGCCCTAGCACCTATACGATTGCCTCAACCCTATTGCCCTTATGGCAAGCCCCAACCCATTTTTATCATATAGGTGATAGAAGGCGGTGGCCGAAGGTCTACATGTCCTGGGAATGACGTTAAACTCTATTTGATGGTGAGGTTCCAGTTTTGGAGGTTTTGGGGAATGTGGAGCACCCCTTCATCACCATTGCTCCCTGGTCCACACTGACCCGGGGTGGTAGTACCTGTTAAGGTTCCATCTATGGGTTAAATAGAAAAACATGAGTTTATAAATAGAATTTGATTATTCATTAATGATGACTTTATTTCAAAACTTTGTCCGCATTAAATTACCCACTGAGGTTGATATGCCGTAAAACAAACCAAACCACCCCCAAAAAAAACCTGCAACAGTATAAGCCCTCGCTCCAAAACAGAAATGTTCTGAGTATGATACTAAACTGCATTTAAACTTTATTTTAAAGTCAATATAAAACTATTGATTTTTTTTTCAGAAAGTAAGAATCATAAATGAACAATTGAATGACGCTTAAATGAACAGATTAAATATTAATTTATTGAATCTAATGCTTATTCTTTATGCACATTTATAAAAAAACATTGGTGAATTATTTTCCAATTTATTGCCAAAAAAAAATTAATGAAATCTGTCTGGCCTAGTTTTTATGCAAAACGTGTAAAACATATCAATATATTTACGGATTAGATCAATATCTATTTATGTACAAAAATATAATAACTTTACACGAAAATATTGTTTCAGTTTTACATAAAAACATGTCTAATCTTAAAAGAAAAAGATAAATGTTTTAATTCTACACGCCCAAATATTACACAAAACAAATTTCTTTTTATTGTAAACGGAAATTTGTTTCCACACAAAAATGTTTTAATTTGTTTGAAAAAATAAATGTTTTTATAACTCAGAAACTTAAGTTTACATGAATTTAAAAAAGAATTACCGTATTTGACACACTTTTTTCCCAAAATTTTGGCTCAAAAAATTGCCCTGCGTCTTATACATCGTAGGTGAAGTCTTAGACCTCCTTAAAATAATTGTATTATTATTATTATTATTATTATTATTATTATTATTATTATTATTTCTGTTATTGAGATGTCTTGTGTATGCTTATTGCTTGCCTGTACTGCCAAATTGCTTTTATACAGCTATGTTTTTGCTTGTGTAATGCACAGCTAGATTGTTTTCAACAATATATGCTTAGATACACTAAAATACTTTTTTCCTGAATCTGACCTGCTGAAAATAAATTTTTGGATTTTTACATGAAAAATTTTTAGATTTAAAAGAAAAAAATATTATTTTCATTTCACACAAAAAGAAATTTTAATTTCTACGAAGAAATGCTTAAATTGCGCATGAAAATATGTTTCGATTTTACAAGAACATTAAGTGTTTTACTTTTACATGAAAAAATAATAAAATTTAAATGATGTAAACACGTCCAAGATTCAAAATGAGGCTGCCGGTTATATTTCTTACGACGATAAGCGTTACAATAAATGCACCACCTATTTTATATATACTAGCAAATATATGCACCCTCCGGGTGCAAGTATTTAAGTTTTAATGAAATAAAATATTATGTTAACTTAGAAAGGGTAATGGAACTAAATAAAATGCCGATAAAAAGATTGAAACAGAGGGGGGAACAACTAAAACTTGCTTTTTCTTCCCTCCCGTCTTTCATTGCTAAATTTTCATAATTTAACTATTTAGTTAAATTAGGAAGTAAAGAATAGAATTACTGTTAATATTGTTAATGGATTTATTGGAGAGATTTTTGCTCATATTCATTAAGATAAAACCAAACAATTAGAAATCAATAATACTAAGCACATATTTATTAAAATCAAATTTTTAATATTAATATGCAAATTAGCCTTCCCCTTCACACTGCAAACCACTATATTTTGTATATATAAATACAATCGCATGTTAATAATATGTAGATATGATCAACAGTCTTAATAATGTAAAACAATTTTATTAATAATTGAGGTTTGAATAAAAATAAAATCATGGAGAATGTGATGTAAATAACAAAGGGAATTGTGACTCGAGTAGTGATACAGTTTCGGTTACAGACAGAAAAACACACAATCTCCATTATAATAAGATAACATTATTATTAAGTTATGATAGGAAAGATGTCATCTTGTTACGATTTTAGTGGCCATCCTTTAGGCTTCAAGCAAGAATGCTTTGCCAGCAGAGATCCTTTGTGTTAAACAGGGCGTGATCCTTGGTAAAGAATCCTTTGGTTATTCCGTGGTACTCCTCAGTCTTGTAAGCCCTTCGTCAATGATTGCAAATGGACGTCGCTCAGTATCAGGGATTAAGTAGTCAACCAGCCACGCATTCGGGCTGTTGATTGGCTGAGGTTTAAACCTCGCTTAGTCTATAAATTTAAGTGGTGTATTGTAGCACGGCTTATATACCACCAAATAATCCAACACATATTACTAAAACAAGGAATATATGGAATCGACGGGGGTGTAATATTTATAGTCATAGAAAATGGACACGATTCAATTCCTGACGAATTTGATTGCATTTCATATTAGCACTAATACCTTTAGGAAAGGTGTACATCTGACTATTCCGCTTCTAGCTATTGGTAAATAATATGGCAGATTGGACTCTTTAACTTTGTTATAGCAACCGGTTTGGAAGAAAACTCTGAATTCAAATTTGTTACCACATTTTAAAAAACTGACCTTGTGTCACATCCAGCTCCTCCGGAAGTATTAAAATGTTCGAAGGTGGAAAATAACACTTGGCAAGATAATAATAATCCTGATCGTTATAATATATCAACGAATATACGCATCAAATATTAATTCTAAACTACTTCTATTTATCTATTTTTATACAATTAATAATATTTATCTTGAAGTTTAAGTTAATGACCAATGAATACAGCTTTAAGCGAGTTTCTGATATCAACAGACACATTAATTTGGTCAGCTTTCATTTTCATAAGGGCAGACAACCAAATGGACTGAGGCGCATATGACACTTTCCTCTTTTTCTTTTTCTTTTTCTTTTATGACATTTGAAAGAAACTTATGATAATTATTCATTGATCTATTGTCTATGACCAGACAAGTTCAGGATCGTTTCAATGATGGAGACAATAAAAATTGTTTCCCTGGCTTCACTCGGTTGTTGCCGTCTGACCTCTGACACCAAGACCTGGAAATCCCGGTTTGGTATATTCTCAAAAGACAGACTTGCTAGATATGTCGAAGCGCATAAGTCTTCTCTGAAGGAAAAGTCATCAATTAGATTCTCGTGACGCGTTGACAGTTGATGACAGATTTAATACTATGTGGTCAGAGACGTCTCATTGCGCATAACATTTGTTATCAGAACAAGAAACAAGTCTAACCGACTGAAACACCGTCAATCATCGAGGCTTATTAAGAAGGGTCCGAAAGACAAAAGATTTTGAGACAGACAACTATTTCTTTTTTTTTTTTTAAAGATAAATAATTCTGCTGTGTCAGCAGGGTTTAGAATAAGTCGACTTTAGATGCGATGAAGAGCGAACAAGGACACTCGTTTTGTGGGGATAGAGTGCCTTGTGTATAAAAAGCAGTCAGTGTATTCTATGTTCTGCAAACAGGGGAAAAATAGTCACCTAATTTAGCATTGGCTGGAAAAGTGTGAAAACCTAGGATCTGTGTTGAATGGATAATACCTGTAATGAAGGAGTGACTTCACACTTCCCAAACCTCAAAAACAGGAGTCTCATTCCGAATAGATGCCAGCACATGTCAAAGTTTAACACTCAAATAAATCGCATGGTTCCAGGTGCCCATTCCCCTAGGAAACACAAGGCTCTGCAACACAATAGTCTAACTCCTTCAACACAGTAGTCTAACGAGTTACAAACTCTTTCGAGACAACAATCGTCTAAGAAGTTACAAACTATTTTATGTCTATCAGAGAGAGAGAGAGAGAGAGAGAGAGCGGGGAGAGAGAGAGAGAGAGTCCACTATTGACACGTCGTAACAACGCTCTAACCGATCCCCAATGCATTCCACTTTAATTTTAACAGAGTGTTCATATAATATTTCTATGTGTGTGTGAGTGACTGTGTGTGTGAGTGTGAGTGTGTGTGAGAGTGTGAGTGTGTGTGAGTTACAAACTCTTTTTATGTTTACCGGAGAGCGAATCCGCTATTGGCACGTGGTAACTACGTTCTACTCTATGCCACTAAACTCTCCTTTAATTCTAAAGAGTTTGAATATATTAGTTGTGTGTGTGTATGTGTGTAAGTATGTGTGTGTGCTTGTCTATATTCTAGGCTGGTCCTATTCTCTAACAGTAGTTTGTTCTAGAGTTCAGGTTCAGTATGAGAGCTCAATGCTTAATTTTTATAAACAGACCAAATTTATTTAAAAAGAGTATACATATATTAGTGTGTGTGTGTGTGTAATTGTGTGTGTGTGTGCTTGTCTATATTTTTGTGTATGTGTGTATGTATGTGTGTGTGTGTGAGAGAGAGAGAGAGAGAGAGAGAGAGAGAGAGAGAGCACTATGATATTGCTTTCTGGGTGAACGTTTTATTTGTCTTTTACCTCGTCACTTTTAATTGCCCCCTTTCTTTGAGTCTTTTCTCTGGACACTCACCATGAAAGACCACATAAAAAACAGCTCCCATGCTTTATCAATGTAATCGTCTCTTGCAATATTTTAAGTTAGGTATATTATTCGTATTTTCAACTCTCAACATCGTAACTGTGTGAATTCAAAACAAAAGAAGCGGCCTTATCAGTTTCAGATAAGAAGACAGCAAACAAGATGTCGATACAGAACGGAGGGGAAAAGTGTTTTGATTTAAAATATATCGCCTCTTAAACTTGATGTCTCTTCTCGATAAATACTTGGCTAGAGATAGCCGGCTTCCTTACAAAGACCGTCATGTTTTGTCTATATAAGGAGATAAAGTTTTTTTATGGTCAAGCACCGGTGTTAAGGAATCCTGGCAACTTTCTATTGAGTCATTATCATCATGTCGCACTAGCAGCACGGATATCCATGACAATCTCTCGCCTGTCGTCCCTATCATTCATTGCCCCTGGGAGGTCCTCTGCGTAGCATTCAGTATCCCGTAGTGTTGTTCTATGTACGACTTTGCTGGCCGAGCTACTCTGGAGTGCCTATGAGGTGACTTCCACAGAAAAACGTCACTTATGAGTTCATCCGTGCTTCTCCAGCTGTCCCCAGCGAGTTTTGTTCGCCTCACACGGATGTTTTTTTGTGATATGGGGCAGGTGGCCGTACAGCTGTTTTCTCGTGGAGTGTTGTTTCCACGTCTTTTTTAAGATTGCACACAGCATTCTTGTACAGCTCCCATCTAGCTTATTCTACATGCACTTCTTTAGGGTCCAAGTAGTGCAGTCGTACAGTAGCACTGATACAACTATGGTTTGGAAGAATGGGCGCTTTAACTTGTCAGTGAGATCGGAATTCCATATCACTGACAATTTATTTAAATCAGCCCATGCCTTTCCTATGCGTCGCTTTCTGTTGATGAGATATTACTACCTAGGTAGGTGAATTGTTTCACCGAGTTTAGGAGTTTGCCATCGAGTGTGGAGATGTCTCCTTCATTTGTATTTTTTCGCAAATTATGGCATCAACTCCACAAAAGAGAAGTATAATTATTAAGCGGTACCATAGCTATAATTAAGAAGGACAAATGAGAGATAATCTATTGATTGTCTATGTAAACGTTCTTAAAGCAGCGACTGAGCTACAAACAAAATAATAGTCCAACCAGTTTATCGTTTCTACTTTCCTTACCTTACAATTAGAACAAAGATTTTTTTTTTTTTTTTTTGCTTGTATTTTCTGAAATGCAGTAAACCCTATATATAAACTAGGAAAGCTACCCGGTGTTACACATGATTAAAAAAGTTAAAAATAAATCGGATCATATGACCTTTAGGCACCCCTTTTTGATCTCGATTAAGAAAGGACATGTTTTTCATTTACACCGTCAATATCTGGTTGTTTGTTAGGTGTTAGGGTTAGGGGTTAGGGTTAGTTTTATGATTTTTTTAAATCTAAATATCATCTGTTAAAACAAGCGGATATTGACGGTGTAAATGAAAAACATTTTCTTTCTTAATCGAACTCAAAAAGGGGTGCCTAAAGGTCATATGGTCCAATAAATCTATTTATATTCGCAAGGGCCGGTTTAGCTCAGTCGGTAGAGTGTTCGGCTAGGAACCTTAAAGTTCCTAGTTCGATACCAGTCCTCGCCAACTTAGCGTATGAGTAGCACTGGGATGAGTTCTGTAAAGTGAGGAGCTGACGGTAGGTGTGGTGTTCTGCCTCAGACGCTAAAATAATCTCCTTGGTCTAGCGCTAGTGAAAAGGGGATAGATTCCCTCGCTGTATGGTTGATACCGACATTAGGCCGCTCCGACGACGACTTTTTCTTTATATTCACATAAAGAGTAATAAAAGAAGTGTCTGTATATTTTTTGGAGGCGTATTGTGTAATGGTTATCATCATAGCGTCGGTAATTATCTTGGTAAAAGTATGCATTCAACTACCACAATGTGTAAATAGTAGGGCCGACTGGTCTCTAAATATGGTTGGGCAACCAATCTAAGAGAAGAAAAATACTAAATTCAAACATATTAAACTCTGCAAATGAAATTGATGGTTTGTCACAACCTATTGGCTCAGACGTGTTGGTATATATATATATATATATATATATATATATATATATATATAAAACCCTCCGCATGAGCTGGATGCGACACAGGGTCAATTTATTAACCGGAGTTTATCAGGTTTGAATTCAGAGTTTTCCTTCTCCTAGACGGTTGCCCAGTCTGTCCTACTATTTACCCATAGCTGGATGGAAAGTAGGATTCATACCTTTCCCAAGGGTATTAGTCTTGAAGACACACTCTACTGTAAGAGACTTTAGTCTGTAGCTTTGAGAACCATTCGATTATAATCGTTTACTAACTCTTTTTAATCGGTTTTAGGAAAAAATCCAGAAGTAAATAAGATTGCATACTTATTTGCTTGGTGGATTTAATGGTAACTGCGATCACGCACAGGGCGGTCTTCCGATCTATAGCTCTGCTGATGAGGCCTAATAGGCCGAAATGTACATACAGAGATTGATTTTTCTCGATTTGTTTAGCCATACATTTAAATAGGTATTCCCGCCTAATTCATTATTAATTAATTAATTTTCAAAATTAGGTACGACTCCAATTAAGCACTTATTCTCCAAAAATTGTCGGCAAAAAGCATTCCAAACAAACAGTGTTTACAATATATATATATATATATATATATATATATATATATATATATATATATATACTTTGTTTGGCTACCAAGTTTCTTGGTACAAGGTTATTCTAGTCTGGTCCTATTCTCTAACAGTAGTTTGTTGTAGAGTTCAGGTTCCGTATGACAGCTCAATGCTTAATTTTTATAAACAGAGCAAATTTATTTGTGAATAAAAAAGGACTTAAATACCATGAGTATCGTGATTATGGACCATTTCCACTAGTGGGTATCTGAGGCTCACCGAGTTTCGTCAGGTTTTTATTTTATTCAGACTCTCTGGTCAATTGCATATGTACTATTTCGAGTAAATGAAATACTAAGGAACAGGATCACTAACATAGCAGTCCTAGAGAGAGCTCAAATCCCAGCTTGTACTCTCTACTGAGACAACATCGTCTCCGATGTTGGTTCATGTACGTCGATGGATGATGGACGAATCCGGAAGACATCCTCTATGAAGAGCTTACGTCTGGTAAAAGACAGATTGGTCGCCCAGCTGCGATTCAAGGATGTCTGCAAAAATGATCTCAGGTGCTTTGGCATTGTCCTTTCAGCTGGGAAATGTGGCTCAAGACCGCCCTCGGTGGCGGCAGAATTTCCGTAAAGGACTGTTCATGTCAGAAGTCACCCTGATACAACATCATGAAGCTAAGAGGTCTAGAAGAAAGCAGCGGCAACAAAGCATCGGAACATCATCATCTACAGGGACAGCCTTTAAATGCAAAATCTGTGGTCGAAAATGTTTTTCAAACATAGACTTCACAGTCACAGGAGGCGCTGTAACTTCAGGGGCGCACAAAAACTTTATCATAGTCTTTCAAAACTGAAATTCCCATGAATTTGTGTAAATAAAATGCTTAGCTATACGGAATATTTAATACAAAAGGGAACACGAGTTAATTTTCTCTGTGAATAATAAAAGTCGATGTTCATAATCGTGATGACGTAATAAGTTATTACGTCATCAGGATCACTTTTGCTACGAACACGAATGAACGACTGATTAGCTGATTATTTAATGGAAAACTGGTTAGCATTGCAAGATGGAGATTGCCAGACCAATTCTTGTTATCTGCACTATGATAAATGGCAAATGACAGTCAAATGCAGAAAAGGAAATTAGGTTCGCTTACGGCTAATCCATCCATCGCTGTTACCCCATTTACCAGAAAGATGTCCCTAATTCATCTACATTAAACAGCGCACTTGAATAGACAGTAATAGTTGAAGCACTCGCAAACACTTAGATGATAGTCTCCGATGAGGCGAACAGGCGGATATCAGAAACACATTTCTACTTATTTAATTTTTCTAAACGCTATCTACTTCATAATTATCTAGAAGTGCACTTAGCATAAAGGTTATGGTCGAAGGAAATAGATTCAGCGAACCGAGTTCAAATCCTGGATGGGACTGTTCTGTGTTTCACAGTATATTAATGCACGGCAAGACGAACATACAGGTGTCCTTAGTATGACATCTAATTTTGGAGCTCTAGGGAACGTGGAGTAAACAAAGAACAGAGAAAGAGAGAAAGCAGGGTCCGAAAGATATAAGACAAAGAAATAAAGAGAGAAAGAAATAAACAAAGAAAGAAGGAAAGAAAGAAATAAAAGAGAAAGAACTGAGAAAGAAAGAAAAAAAATAGAAATAAAGAAAAAAAAAAAAGAAATAGTAGAGAAAGAACTGAGAAAGAAAGAAAATATAGACAGAAAGAAAAAAGAAAAAGAAAGAAAGAGAAAAGAAAGAAAGAAAAGAGAAAGAACTGAGAAAGAAAAAAGAAAGAAAGAGAAAAAGAAAGAAAGAAAAAGAAAGAAAGAGAGAAAGAAAGAGAAAAGAGAAAGAGATGAGAAATAAAGAAAAATAAGAAAGAAAAGAAAGAAAAAAGAAGAAAAAAAGAGAAAGAGATGAGAAATAAAGAAAAAGAAAGAAAGAAAGAAAGAAAGAAAGAAGAAAAGAAAGAAAGAAAAGAGAAAGAGATGAGAAATAAAGAAAAAATAGAAAGAAAGAAAAAAGAAAAAAAAGAAAGAAAAGAGAAAGAAAACAAAAAATGAAAGAAAAATAAAACAAAGAAAGAGAAAGGAATTTGCCAAACAAACAATCTTTAATATTTGACTATTTATAATCATCATCGCTATCATCATCATCGTCATCATCAGAATATGACTTTGTACGTCGAATAGTAATTACTAGTATATACTCCCGCAGGGAAAACCAATGGAATTAGTACACTTAGATATCTACATTTTTGTTGATTTTCATTTAGCAGTAAATAAATTTAATAACAGAAAGAATGAAAGCCATTCTTTTATTCAATAAACGATATTCTGAAATAAAACCATGGAACTTGCACTCTTACATGTTCACCTTATAGATATCGTTTCTTTTTAGCAGTAAATAAACTAATAACAGAAAGGATGCAAACCATTCTTTTATTAATAAATGAACATTTTGACTTTTTAAAATAACACCGTGGAATTTGAACACTTAGATGTTAACCTTATAGGTCGTTTTTTTTTCATTTAGCAGGAAATAAACAAATAACAGACAAGATGCAAACCATTCTTTTATTCAATAACCGCGCATTCTGAATTTATAAAGTACGAACGTGCATGTGTATATTGAAAATCTTAAATAACCTTTCTTATTCAATCGAGAGAGAATTGGTTTGTGAATGGATGAGGAAGTCGTTTTTCAGCAAGATCATTCATCTTGTCACTGAGCAAAGACGATTAAAGCTGATCTTCACGAAAGCCATATATAATCAATGACCTTGACATTGGATCAATGACCTTAACCGTCAGGATCTACATCCAATTGAAAATGATCCACAAGAAGGTACCATCCATCAAAGAAGATAGATTAACTGCCATTCGGTAAAGTTAGAACACTTTAATAAAGAATATTGCATTATTTGGATTATTCGGACTATTCCCTTCATATTTATTGTTATCTAAAGAACTTTTTGACCGATGTGCACTCCAGCCTTCTTCAGGCATTTCTTGTCGTAAAGCATATCGACCGGAATGTTGTGTAGATAACAATAAAGATGAGGGCTATAGTCCGAATAATCCAAATAATATAAATATCAAGCATCATTCAGAGAAAGGGAATATTGCTTTAAATTACTGAAATCCAGGCCTGTAAAAATTAAGTATTTATTAGATGTCACCTGCATTAAAATTAATAAAGACATCTGTTGAGATCATTTCAGAATACAATTCTCCTCTTATATGAACTCTGATTACAACTTTTTGAATCCAGTTTAATGGTCATTTCTTTCTTTTATTTTTCAATTCAAGAAATTAAACAGAATGATAAACACATGTTGTACGTCTATCATTTAATTTGATCTGTGTCATGTTTTATTTCTTTGCTATATATATACCAACATTTTGTATTTAAAGATCTAGAGAAACAAACTACACTTCGATATAGATTAAAAAAATATGAATTATGGAAAATAATTTTTCACCACTATTTACGGTTACAAAAACCATAATATTATTTTAATGGTTCATAAGAAGGGCCCTTTCATCAAAGAAGATATTTTAATTGCCATTCAGGAAATTTGGAACCACATTGATAAAGAATATTGGTTTAAAATTTAAACCAATAATCTTTATCAATGTGGTTGGCATCGTTTCAAAATTTAAACACCACTGCTCCTACATCAGAATTCATTGCTGCATGCATTGCCCATCTTGAAGGTATTCATGTAGACTTTGAGAGGAGATACAGTGATCTATTAAAGATGGATTATCAACTTTGGTTTGTGGACCAAGCAAATTCTGAGCCAGGAGATAAAAATTTTGAGTTGGCTGAAATGTTGTTGGACTTGAAAGAGAATTTGAAACTGAGAAGAAGATTTAACAAAGAAGGTGTATTTGCCTACATATCAATAAAGGACTCCCACCCAAATATTTTTCCACATGTAGAAGCAAGCATCATTTCTTTCCCTACTACATGGATGGTGGAATCTGGATTTTCGGCTGTTGTGGATGTTTTCGGTAGGAAAAGAAATAATTTAGATCTCAACAGCAGAGGAACTATCAGACTAAGACTGAATAACTCCATCAAAATCAATTGTGATATCTTGTGTCAGAAACACCAAGATCAAGATAGTCACTAGCTGAATGGACTGAAATACATTTTTAAGGTTAAATAGACTATTTTGTCTTTTCATTAAGTATTTTAGTGGGAAAATGGAACAGCTTAAAAGTAAAAGTAGGATTGGTCCATGGGAATTTTTTGAATAAAAAATGGTCCATACGCCGAAATAGCTTGAGAAGCATTGGTTTAAATGATTGAAATCCATGCCTATAAAAGTTAAGGCAACCATGAAACATTGAGGAACAACAACTAAATACGAAAGTTTTTCGTCAATATTAGACTATTCTACAATATTTTCCTTAATTTAAATCAGTGCTTCTCAACCTTTTTCGGCTTATGGACCATTTTTTATTCAAAAAATTCCCATGGACCAATCCTACTTTTCTTGAATGTTGCTGCAAGCGGCTAGCACACGTGTTAAAGTAAAACAAGACAATTCATTTTCCGCCGATCATCGACGTGCGCTTAAATAGAGATTTTCAACTGGGGAGGGTCATTATAAGAAGCGATAAATTAGTTAAATTTTTGTGAAATGGCTAAAACATTTTTGTGGCTTCGAACTCTCTGTGGACCACTAGAAATGTTCTGTGGACCACAGATGGTCCAACTGGACCACGTTGAGAATCACTGATTTAAATGATATAATATAATTTGTTTAAGGAACCTTTTTATGAACCTTTATAATGTTAAGTTATTAAAGAAAGAAAAAACACCTGCCAAAGCCGAATCACTGGTGCATAGTCTAAAGAAGATAGCAAAAGGCATCGAACTCTATGCAAACTCAGATAAAACAGAAGAGCATGTGTTTAAACTACATGGAGACATCTCCAAACTGGATGGTAAGCCTGTGAAATTAGTAGAAATTCACATATCTAGATAGTAATATCTCATCTACAGAAAGAGATGTCAATATAAGTATACGAAATGCATGGACTGCTATAGACAGATTATCATCATGTATAACTGTGTTGTCAGTGCAACATGCAACCGCTGCTGCTGATTATGATAATTATGATGATTATGATGATCTATCTATATATATAAAGCTGACACCGATGTATCTATCTATCTCAAGTGGGTAACGGTTTATCTATCTCCCTATCAATATCTATCTATCTATACATATATAAAGGGCAGTTGTGTGTATATGTATGTCCGAAGGAAACTACGAAAATAAAAGAATTAACGACAAAGTAAATATATATACATTAAATATCACCAGGGTTTGGTTTTTGAGCAAATATAATATAGATTTAATTTATATTCGTGAAAATAATTAAAAAATAAAATTTAAATGATAACAGCATTGCATTTTTTTCATTTGATATTTTAGATAGTAAACATTAACATTTCTTTTCAGAGTAGCTGGATTAAAGCAAGGTTTTTTTTTACATGGGGATTTAAATGAGGCATACCACGAGGAGTCAAATCACAAACAGTAATAATGGATCTGTGGGACTAACTTAAAAATCCCCCTCTACCCAGGTGACGTAGTACTATATATATATATATATATATATATATATATATATATACCAACCCCTCCGCACGAGCAGGATGTGACACAAGGTCAATTTCTTAAGCGGAGTTTAACAGGTTTGAATTCAGAGTTTTCCTTCTCCTAGACCGGCTGTCTAACCAAGGTTAAAGAGTCCAGTCTGCCCTACTATTTACCTATAGCTGGACGGAGAGTAGAATTCATTCCTTTCCCAAGGGTATTAGTGCTAAGTGAAATGCAGTTACAACGTCCAGAATTTGAACTTGGGACGACGAGTCCATTTCCCATGACTTTATCCATTACACCACACGCTTCCTAGTATATATATACATCTTAATCTGTTCTTATCTATCTATCTATATTTGTTCTTATCTATCTATCTATCTATCAAAATTATATATGTTCTACAATTTCTGTTGAACATTAGTTATAAAATTTGTCATGCAGATCATCTGCATACGCAATGAAACCAACTAGTATGTATATACAATACACGTACATGTTGATATCGAGAGAAGGAGACACAGTATCGCTTTCTTTTCTTGTCATTTGCTTCATTTGTAATCAATCATTTATATTCGAAATTCCCAGCCGTGTCGTTACTATGGCAAGCCGGAGGCAAGAAAGGATAGGATGAAGTCTTAGATATTAGAGCCAAATTCTATTCCATACGCAGATTCCAGGAAATGATGAAATATTCTTAGACACGTTTTAAAACGTTCATTCTAAAGACATACAGATCTGAGCAATTAACACTCTCTGAACTAAAACGTGAATTCTTTCTAATCTGTAACCATATCAATGCTACTGTACGGCAGCACTACTTTAACTAAGCCCTTACAGAAAAAGTTACTTTAGTGTTACGCCAGGGTGCTGCGTGCTGTCTTGAACAAATCGTATTAGCAGCATTTTACTAAAGATATGGATAGTGAGGAGTACCCATTACTCCCAGGTTCAGTCTGACCCGTAGTGGTATTACCTATCGGTCAAATTTCTCCCTCTTTCTTGCTCTCTTTGCTGTCGAGGCTACTCTCCTCTCCACCTCACCACTCTCCGTGCCTCTCTTAACGTTAAGGCCGCTCGATTTTTCTACCTCCCATGTGTTTTTTTTCTCTTGGCACGAAGCCGAACAATATTGAATAAGTCAGCACTTGTGTGAATGTAAATATATAATATATAATGTATATATATATATCTCTATCTATATATATATATATATATATATATATATATATATATATATATATATATATATATATATATAATATAATAAATTACATAATCTTACAATATAACTAAACTCCTTGCATGAGCCCTCAAATGACTCATCAAACCTGCTGCATATCCACAAAGTTTGATGCAAATATGACATTGATATTGATTTCCTTCCCGTTGAATAAGATGATTCAGGTGAATCTGATGAATCAGATGATATATATATATATGGTCTCGTCTCTAATAAATCTTAGGAATATATTTGAGTAATTTTTATATTGTACGTGTATAAATATACGCATGTGTGTGTGTGTTTGTGTGTGTGTGTGTGTGTGTGTGTGTGTGTGTGCGTGTGTGTGTGTGTTCCTTCCACGCTTGTTCCAAACTAGGTGATATTATAGAATGTTTTTATTTATGGCCTCGTCTGAATAAATTTCATGAATATCTTTGCGCATTTTAAAGTTAGGTTAGCTCAGTCGGTAGAGCGTTTGGGTAGAAACCACAAGGTTCCTAGTTCGATACCGGTCCCCGCCAACGGCGTATGAGTAGCACAGGGATCTGTGCTGTAAAGTAAGGAGCTGATGTGGTGCTCCATCTCAGATGGCAAAAACACTCGACTTGGTCTAGTGCTAGTGAAAAGGGGATAGACTCCCTCGTTGATTGGCTGATACCGACTTTAGGCCACCGACAACTTTGTGTATTTCATGTTTATACTATTGTTTAATTTTCTTTTGCAATTATTTTTAATTTTACATTCGTGTAAATGCTTTTTAAAGACAAAAATTGAAAAAGGATAATATATTAATATTTTGAAGGCTAATACAATGCGTATGAAAAATAAAAACAAAAAGATGTTATTTTTGTCTTATCGATTTCGAAGCATGAGCTTCATCATCAGATATATATATATATATATATATATATATATATATATATATATATATATATATATATATATATATATAAAAGCAATTGGTAATTTGCTTGAAGCATTGTTAAGTATGTTATAATATATTAATATTTTGAAGGCCAATTCAATGCGTATGAAAAATAAAAACAAAAAGATGTTATTTTTGTCTTATCGATTTCGAAGCATAAACTTCATCATCAGAGTTTCGTATCAGAAATTTCACCATTTTAATCAGATTACCATTTTTTTCTTCGTTTCATTTTCTATGTTAGTTAATCGTTCCGTGTGAATGTTCTTCATCAAGACGACGTAGGAGAATTTGAATCAATAAAATTACTTGCGTCGGTCAAGCTAAGATGACAAGTGACCAACAGAATTGGATGGAGAAAAGAAAAAAAGGAAAAAGAGTAGCCATGACTTTCTAATTATTGAGCATCAATCATCCAACACGTAAATGTCCTGAAGGCACCAGACACAACCATTTCTTTGTTGGTCAACCGGTTTTACACATAACAAAAGAAACGAACTGTAAATGACTTTGCAACAAGAAAGGTAGTTCAATGCATTTTACTGACACACTAACAAACTGAATAGAATCGAGCTGAATTCAATGAGAATGTTGGTACGAATCCAACATTTGCGCTATCTACTACTCTGTAATTTCCATAAATATAATAAAAGGACAGTTTTGTTCACCCCAAACTGTTAAGAACTCTCGTAGATAGGTTGTGGTGTTTTTGTTTTGTGTGTGTGTGTTTGTTTTTTGTTTTATATATATATATATATATATATATATATATATATATATATGAAGTGGACAAACAATCTGTTTGAGATGGCGATAGCCGACAATTTTGGGGAGATTATGTGCTTAATTGAAGTCATACCTAATTTGAAAATTAATTAGTTATAATTAAATGATTATAATTAAATAATTAAATTTGTTTACGCCTTACATTTAAACCGATATGCACGCCTAATTCATTTAATTATAACTAATTAATTTTCAAATTAGGTATGACTACAATTAAGCACATAATCTGCCATATATATATATATATATATATATATATATATATATATATATATATATATATATGAAAGGTAAAAATGATAAAAGGTAAAAGGTAAAAATGGATATTGAATCCGACAATATGTAAGAAAGTTTTATAGAAAAAACAAGATGTTAAAAATTTTTGCTGACAGATATCTGTTTCGATATTATGAATATGTCTTTATCAAAGCAACATTGTACGCGGAAAAAAACAATGTTGCTTTGATAAAGACATATTCATAATGTCGAAACAGATTTCTGTCAGCAAAAATTGTTAACCTACTAAAAGGTTTTAGTAGGTTTATCTGACTCATTATGTTTATCTTTATTATTTGCTCTACTTAGGTATTGAGCACTTTTTACTTATTAGCTTTAGTTTCCTGGCGGTTTTGTATGAATATATATATATATATATATATATATATATATAAATGTTTTTTTCTTTTGGCCAAATATTGTACAAATAGATATTTTTGGTTGGTACGATTATCTTGGTCTTTTCTTGTTTCCAAAAATATTTCTCCCCGGGCGATGTTTGGTAGTATATTTTTACAATCAAACTATTTGCTGAGTTTTTTTTCTCACCGCGAGGATTTACCAACAAGTTTGGTATATTATATATATATATATTGAGAGAGAGAAAGACACGCACATATATGAATAAATATATATTTGTAAACACACACACACATATATTTCTATATATATATATATATCTTATTATAATGGAGATTATGTGTTTGTTTCTCTGTAACCGAAACTATATCACTACTCAAGTCACTATCAATTTAGTTATTATACATCACATTCTCCATGAATCATTTTTACTTAAACCTCAATTAATAATAAAATTGTTTTTAATTATTTATACTGATAGCCATATCTACGTACTAATAACATGCAATTGTATTTATATGTACAACAAATAGCGGTTTACAGTGTGAACGGGAAGGCTAATTTGCATATTGATATTTAAAATTTGATTTTAATAAATATGTGCTTGGTATTGTTGATTTCTAATTATTTGATTTTATCTTATTGAATATGAGTAAAAATCTCGGAGACAAATCTTAAAAGAAATCAGTTAACAAAAAGAAATAACTGTAATTTTATTCTTTACTTCCTAATGTAACTAAATAGTTAAATTAGAAAAGTTTAGCAAGGAAAGACGGGGGTGATGGAAGAGGAAGCTTCAGCTGTTATATTTCTCGATTATACCCCCACACTCTGTTTCAAATCATTTTATCTGCATTCTTATTTAGTTTCTTTAGACTTTCTAATTTAATATAATATTTTATGACATTAATACTTGCACCCGTAGGGTGCATATATTTGCTAGTATATATAAATATATCCCACACATACACACACATATATATATTAAAGTAGCAAAAATATTAACTCCCATATACAATAGAACACTACGCAGGATTATGAAATCTTGTGTGGAAAGACAAGGCTTTTTTTATATATCCCCATATCTATATGTTAGTTAATCGTTCCGTGTGAGTGTTATTCGTCAAGACGACGTAGGGAAATTTGAATCAATAAAATTACTTGCGTCGGTCAAGCTAAGATGATATCTTATTATAATTGAGATTGTGGGTTTGTATGTCTGTAACCGAAACTATATTACTATACATGTCACAATTCCTTTCGTTATTTACATCATATTCTCCATGATTTTATTTTTATTTAAACCTCAATTATTAATAAAATTGTTTTACATTACTTACACTTTTGACCATATCTACATACTAATAGCATGCAATTGTATTTATATATACAACAAAATAGAGGTTTACAGTATGAATGGGAAGGCTAATTTGCATATTGATATTAAAAAATTGATTTTGATAAATATATGCTTAGTATTATTGATTTCTAATTGTTTGGTTTTATCTTATTGAATATGAGCAAAAATCTCTTCAATAAATCTTTAAAGAAATCCCTTAACAAGAAGAAATAACTGTAATATTATTCTTTACTTCCTATTTTAGCTAAACATTTTAATTAGGAAAATTTACCAATGAAAGACGGGAGTAACAGAAAATGATGGAAGAGTTAGTTTCAAAGTTGTTCTATTTTTCAATCATATCCCCTCTGTTCCAAATCTTTTTATCTACATTCTTATTCAGTTTCATTAGCCTTTCTAATTTAATATGATATTTTATTATAAAATTTAACTAAAATACTTGCACCGGAGGGTGCATATAATTGCTAGTATATATATATATATATATATATATATATATATATATAATATGGGGGTGAGATATATATATATATATATATATATGGGGTGATACATATATATATATATATATATATATATATATATACATATATCCACACACACACACACACATATATATATATATATATATATATGGGGGTGATATATATATATATATATATATATATATATATATATATATATATATATATATATGGGGGTGATATATATATATATATATATATATATATACATATACACACACACACACACACACACACATATATATATATATAATATATATATATATATATATATATATATATATATATATAACATCATAAAAAAAAGTGTCCTGAAAATGTCTCTTAGCGAAAAAGTCCGTCAAATTATTTGTTGACAAGACAGAGACAGAATTGGAACTCTTATTTCTGTTTGTTTATTTTTTTTACGTTAAAATATTTCTTCCCTCACCACAGAAAAATTCTATTATTATTTTTATTTCTGTTAGAAACCCTAAAATCACATAGACACCGTTTTCGACAGCTAACTAGTTATTACTTGTTGCAAAAGGGGAGAGGTTATGTTTTAATCGTCTGGGCTTTTTTTGTTTGTTTAGTTGTTTTTTTTTTGGTTTTTTGTTTTTGTTTTGTATTGTTTTATGTTTTGTTTTTTTCTTTTTCTAGTTTTCTAGTTTTTCCCTCCAGTTCTTCAGCGTCTCCAAACATTTCCCGCCCATTTACAAGTTTTATTTCGCGTTGTCTTCTATACCGAAAATTCTTCACGAAACAATCTCTACCTCTTATTTACCTATTTATTCATCCCTTCATCTTTTATTTAGTTCCGATATTTTTCCCCTTTTCTTTTTACAATTCAATACAACAACACTTCTGCGTTCGTTGTTACCAGAAAGAAAACTGAACTTTATAAATAACTAGAAATGGCTACCCGACGTCGCCTGGTGGAGTAGAGAGGCAGATTTTTATATAAATTAAGTTCACGTCAATCAATCATATATAAATCAATCTTACTTTTCAAATTTGAATTTTCGTATATCTTCTCAAATATAACTCAAATTTGGATTATTTTTGCTAAAAAACCAAACCCTGGTGATATTTAATTTGTATATATATTCACTTTGTTGTTAATTATTTTATTTTCGAAGTTTCCTCAGGACATACAGATTCACACAACTGCCCTTTTATGTATGTATAGACTTATATATGTATTTACTTACTTTTTCATTTCATTTAATGTTACTTTTGTAGAAAAATTGGAATGAAAGAAATCTGAAAAAAAAAGTTACCTTGATTAGCAAATATATGCACCCTCCAGGCAAATATTTAAATTTTAATGTAATAAAATATCATATTAAATTAGAAAGGTTAATGAAATTAAATAAGAATGTAGATAAAAAAAAGATTTGAAACAGGGGGGGGTCTGAATAACATGTTCGATCATTGCTGGATACAGTACATTGGCGACCTTGTGTTACATCCTACCGTGGTGAACGACTTCCTCCAGCTATGGGTAAATAGTTGATCAAACTGTGCTCTTTACTCCAGATTAGGAAACCAGTCTAGAAGAAGAAAACTGTATTTAAGCTTCCGCTTAAGAAATTAACCTTGTGTCACTTCCTGCTCGTTTGCAAAGGTTGATAAATATGTATACGCCGATAAAAATAGTATATATTCAATGTAAATGCATCCCTAATAATTTTCTACTGAAAAACATTGAACATTAAGGAAAATTTATTGTCAGGCAGAAAATAAAGGACGTTTAAATTTCTCTATTTGACTTGGTAACTGTGGAAGATCTATGCAATATTATAACCATTTACCTACAATCTTGCAAACAACCCAAGATAGTCGAGCAAGGCACTGCTGGAGAAGCACGGACGAAATCATAAGTGACATTCTAATGTGGCATCTACACATATACACAGCAATAGCCTATATCAATCGGTTCTGCTAGGATTCTGGATGCTACACGGCTGACCTCTTGGGCGAATCGCTGATAGAGAACGTTTGAGATAGATTATAATAAATGAACAGAAAATCTGTCGGGTTGGAAAGCCGGATCTCTCCACCGAAAAAAGAAGACGTCTCCCAGCTACCAAAGTCCCCTGACCAGTCTTTGCCGCCAGAAACAATATTTTCTAGTAGCCCTCCGCCAAATCTCACTCTCCTCTTCTTCTCGTCGTACGTCAGCGCCCTCTTCAGCAAGATCAGAATGCAACTGTCTCGGTGTGTTAAGACAGGCCTTAAATAATCATTTACTGCCCTGGTTAAAATCCACATCTAGGTCAATCGCGAAGTGTAGTAATTTGCATACGCTCCATCGAAGTCAAGCCACGACTCATGATCTAGAGGATGTAATTCAATCTCCCCAATCGCCTGCATTATCTATATGAGTGAGAGAGAGAGAGAGAGAGAGAGAGAGAGAGAGAGAGAGAGAGAGAGAGAGCGTTCTCCTATGGAATCATATACATTGTAACACCAGTTATGACCGATCGTAAACGCATTTATCAAGTTTGTGCGGACATTGTGTGTCATCTAGAGGAATTACTATGGCGCCGGTTGTGTAATGGTTACGGTCATTGGAAATGGACGCGACGAGACGAATTCAAATCCTGAACGAGACTGGTTGCATTTCACATAGTACTATACCCTCAGGATAGATATGCATCCAACTATTCTCCTCCAGCTAAGGAGAAATAGTAAGGTATACTGGGTACTTAAACTATTGTATGGCAACCAACCTGGGAGAAGAAAAACATTAAATTCAAACCTGTTAAAGTCTGCTCAAGAAATTGACCTCTGTGTCACATTTTTCTCTTCGGAAGGATTGGTAAATACATAACAAGAGAAACGAAGAGAGGGGGGGTAGAGAAAGAGAGAGCGAGAAATGTAGAGAGGGAGGGATATATAGAGAGAGAAACGGAGAGCAGGGGAGATAGAGAAAGAAAGATAGATAGAAAGAGGAGAGAGGGAGATAGAGAAAGAAAGATAGAGGTAAATGGAGAGAGAGGGGAGAGAGAGAAAGATATAGAGAGAGAAATGGAGAGAGAGGGGAGAGAGAGAAAGATAGAGAGAGAGAAATAGAGAGAGGGAGGGGATAGAGAGAAAGAAATGC
Source organism: Doryteuthis pealeii (assembly GCA_023376005.1). Taxonomy (NCBI): domain Eukaryota; kingdom Metazoa; phylum Mollusca; class Cephalopoda; order Myopsida; family Loliginidae; genus Doryteuthis; species Doryteuthis pealeii. The sequence goes on from CM042166.1 coordinate 3,087,317, forward strand.
AGAGATAGGGGGAGATAGAGATAGAGAGAGAAATGGAGAGAGAGGGAGGGGGATAGAGAGAGAAAAAATGGAGAGATGGGGAGATAGAGATAGAGAGAGAAATGGAGAGAGGCGGATAGAGAAGAGAGAGAGAGGTGAGAGAGAGTGAAAGGAATATGTGCTGTCGGTACGCCTTGATGATGCTGATGATTATTTAACGGGATTTGCTGCCCCATTAGAACACAAAGTCCGTTTGTAAAATTGCCAAATGATCTCAGCGATTTGGCTATAACGATAAGAACTCCACTACAAAAAAGAAAGCAATTATCTCCGACGTAATCATCACAATATGCCGACGGAGGTGTTTCTTGTCATAATTTTATCTCACTAAAATCCAGCGCCGAATCTGTAACGAAACCATCTTCAGATTCAATCATTGATTTTCGCTTTGCAATTCTCGAAATTGGTAATTGTGTTTTTCATCAGCGTTAGACTCATCGATAATCATATTAACCAATTCCAGAGACACTTGCTCCCCAACTCCGCGACCTGATAACGAAAGATCGATTGAATGAACTCCACTCCAACTTGGTTGGCTGGTTCGTTTGTTGATTGGATTTTACGGCGTCAACCCGTGTCGAGTTATTTATGCCGAAGATTTTTTTTAATCCATTCTTGATGGGAATTCAATATTTTTTCAAACTCAATTTTTTTCTTCGAACTCAGTTTTTAAAACTTTTTTTTTTATTTAACCCTTAGATGGGACCTGAACAGGTACATCCACTCCGGGTCAGAGTGGACCTGGGAATAATGGTGATGAAGGAGTACTCCACATTTCCCTGAGTTCCAGAATTAGAATTTCACCTTCAGATAGAATTTAACGTCATATCCATTATCAGTTATATCATATGATTGACCGCCTCTCTGCTTTGGATGTTCCGAGTCAAGTGCTTATGTTACTCTGCAAAGGCTGGCTACCCAGCTTATTATGGTGGTTGTGGCACAAGGCCACAAGTCTGGAGCTTCCAGTAAGGATCGCTTTTAAGTTGTAAGGGATCCGCGAGAATAGTTTGCTCATCATTACACCAGGTTGGGATACGACAATAGTCGACTTACGTTCGAGATAAGCAAATCATCATCATCATCAACCATCTTTCTGATTGAATATATCCAATCCTTCGCCAATGGAGTTACCCCCTTCTTACGGTGCATTGGGTAGAAGACCGGAAGTGGAGGAGAAGAGTCTGCCATGACACATAGGTTAACAACTACATTTTATAAAGTCTTGAATGGCAATATTTTCAATTTTTAGCTATCAGGTTTCAATAATATATAGTTGGTTGGTTGGATGGATGATTGGTTTTATGGTATATCAAACCGTAGTGGGTCATTTATATCAAAGTCAGTTTAACAATTATGGTCATTAGATATATACGGTACAATAATTCTTCACAAACATTTTAAACACTTCGTACTAAATTGCTATATCAATATTTTAAAATGCAATTAATTAATGTATTTCAAATCATTTTAAAATAGATCTATTTGACCCATAAATTGGACCCTAACATTAGTATTATCTGCGTTATTCGGACTATTGTCCCCATCTTTATTGTTATCTGTACAACGTTTCGGCTGATATGCCCTCCGGCCTTCTTCGGGTATTTGTTGTCGGACTCGGGAACCTTCTCGGACTCTGGAACCTTCTTGGCGTAGTCGAAAACCTTCTTGTCGTAATCGGGAGCCATCACGGAACTTTGAACCTAACCCTTTATTCAGTCCTCGGGGTATCCTGTTCTCATTCCGCTAGCCATAACTGGGATAGCAGTTGTGTTAATTATTTTTCTATGTTACTGCCGCCACTCAGGATTGAACTTGGAATCCAGAGATAACTGTCACTTAGAACTGTCTTAACCTAATTACCTTATCCACTAGGCATGTGTCCAATTGGACCATGTGTCTATTTGACCCATAAATATGACCCTAACATATATTACCTACCTGGGGGGAGAATGGACATGAGAGTAATAGCAATGAAGGGGTACTCCACACCCTAATCCACCGACAAAGTGTTGGCTTCCTTGCAGTGTTGTACCAAAATAAGAAATCTTGGACAATTATGAAGATATTCCTAAATGATTGACTGGCTGTTATGATATTTTGTGTGCCTCTGCTGGTCGAGTTTTTGCTTTTTCCCAAAAGTGTTTATGATCGATGTGAGTTTCGAACGTTAAATTGTTGATTTTGAAAGCAGGAAGTTATAAGAATGAAAACATGCAATCGCCCATTTCGTTTTTTAGCCTTGTACCTGACTACTCTAAACTCTTGATAGATATGTGATACAAAATATGTAATCCGTATACACAGACTTGTCATTAAGACAATAAAGGCTTATGTGGCTGAATAATTCGATTTGTTCCAAGTAATTTGATTTTCTCACGCTTGGATGTCTTAAGTAATTCTCTTATTAAGAGGACAATTTGAAATGGGCAAAAATCTATTTATAAACACCGTCTGTTCTCATAAGTCATTAGGGCCGGTTTAGCTCAGTCGGTAGAGTCGGACTAGGCACCACAAGGTTCCGGTTTCGATACCAGGGTAGCGTAATTATTATGGTCTACGGGGAATTTTTGGGATTGAAAAGAAAACAGTAATCGGATTTCTGGAGAAAGAGAAGAAAATAAATAAGAACTAAAGATGTTAAATCTTCATTGTTATTTGTACAACATTTCGGCCGATATACCCTCCAGCCTTCTTCAGGTATTTCTTGTCGGACTCTGGAACCTTCTTTTCGAACTCGGGAACTTTCTTGCGTAATTGGGAGCCATCACGGAACTTTGAACTTAACCCTTTATTCAGTCCATGGGGGTATCCTGTTCTCATTCCGCTAACCATAGCTGGGGTAGGAGTTGTGTTAATTATTTTCTATGTTACTGCCTCTACTAAGGATTGAACCCTGAAATCCAGAGATAACTGTCACTTAGAACTGTCTTAACCTAACTACCTTATCCACTAGGCCATGTGTCCAATCTAATCACCAAGCATCATCTCAAACATTCAGAGAAAAAGATCTGGTGAGAACCATTGCTTTCAACATGACTTGACTGTATGTCATCAATAACTTTTTGGAGGTGCACTTTTCATAATAGTTATCTCTGTTGTTGGTCTTTTGGTTGAATTTTACGGCATGTCAACCCTTGTTGGATATTTTTATGCAGAAGAATGTTTTTTTATTCATTCTTTATAAGTATTCAATTTTTTAAAGATTTAAACTCAATTTTTATTTTAAACCCAATTTTTTAAAAACTCATTTTTCTATTTAACCCTTAGATAGGACCTTAACAGGTATGACTACGATGGTGATGAAGGGGTACTCTGAGCTTCAGGATTGAAACTTCGGCATTAGATGTTTATAGCTCACTTTTGCGTAAATCTGTATTTACCATAGACTGAATCGCAGAAAATGTTATTTTATTGTTGTTGTTTTTTTAAGAATCCATTTATTTTCTAAACTCATTAGAACTGCTGCATATTCTGTTGTACGTTCGTTGGGCTACATATTTCTTCTGCTATTTCTTGAAATTGACTTCTGAAATAGATGATCTCATGATCTAGCTGATCTTTGTGCATTCAAATTAGTTTATTCATATTATTTTGTGTGGCTTATATATTCTCCAAAAGTAAGAGACAGACTACACTGCGTTATATGGTACTCATAGGGGTACCCCTCGTGGTGTAATGGTTAGCAAGCTAGATTCGAAAACCATTGTTTGTGAGTTTGATTCTCATTGGGCACCCCATAATTTTGGCCTTGTGCCACTTCTAAGCTAAGCTTAGTAAATCTTATTATAATGGAGATTGTGTGTTTTTCTGTCTGTAACCGAAACTATATTACTACTCAAGTCACAATTCCCTTTGTTATTGACATCAAAATATCAATGATTTTATTTTTATTTAAATCTCAATTATTAATAAAATTGTTTACATTATTAATGCTGTTGACCATATCCACATATTAATAACATGCAATTATATTTATATATACAACAAAATAGCGGTTTACAGTGTGAACGGGAAGGCTAATTTGCATATTGATATCAAAAATGTGATTTTAATAAATATGTGCTTAGTATTATTGATTTCTAACTGTTCGGTTTTATTTTAATGAATATAAGCAAAAATCTCTTCAATAAATCTTAAATGAAATCCATTAACAAGAAAAAATAACTGTCATTTTATTCTTTACTTCCTCTTTTAACTAAATACTTTAATTAGAAAAAATAACAATGAAAGACGAGAGTGATGGAAGAGTAAATTTCATTGTTCTATTTTTCGATTATACCCCCCCCCGTTTCAAATCTTTTAATCTGCATTCTTATTTAGTTTCATTAGCCTTTCTAATTTAATACAATATTTTATTACATTAAACTTAAATACTTGCACCCGGAGGGTGCATATATTTGCTAGTATATATAAAGTAGGCAGGGTGGATAACTCACTTGATGTAATGGTTAGCAAGCTAGATTCGCAGATCATTGTTAGTGAGTTCGATTCTCATTGGGCGCCCCATACTTCTGGCCTTGTGCCACATCTAAGCCAAGCTTAGTAAATAACTATATGGTACTCATAACATTTGTTTCTTTGTTTCTGTTTCTTTCCTTAATTGCATCTAAGCAATACTCGACTATTTAATGCCAATGTTTTTATTGTAGAAGAACAGTAGTGATACGATTTGACTC
>CM042166.1:3097034-3222638 GCA_023376005.1 Doryteuthis pealeii
CTACCTTGATATGGGAACTGAACGACTAATTTCTGAGGCTTACCGTCCTGTGTGGATATGTCTCCATCACGTTTACAACGTATGAACTCAGTTTTATGTTAGGTCACATAGAGGCCAATGATCTTTGCTGACCTCTCTAGTGTATGAAACAGTGAGTCTGCTTGTGTATTTGCGAGAAGCGCTTGACCATTCTGCGTAGTTCGATAGGCAGGACAAACATTTTCCCGCGTAAAATCGACGTCCGAGTAAAAAAAAATCAACATAAAACGAAATTTAAAACTCTGAATTCCAACCTGTTGAACTCTGCTTAAAAAATTGACCTTGTGTCACATCCTGCTCGTGCAGAGGGGTTGGTAAATATATAAAACGAAATTTATACAAAATTTTATCGAATCTTTTTTTTTCTTTGAAAAGAGAAAGAGACTGGGAATATTTTTTTAAGATAGAAATGATGCCAATATTTTTCCTGTTTTCCTCGAGGCTCTCTGGAGATAACAGCTGAGATTTCCTAAAACATTGCCCAGTGCTAGTCGCTGCTGCAGAAATGCGTCCGCGGAGGGCAAAGGTTATTCCAGTGATACGAGGTCCAATTTCCCGAAAGAGGAAGTCGATTTTGTCACCAGATGCACCAGATGTCGCGAACACCTCGAGCTTGAAATAATAAAACAACTCAAGAGACTTTCCTTATTTCATAGGTCTTGCGTCCTTGGCAAAAGTGCATTAGAGTCCCGGCCGATATTAGCAGAAAGAAAATGTCTACATATGTAAAGGCTGCGACTGAAAAAAATGTTTTGGTTTGTATTAGTTGGAATTTTCGGACTGTTGCCCTCCTTTTTATTGTTATATACACAAAGTTTTGGCAGATGTGTCTGCCGGCCTTTTTCAGGTGTTTTTTGTCGAACTCGGAACCTTTGAAATTTTGGGGATAAGGTTTGATAATTTGTATTATTTAGTTTTTTTTGGCTGTTGTTCTCATCTTTATTGCTTTATATACAACATTTTGGACAATGTACCCTCTGGGCTTTCAGGTGTTTCTAGTCAAAATTAAGAAACTTCTCGAACTCAGGAAATTTTTCTCTGAATGTTTGAGATGAGGTTTGATAATTAGTATTATTTGTGCTATTCGGACTATTGTCCTCATCTTCATTGTTATTTGTACAACGTTTCGGCCGATATGAGCTCCGGCCTTCTTCGGGTTAGGTTCAAAGTTCCGTGATGGCTGCCAATTACGACAAGAAAGTTCCCGAGTTCGAAAAGAAGGTTCCCGAGTCCGACAAGAAATACCTGAAGAAGGCCGGAGGGCATATCGGCCGAAATGTTGTACAAATAACAATGAAGATGGGGACAATAGTCCGAATAACGCAGATAATACTCAGGAACTTTCTCTTTGAACTCAGGAACTTTCTGGTCGAACTCAGGAGCCTTCGTGTCATAATCGGAAGCCTTCACGAGTTCGACAAGAAATTTCCCAAGTTCGAAGAGAATATTTTCAACATCGAGAAGATCTCCGAGTTCGACAAGAAACTCGGGTGGCACGTTCGCTTAAAATTTGTGCATATAACAATAAATATAAGTACAATAGTCCGACATATCCAAATAATACAAATTATCAAACATCTTCTAAAAAAATCAGACAAATCGTTTTGGTTTATTTGTTTAACGGCACTTCAACTCCTTATGGGTTATTTAATAACGGAATTCCATTCATTTCCTAATCTTTAACTATGATCATAATTATCTCTATTAATAATGGAGATTCGCTTCCGGTTTTTGTCTGTAACAAATCTACGTCACTGCTTACGTCACATTACCCAAAATCGTCATAACATAGAATAAATACACTCAAAATTTGAACATGCAGCATTAGACAGTCCTCATTGTTTTTGTAAAACAAGTTTTAATAATACATGACTGGTATTATATATCTATATATAGTTTGTTTATTTTAATACATATTTAAAGTTTACATTTAAAATTGTTTTATTTTTAATCTTTTAATGAATTTGATGATTTTACTTACTTAGGGTACAAACTCGCTGACATTGAATTTTTTACTCCCACTCCTCAGGCAATATGTTTCAAAAATCTATTTTTACATCGCCCGGAGGGTGTTTTTTATTTTGTACTAGTCTAATATTTTGATTGGTTTTTATATAGAATAATTCATAGGATTGATTTTAATACGTTGGAGAATAAACAATAATTTTTTTTAAACATGTAGTTACTTACTCACCCCGTTCAACACGGGCAGAATGTGACACAATGTCTCAAGTAGGTCATTGCCAGATCTGTCCGCCAGGGGTAAGATGTGACATAAAGTTTCAAGCATGGGGCACGCAGTGAGGATCGAATTCACTATTCAGCGGTAATGGATCTGAAAGACTCGCTTGCTAATCATTACACCATGATGGGACGCCTTATTTTTACCAAACCAATTCACCACGAGTTGAATATGACACAAGGCACAAGCATTGAGCATCCACCGAGGATCGAACACACTATTCCGTAGTAATGGATCTACGAGACAAGCTTGCCATTACACTACAATGGAACGGTCTATTTTCAAGATAAGTATATAAAAGCCGATTTAGCTCAGTCGGTAGAGTGTCCACCTGAGACCCACAAGGTTCCTGGTTCGATACCGGCCCTCACCAACTCAGCGTATGAGTAGCACAGGGATCTGTGCGGTAAAGTAGGGAGCTGATGGTAGGAGTGGCGCTCCACCTCAGACACCAAAACAATCTCCTTGGTCTAGCGCTAGTGAAAATGAGATAGACCCCCTCGCTGATTGGCTGATAGCGATTTAGGCCACCCGACGACTTACTTTATATGAAGAAATAATGTTTACCTTATAAAATAACTGTTAGGGCACCTCACGCTGTGTAATGTTAGCAAGCTAGATTCGCAAATCATTGTTTAATGAGTTCGATTCTCATTGGACGCCCCATACTTCTGGCCTTGTACCACATCTAAGCCAAGGTTTGTAAATAACTATAAGATAACTGCCATTAGTTCAATTACAGATGAAATTAAAAGTATAATTGTCTTAATGTTTAAGTGGCTGCAATGAAATATAGCATAATCATCATTTATATATACTAGCAAATATATGCACCCTCCGGGTGCAAGTATTTAAGTTTTAATATAATAAAATATCATATTAAATTAGAAAGGCTAATGAAACTGAAATAAGAATGCAGATAAAAAGATTTGGAACAGAGGGGTATGATTGAAAAATAGAACAACTTTGAAACTAACCCTTCCATCATTTTCCATTACTTCCGTCTTTCATTGGTAAATTTTCCTAATTTAACTATTTAGTTAAAATAGGAAGTAAAGAATAAAATTACAGTTATTTATTCTTATTAATGGATTTCTTTTAAGATTTATTGAGGATTTTTTGTTCATTAAGAATAAAACCAAACAATTAGAAATCAATGATACCAAACATATATTTATTAAAATCAGATTTTTAAGAACAATATGCAAATTAACCTTCCCATTCCCACTGTAAACCGGTATTTTGTTGTATATATAAATACAATAGCATTTTATTAGTATGTAGATATGGTAACAAACTTAATGATGTAAAACAATTTTATTAATATTGAGGTTTACTGTACTGTACCAATAGATTATTTTTGGTTGGTACGATTATCTTGGTCTTTTCTTTTTTCCAAGAATTTTTTTCTCCCCGGGTAATGTTTGATAGTATATTTTTACAATCAAACTATTTGCTGTTTTTTTTTCTCACGCGAGGATTTACCAACAAGTTTGGTATTATATATATATATATATATATATATATATATATATATATATCTTTTTCTATTTCTTTTTCTTTCTTATAAATGTAAATATTAATTCAAAAACATTCTCGTTTTACGCTATAATAATGAAAGTTTGTTTTTCTTTTGATGCATAAATTTACCTTACAGTAAAAAAAAAAACAAATGATACAGAATATAATTGAGACCAACGTTTTTCGACATTTTAATTCGTACTTTAAATTGGGCGTCGAACATAATTTTAAAAATGCTCGGTCACATTTATGATTTCCCAATCTGAACAGCGCAAAATGGAATCAACCAGACAAGTTCAAATACCAATGTGGCTGATTGCTTTCTCTATGAAACAAAGCGCAGATTAACAGAATTGAATTCAGAGTTCTCCTTTTCCTAAATTTGGTGCTTAGCCATTGTTAAAGAGCCCAGTCTGACCAACTATTTACCCATAGCTGAGGGAGAATTGGGTCATACATTTCCCAAGGTATGTGAAATGCAAACAGCTTTGCCCAGAAATTGAACTTGGCTCGACGAGTCCATTTCCTACGACTCTAACCATTAGATCACACGTGTTCATCTCTGATTCTATATATATTTACCAACCCCTGTGCATGAGCAGGGTGTGACACAAGGTTAATTTCCATAACACTCCACTTTGGCCCTTGCTTGGGCTAGATGGGTTGTCGGAGATGCTCTCCAATCAATCTGCTTATCACGTCAAGCCCTAGCACCTAGATGATTGTCCCAACTCTATTGTTCTTATGATAAACCCCGGACGCTTTTTATCATATATATATTTACCAACCCCTCCGCACGAGCAGGATGTGACACAAGGTCAATTCATTAAGCGCAGATTAACAGGTTTGAATACATAGTTCTCCTTCTCCTAGACTGGTTACCAAACCATTGTAAAGAGCCCAATCTGTACTGCTATTTACCCATAGCTGGAGGAGAATTGGATTCATACCTTTCCCAAGGGTATGTGAAATGCAAACTGCTTCCCCAGGAATTGAACTTGGCTCGACGAGTCATTTCCTACGACTCTAAGCACACGCCTCCATCTCTGTATTCTATATATATCGACCAACCCCTGCGCACGAACAGGATGTGACACAAGGTTAATTTCTTAAGCGCAGATTAACATATTTGAATTCAGAGTTCTCCTTTTCCTAAATTTGTTGCTTAGCCATTGTTAAAGAGCCCAGTCTGCCCTGCTATTTACCCATAGCTGGAGGGAGAATTGGTTCATACATTTCCCAAGGGTATGTGAAATGCAAACAGCTTCGCCCGGGAACTGAACTTGGCTCGACGAGTCCATTTCCTACGACTCTAACCATTAGACCACACGTGCCCATCTCTGTATTCTATACGTTACAATAAAGACGATGTTACATACGAAATTGTACAAAGTTCACTGACAACACTTTGAAATCTGAATTACAAAGTTGCGACAAAAAAAAATAAAAAATTGTCGACATATGTTAAAATAAATGAATGTCTCTACTGTCATCCATCAGAGATTCTTTTACACATTGTTTTCTTTCATTATTTTTTTGTTTTATTTTGTATTTTTCTCAAAATTTTGGTTTCTTTAAACACTGATAAGTGTAAAATTTCATCCGATTAGATTTTTTTTCTTCCTTTTTTGGATTAATGTCTGCCTCTTTGTCTTCCTCTTCCGAAAACGAACGCTGTATTTGTTTCTATTGTTTTCTACCGTCTGTTTTCCCAATCTATACACTTTTATATACTTTTGTTTTCTGATTTTGAATTGGAATACTCAGTCATCTTCCAGAATTAACTTATTATCCAATTTATTTTTAAACATTTTTTGCCATTTTCTAATCTAATGTCAAGTCACTTGTTTTTAATATGGCGTCAACAAAGTTTTTGATTTTTTTTTTTTTTTTGAATGCTATCTCGTTTGAATAATAATTTAATATTTATTTTCTCGGCTGATTCGGAACTGTAATATGTTGAAAACTAAAATAAAAGAACAAAGAAACAGAGAGTAATATCTTGATAGTTATATAAATCATACTTATAACAGTTTTTAAATCGGCGCATGCGTAAAGCTAAGTCATTACAAATCATAATACATCCAATTTAAATAACTAAATATCTTTCTGTTATTTTTATAGGATTTCAATTAAACTTTCAGGTATTGTTCAAGTAATGTCTGGGAAGGTTTTAAAACATACTAGAGAGATAATCAGCATATGGGGACTGTTTTGTTCCCAGACCTCCCAGAAAATAGTAAGTATTCAAAAAAGACATATCCACACAGGATGTTAAACCTCAGAAATTAGTCGTTCAGTTCCCATATCAAGGTAGTAATATCTCATCAACAGAAATGCTAGGAAAGTCATGAACCATTACAGACAGATTAATGTTCATATGGAAATTGATCTCCTTGATAAGATTAATCGACAATTCTTTCGAGCTGTAGACGTGTCAGTAATACTGTATGGCTGCACCACTTGGACTCTAACGACACGTTGGAAAAGAAACTGGATGGAAACTACACAAGAATACTGCGTAATGTCTGGAAAAAATCTTGGAAGCAGCACCCAACAAAAAAGCAGTTGTACGGCTACTTACCTCCTATCCAACAAACTATCCGGGTAAGTCGATTATAACATTCTGGAGAAGTAAAGACGAACGCATAAGTGACGCTCTCATGTAGGGTCCCTACACTTGGACGGACAAGTGAGAATCGGCAAGCAAAACCTACATTGATCAGCTCTGTGTGTATCCTGGATGCTGTGCCAGGGGCAATGGTCGATAGATTATTATTATTATTTGCTCCTTCTGAGTTTTCACATCAGTGTTAGCTGATGGTCTTTCACTGGAGTCTGAGTGACAGCAAGTCTCCTCAGGTCTCCAGGACTCTTCTGAGTATTCTGGCAGATTGCAGCAGTGCAGTGTTCTGAATGGTTTCAATCCTCCCTCTGATTTCCAAACTTTCCAAACCCTTTTCCAATCCTTTTGGGACTGTTCCAAGTGCACCAACTACAATTGGTATCACTTTCAATTTCATATTCCATAACTTTTTCAGTTCTCTGGCAAGGTCCAGATATTTGTCCATTATTATTATTATTATTATTATTATTCAGGCATACCGCAAATACACAAGCCGACTCACTGTTTCATAACACTAGAGAGGTCAGCAAAGATCATTGGTCTCTATGTGACCTAACATAAAACTGAGTTCATACGTTATAAACGTGATGGAGACATATCCACACAGGACGGTAAGCCTCAGAAATTAGTCGTTCAGTTCCCATATCAAGGTAGTAATATCTCATCAACAGAAACGCTAGGAAAGTCATGAACCGTTACAGACAGATTATCGTTCATATGGAAATTGATCTCTTTGATAAGATTAAGCGAGAATTCTTTCGAGCTGTAGATGTGTTATTAATACTGTATGGCTGCACTACTTGGACTCTAACGACACGTTGGAGAAGAAACTGGATGGAAATTGCACAAGAATGCTGCGTACTGTCCTGAAAAAATCCTGGAAGCGGCACTCAACAAAAAAGCAGTTGTACGGCTACTTACATCCTATCCAACAAATCATCTAGGTAATTTTTTTTCCCAGACCTCCCGAAAAATAGTAAGTATTTTAGACCACTTTGTATTAAACTTTATTCATCTCCCATCAAACCCCTTGTGACTCTTTTATTGTTTGAGACGGGAACTATGTTCCCTCTTTTTATTTTGTACAATTAAATGTTATATTGTATTACCGTATTTGACGGCATATAGGACGCAATTTTTTTCCAAAAGTTTTGGCTCAAAAAATTGACCTGCGTCTTATACATCGTATATGAAGTTTGAGACCTCCCGTAGGCCTAGGTTAATCTTCTCTATGATGCTCACTAACCCCAGCTTACGCTCAGTACTTTTACCCACCTAAACTGCCAAATTGCTTTTATACAGCTATGTTTCTGCTTGTGTAATGCATAGCTAGACTGTTTTTCAACAATATATGCTTAAATACACTAAAAACTTTTTTTCCTGAATGTGACCTGCTGAAATGGGGGTGCGTCTTATATGCCCGTGCGTATTATATGCCGTCAAATGCGGTAATTGACTTATCATATTCTGTGTTAGGCTACTCTCTTTTAGATAGCTTAATGAATAATAAGAGTACGAGTGTTAGCTATGTATTAACACCCTGCTAATTCTTATACTTCCATCTTGTTTAATAAATACTGGATGGTAAGCATTCTCAAATTAGTAGACGTAGGTAGTAATATTTCATCTACAGAAAGCGATGTCAATATACACGTAGGAAAAGCATGGACAGATTAGCAATCGTGCGTAAATCTGATCACGCTGATAAGATAAAGCGAACATTTTCTAAGTCGTATCCGTATCAGTGCTACTCTATGGCTACACCATGTAGACTCAAGCGAAATGCATAGCAGGGCAGATTGGGCTTTTTAACCATGGTTTGGTAACCGGTTTAGGAGAAGGAGAACTCTGAATTCAAACCTGTTAACCTGCGCTTAAGAAATTAACCTTGCGCAGGGGTTGGTAAATATATATAGAATACAGAGATGGACACGTGTGGTCTAATGGTTAGAGTCGTAGGAAATGGACTCGTCGAGTTCAATTTCTGGGTGAGCTGTTTGCATTTCACATACTCTTGGGAAATGTATGAATCCAATTCCCTCTCTGGCTATGGGTAAATAGCAGGGCAGACTGGGCTCTTTAACCATGGCTAGGCAACCAGTTTAGGAAAAGGAGAACTCTGAATTTGTTTCATAGAGAAGCCACGATTGGTATTTGAACTTGTCTGGCTGATTCCATTTTGCGCTGTTCAGATTGGGAAATCATAAATATGACTGACCACTTTTAAATTATGTTCGACACCGAATTTAAAGTATGAATTAAAATGTCGAAAAATTTTGGTCTCAATTATTATTCTGTATTATTATTTTTTTTTACTGTAAGGTAAATTTATGCATCAAAAGAAAAACAAACTTTCATTAATTATAGCGTAAAACGGGAATGTTTTTGAATTAATATTTACATTTATAAGAAAGCTAGATTGGAGCTACACAAGAATACTACGTGCTGTTTTCAACAAATCTTGGAAGAAGTACCTCACAAGAAAGCAGCAGTATGGCCACTTATCACCTATCACGCACAGCATCAGAATAGTATGAACAAGGCATGCTGGACACAACTGGAGAAGCAAGGACGAAATCATAAGTGACATTCTAATGTGGACATCTACAACATATACACAGCAATAACCTACATCAATCAGATCTGCTAGGAAACAGAAAATCCGTCGGGTTAGACAGCCGGATCTCTCTACCGAAAAAAAAAGACGTTCTCCCAGCTACCAAAGTCCCCTGGCCAAGACTTTGCCGCCAGAAACAGTCTTTTCTAGTAGTCCTCCACCAAATCTCACTCGCCTCTTCTTCCTCGTCGTACGTCAGTTCCCTCTTCAGCAAGATCAGAACGCAACTGTCTCGGTGTGTTAAGACAGGCCTTAAATAATCATTTACTGTCCTGACTAAAATCCCACATCATGGTCAATCGCGCAGTGTAGTAATGTGCATGCGCTCCATCGAGGTAGTCCGATGTCAAGCCACGACTCAAGATCGGGAGGATGCGAATTCAATCTCCCTAATCGCCTGCTACATAGATATCTATATGAGAGAGAGAGAGAGGGGAGAGAGAGAGGGAGAGAGAGAGAGAGAGAGAGAGAGAGAGAGAGAGAGAGCTCGGCTGATAGAAGGTCTGGAAGACCGAAACGTTAAAGTGTAGACATTATCTGCAGAAAGAGAGAGAGAGAAAGAAAGAGAGAGAGAGAGAGAGAGAGAGAGAGAGAGAGAATCATGGATATCCGATCTGCCAGCATGGTCTGATGATGATGATGATGATGATGATGATGATGTATTTCTTAAACTTTAATAAAAGCTATTCTACATCAATAATTTTAATGACCATCTTAGTACCCCAATGTAATATGGACAAGTTTTGATTGTCGGTATCTTGCCTAGGAATTGTTAACAATGAGGAAATAGAAATACATGATATAATTCATGATTAATACTTAAGCATTCTTGTATACAATAAAATAGGCAATACCAATTATACTTGATAGAAATTAGCTATTATCATGAATAAGTATAGCAGAATATTAAATAGGTTGGTTGGTTGGTTGGTTGGTTGGTTGGGTTTTACGGCATGTCAACCTTGGGTTATTTTATGCTGAGGAGTTTTAATTTATTCATATTTGTTGGGTATTCAAAATTCTTTTAAAGTTAATTATTTAACACATTATGTAAAACTCATTTTTTATCTATTTAACCCATAGAGTGGACCCTAAAAATAATACTACTCCGTGTAAGAGTGGTCCTGGGAGTAATGGTGATGAAGGAGTACTCCACACCTTTTTCACACATTATTCAAAACTCATTTTAATCTATTTAACCCGTAGAGAGGACCCTAACAGATAATACCACTCTGAGTAAGAGTGGACCTGGGAGTAATGGTGACGAAGGTGTATCCCCATTTTGGGAGGTGGGGAGTCTTACGCCTCTGCAGAGGTGCAGTCAGCTTATACTAGAGACTTAGCCGATAGGTCGGATAATGAATATATATTACCATGAACAATATCAACTTCGAAACCAACATGCGTGGTGTAATGGTTAAGGTCATGGGACTCGTAATTGCGCTAATACCCTTGGGAAAGGTATGTATCCCTACTGTTGGTATATATATTTAAAAAATTAAAAAATTTTAAAAAAGGGAAAAAGCAGGAAATGGTCTTACTCGAATCACGAGTTGACAGCCATCACATCATATATATATAATATATATATATATATATATATATATATATGGGAGTAAATATGGAAATAAAATCCGACAATATTAAGAAATTTGAAAAAAAACAAGTGCTCCAAAAATAAGATGAATTTATTTATCGACGTTTAAACGTTTCGGTTTTCTTTAAACCTTCATCAGGATGTATTATGGGGTG
The DNA here is from genome assembly GCA_023376005.1 of Doryteuthis pealeii. Lineage (NCBI taxonomy): Eukaryota > Metazoa > Mollusca > Cephalopoda > Myopsida > Loliginidae > Doryteuthis > Doryteuthis pealeii. The sequence goes on from CM042166.1 coordinate 3,107,832, forward strand.
AAGAAATTAGTACTTTTTCTTGTCTTTTGTTGAATGCATTTCTTCGAGTTACGTCACGCGTCATGACATCTTCGCGTGTGTGGATCGCGACTCGTCTTTCAAAATATAAACACTGAACAAATACAGTTACAACAAAAAAATATATAAAGATTTTTTTATCTCCTGTCATCTATAAAACATCCATCAATTTCTTCACCCCATAATACATCCTGATGAAGGTTTAAAGAAACCGAAACCTTTAAGCGTCGATAAATAAATTCATCTTATTTTTGGAACACTTCGCTTTTACAAATTTCTTAATATATATATATATATATAATATATATATATATTGTGTGTGTGTGTGTGTGTGTGTGTGTGTTGTGTTGTGTGCGTTTGCTATGTCTAAAGTAAATAACGCTCAGTATCATTGGTATATCATATATATATATATATATATATATATATATATATATATATATATAATTAAATACATAAAGTCAATGGGGCTTTGTAATTGACAGTTCCTCGCCAACGCGATTTTCAAACAAAGTAAATTATGTGCGTTCATATTTTTCCATTATATTGTTGTGTGGTGCATCACACAACAATATATAAATGAAAATATGGACAACACACATAATTCATTTACATTGAAAATTGCAGAGCGGGGAAATCTGACAGCAAGTGTCGCTGACTTTATGTGGGTTTTTTCTTTTCAGATTGAATCTTGTACAAAAGTAAATCGACATCATCAGATGTTCTTATATTTTACAAGTTATAAATAAACACCCATCAATATATATATATATATATATATATATATATATATATATATGAGCACTTGGTTTGAAAATCGCATAGGTGAAAAACTGTCAGTAGACAAACGCCGTTGACTTCGTGTCCACGCTAAACGAGGTATACATACTCTATGATATTGACCACTACTTACTTATAAATATAGCACTATAGGTTTGGTTTGGTTTGGTTTATTTTGTTTTACGGCATATCAACCTCAGTGGGTCATTTAATGCCGATAAAGTTTTGAAATAAATTCGTTATAAACTCATGTTTTTCTATTTAACCCATAGATGGGATATAGCACTATATTATCATATATATATATATATTATATATATATATATATATAGGGTCATCCACAGACACGTGTTTCGACTTATCAAGTCTCTTCAGTGTGGCTAGACATTTTTAAGCTACCTACAGCCGGAATTGAAATCCGATCGGTTGGGTGTCAGTCTGGCACCGTAACCATTAGGCTGTCTTCACTTACAGAATGGGAAGGGGATATTAACTGTTATAATAAATACATCGCTTTGTGCGTAAAGGCCGTCACAGAGTGCTCCATTCCTTATATAGAAGAGCGTATGTATGTGTGATTTCAAACCGTCTTCACGTGTTCATCATCCATGTTAATACACACTCACACAGACACAGACACACATACACAGACACACACACACACACACACACACACACACACACACACACATTTCATATTATCAATCAAAGCCTGAAGAAGATAACAGAAGATCTGAAACACGTGTTGCATATGTAAAACAAAAAGAATTTTAAAAAATTTTCTGAGAAACAAAATACATTTTGCGGACCTTCTTTATATATATATATATATATATATATATATATATATATATATATATATATGAGAAGTAAACAAACAATGTGTTTTTGATATGGCTTTTTTGGGAGAATATGTGCTTAATTGAAGTCGTACCTAATTTTTTGAAAATTAATTAATCAATAATTAATGAATTAGGCGGGCATGCCTATTAAAATGTAAGGCTAACCAAATCGAGAAAAATCAATATCTGTATGCACATTTCGGCCTATTAGGCCTCATCAGCAGAGCTATAGACATGATATATATATATATATATATATATATATATATATATATATATATATATATATGGAAATAAATGAGAGAATATATAATATATATATATATATATAAATTCAACTAACCAACCAACCAACCTGACCTGAAGGTAAGTTGTCACGAGAGCCTATTATTAAAATAACTTGGAAATATTAGATTATCCATCAGATAGACTACTCCTAAATAGTGAGCTGTGTAGTCACACTTTCATTTTTGCTGATTCTGGGTAAATAAACCCGTCATTTTACGGGTAGTATTAGAGGTTGTGTTTTATTATATAAAATATTCTTCGACGATATGAAGGTAATCATTTGAAAACGGGCAAATTTATTGAGACAAATACATGAAATCAATAGGCATAAAACTTATTGCAAAAAGGTATTTTCCAGTGTTTGTGATTTGTAATAAATACAACAACGACAACAAAAACAGAGAAGCGATTATTATCGCAATGGAAAAATAAGAATAAAAACAAAAAGAACTTGATTAAGATTTCTGTATTATTTATGTACCCTGACAAATAATCCTTGTTCAAATAGTCACAACATATATTCAATGTTTAAATCTCAAAGTGATTTAATCGAATCGCGCGAATCATATTTTTTATATGGTATATATATATATATTTATCAAAAAGTTACTACCACGTAGCCTACTACATAATATTTTATGTAGTAGGCTATCTGATGAGACTAGGCTGTTATAGAATTCTAGTCGAAATAAATTCATAATAGCCAAATGACGGTTTGTTAAGTTTTCCTAACTTATTCACACACACACACACACACACACACACACACACACATATATATATATATAATATATATATATATATATATATATATATATATATATACAGGGGGTGTAAACGTAGGTATACAGTTATAAAAAACACATACAATACTCATTGCATTTATTAAACAAACAAATGTTACATGTGTTTAATAACATTAATTATTATTATTAATAGAAATGTTAATCATTAGTCACAATTAAATATGGCTAAATGCACCAAAGTTTTACAAAATGTGGACACTTAAGATAATATGCTACTAATTTCGTATGTGTGATACTGTTGTATACCTACTTTTGCACCTCCCTGTATGTATGTGTATATATATATATATATATATATATATATATATATATATATATATATATACTGTACCAGTTATAAGAGTGAAAGAATCGTGCATGAAAACCTAAAGCGTCAACTTCGAAAGGGTTACACCTGTCATATTGGAGAGAACATGGAGGGTTGGAAGTGTCTGACATGTGGTCGAGTTTTGCTTTCGAGGGCTGGCTATGTCAATCATAGGAAATCTCACCTGGGTCAATCCATGCAGATTCCAGGAGTAAATAATGTGTCTTGTGCTATATGTGGCAAGGTCTGTAAGTCGGCTTCTGGTCTTAAGAGACATATGGTGGTGCATAAGCATCAAATTTTATCATCTGACTCATCTGATTCATCTGAATCATCTCATTCAACGGGGAAGAAGTCTTTTCAATGTCATATTTGCGTCAAACTTTGTAGATCTGCAGCAGGTTTGATGAGTCATTTGAGGGCTCATGCAAGGAAGGGTTCTGGTGGTGGAGTTGTGGGATTGTGAGGGACGGCAATGATCTGTAAAGATTATGCTATTGCCATATATATATATATATAGTTAATTTTTTGTTATTATTATTGGAGAACTGATTATAAAGTGCTCAATTATTTCTTTAAGAGCTGTATTTTTATTTATTTATAGTCACCAATACAATTAAAAGTTCGTCTTACCAATAGTTTCGGATTTTTAACCGTCATCAGATACGTCTCTGATGATGGATAAACATCCGAAACCATTTGTAAGACGAACTTTGTATTGGTGACTATAAATACATATATATATATATATATATATATATGTATGTATATATATATATATATATATATACGTCTGTCTGTCTGTGAGTGTGCGCACGCGTGTGAGTGTGTGTGTGTAATACTCATAAAGATTTGAACAAACAGACAAATTGTTACTAATTGTTTTGTTTTAAGGTATTAAAAACTGGGACATTACGCAAGAAGATTGCTATTTTATGGTATTCCACAAAACAATGTTTTGTGGTTTTGAATAATAAATTTCTGGAAAAATTACAGCTAACCAGTAAGAAAACGTGTTTGACAAACACATGTAAATGGTAAAACAATGGTGAACGACTAGTCTAGGAGAAGGACACTTTTTAAAACAGATCTAGGAGATATAGTAGTTTTGATATAGTCTGCTTTTCTTTCTGTCTTTGAGAATAGCACATTTTATTTGTTCGTCATCTCTTTTGGTGAGAGTTTCCGGACGACCGGAACCCAGTTTTGTGGTCTAACTGGTTTTTGTGAAATGTAGACCAATTCTCTTCACACGAGAATGTCTATACGTTTTCACTATTGAAGATATTAAAAATATGTTTATATTACGTCTCATTCTGTTTCATTTTATAATTCTGTTTTTTGGGAGGTTTTTTTCTGAATTTTTTTTCTTCGGTGACATTTTCAATTTAAATCAGAGACACTTTATTATTTTTTATGTTCTGAAAATATAAAATATTCCATTAAAAATCTCAAATTTTTACTTACTAAAGTGACATATTAAAAAAGTAGCCCAAACAACACAGACTAATTTCCCCCACGCACTATTGTGTATTCTGGGTGTAAGAAGAGATAGGTGTAAAAAAAAAAGCCCGAAGTAAGTTGGTCTACTCAATTTCAGAAATAATATTTTGATCTTCTTTATTTTTAACACTTTTCGACAGTTATGTTTATTTAAACCTTCTTCAGATTTTGTATCTGATAGTACTGGTTACTTTATAGTTATTTCATGGGTGTGGGTATTGACTCTAAAGTAAGAAAAAAAAGAGAGTGGGTTTTACAAAATATATTTGCAAACATACTGAGCATACATTATAAAAATTACAATAATCATCTCTGAATATGTAGAATAATGGCGAATCAAAAAGCTAAAGGCAATAATTAAATCAATAAACAAAAATAGACAGACAAAGAGACACATTCACACACACACACACACACACACACACACACACACACACACATATATATATATATATATATATATATATATATATATATATATATAAGTAATGTCAGGGTATGTGCGTGTCGACTTATAACTCAGAAAAGAGGCGTCATTCAGCATTAAAATTTCGCATAGTTCTTAATATGTTTATAATAAAGAAAAGTACAAAGTCAATTTTATGATTTTTATTGACTAAGTGAAATAATTAAATAATTAAACAAAAATCAATTGATTTGTGGAACTGTTCCTATTTCTTCATAAATAAGTACAAAAATCCCCAATGTAGTTTATTCACTTCCGCAATCGTCTTTTTTTTCTTTTTCTTTTTTTTTTTTCAGTTTCTTGATTAATTCATTACAATTAACCCTGATGATTCTTTTTTGGAAAAACCTATGTAGGTTATCTAATATATACCTATATATAGCTATACTAGTGTCCAGCGTGTCTTGTCATCTTATTTGGATGGTTTCTGCGATAGAAGTGCCCGTACACCTACTTTTTGTGAGGGGGTGCTGCTTCCAAGATTTGTTCAGGTGTTGTAATATTATATACCCACATTGACATCGAGTATATTATTGGTGAGAATGAGACTTCATGTTGCTTAATCAAGCTTTTTAATTTATCTAGCCCCTATCACCGCGCGGATGAGAGATCGACCTCAGCAGTGGCACGTCTGCTCTGCTTCAAAGTCCGGTTGAATCTAATTCTCTAAATTAAAACTAAAGACTGTCACGTGTCAATCATGACGTTCCGCGTTTTCCAGAGATCCGAGGATTATAACTGTCACTGGTAAATTTCCACTCCCTGATCTCAAAGTTAACTGCCCTTATTCTCAGCTACAGGGTCTGCTAACAATTTATGACACCTATAAATTGTAACTATGAGTGTGAAACTAAACTGCATCTGATGCTGAGGCTCTAGTTCTAGAGAGTGTGGTATTACTTCCTGTTCGACTCCAGCCCAGAGAGGTATTACCTGTTAGGGTCCCCTCTATGGGTCAAATAGATTCAAATTCGTGGGTGTCCTGGGTATGATGTTAAACTGCATCTGTTGTTGAGGTTCCAATTCTAGAGGCCTGTGGAATGTGGAGTACCTCTTCATTGTCATTACTCCCAGGTCTCTCTGACCCAGAGTGGTAGTACCTGTTAGGGTCCCATCTATGGATTTAATAGATCAAAAATGAGATTTAAAAATGTGTTTTAAAAATGTGTTTAACAAAGAATTTTAATACCTATCAAAAATTAATAAAACAAAACTGTCTTCAGCATAAAATAACTCAGGGATTGACGTGTCGTAAAATTCCAACCAACCAACCAACCAACCAACAATCTTGGCTTCTAAACTGTCAGAAATTATTCATGGATCATAACATTAAAAGCAAAACAAAAAAAAAAAAAAAACATACACCCCCCTCCAGCCCAAATGTTTAATTTTATTTCAGACATTACATTTTACATAGCACTAACACCCTTGGGAAAGGTATGCATCCAACTATTCTCACCTGTTTTTCATGGCGCGTGAGATTCGCGCCTCTATGGGTCAGGAGGTTACCAACAGTCGCTGGTAAATTTCCACTCCCTGATCTCAAAGTTAACGGCCCTTATTCTCAGCTACAGGCTCTGCTAACAATTTATGACACCCACAGGACAGTGTGCAGAATTCTTTTGTAGTCCAATCTATTTTTTTTCCAATCGTTTCGTTAAAGTCCAAGTGGTGCAGCCATACAGTAACACGGTTGTTATTATCATGAATCCCCCCCCAGATAGCACCATTACCCTCGCCTGACTGGTATAAGTACTGGACTTGATTTCTCGGTGGCTGAGGCGCCCCCTAAAGTGGAATGCCGAGAGATAGTGAGCAATGTTTGTACTCATCGCACACCTTGTTTGATTCCTGGGGACACTCCACATTAAACCGACCGTGTGTCACATCCCAAAACCGTGATGGTTGTGGGAGGTTAATTCCCTGATATGAAATTACTCGGCCGATTTACCTATATTTCGTGAGATGGCAAAATCCTCTGAAAGGAGATTTCTTAACGGATATGTTATTCTCAGCGGGATTTTAGAGAACATTTTCTTTCTTTCTTTTTGAGATGAAAAATTTCTACAGATAATAATTCTCAACGAAGGAAGAAGAGAAAAATAGCAATACGCATGCGCGTATTTGTTATTCTTTTTTATTATTCACTTTCCGATAATTAATTTCGATTTTTGGAAGAGCGGACAAAAAGGAAACTTTCAGCGTTGATTCTTTTGGAAATCTAAAAAAATACACCGTGTGCTTGAAAAGGATAAGATATTTCAGATCATTATCCAGAAGTTCGCTGGCTGGTTGGTCGGATTTTACGACATGTCAAACCTTCTTGGGCTATTTTATGCTGAATTTGTTTTATTCCTTCATATGGGTATTCAATTTTTTCATCAAACTCAACTTTTTCAAAACATATTTTCAAAAATTCATATTTTTATATATTCTTTTATCCATAGTTGAGACCCTAACAGGTACTACCACTCCGGGACAGAGTGGACATGGAAGTAATGTCAATAAAGGGGTATTCTACATTGTTAGCTCAGTCGGTAGAGCGTTCGGCTAGAAACCACAAGGTTTCTAGTTCGATACCGGCTCTCGCCAACTTAGCGTATGAGTAGCACATGAATCTGTTCGGTAAAGTAAGGAGCTGGTGGTAGGTGTGGCGCTCCACCTCAGACGCAAAAACAATTTCCTTAGTCTAGCGCTAGTGAAAAGGGGATAGACTCCTTCGCTGATTGGCTGGTACCGACTTTAGGCCACCCCGACGACATTACGTTTTTACTACATTAACAGAGCTCCAGAAATGGAACTTCACTACTCGATGCAGTTTCGCGTCATACCCACGACAGTAACACTCTCAGCTACTGACTTCGTGCAGATATAATAAAAAGGTTGTCGATTTGCCATAAAAGCATAAAACAACCCAATAGGGGTTGACATGCCGTAAAACCTAACCAACTATCTTATATATGTATTTACCCAACAAGGACAATTTTAAGCGGAGTTTAACAGGTTTGAATTAATATTGTCTTTTTCTTGGATCGGCTGTGATGCTAAGGTTAAAGAGCTCAGTCTGTCTTACTATTGCATTCTTTTCCCAGGGGAATTACCGCTATGTGAAATGCTATCACCCTCGTCCAGGATTTGAAATCCGTTAGCCGTATCCCGGTCCTACAACGATAGCCATTACATTGCATTGAGACCATGATTGTAAAAATTCATTTCGGCATAAATTAACCCAACAAGGATGGACTTGAAAAACGAGAAATCAACCAACCAAAAGTTAATCATTTTAACTCTAGATCATAAATCAAGAATATAAAATAATATAATGGTTGTCAACTCGTGTTCGAGTAAGACCATTTCCTGTTTTGTTTTTGTTTTTTTGTTTTTTGTTTTTGTTTTTTGGGGTTTTTTATCATCATAGTTAGGTGCCAGTAACATTTGACACTGTATCCTTGTGTTTTCTCAGATAACTCACCAGGCCAGTCCTGGAGAGACATACTCTTCCATATAAACTATATGTTGGAACTTCTCAACTTTGAATTTTGCTGGGCGGAAAATTGGCCTTTCTAATAGCCCGCTTCAATTTAATTCGGTTGGACTCAAATTCTTCCACAGACAGGTAGATGGTGGCTCTCCAGCCAGGTCTATTACAAGCTAGCTTCTTCCAGTCCTCCACAGCAAAAGCAGTGTTTTTCAGTGTGTCCTTCAAGCAGTCCTTAAACCTCAATTTGGTTTAGCACTGACGAAGTTTGTCAATTGAGATAAAATAATATACATATTTATCAACTTCTCAGCACGATTAGGGTGTGACACAAGGTCAATGTTTTAAGCGGAATTTAACAGGTTTGACTTCAGAGTTTTCATTCCTCTAGACTGGTTGTCTAACCAAGATTGAAGAGCGCAGTTTATCCATCTGTTTAGCCATAGGTAGAGAGACAATAGGTGAATCCCAAGTGCTATGTGAAATGCAAACAGCCTTGTCCAGATTTTAAACTCATCTTGCCTTGTCAATTTCCTACGACGATATCCTTTACAACATAATATTAAAAGGATATTGTGTATTTTAGGCTGTGTTGGTGATCTATACCCCCAGAGCATCACTTAGGATCACTAAGACTGCAGTCCTAGAGAGAGCTCAACTCCCCAGCTTGTGTTCTCTACTGAGACAACGTTATGTACGTCGCATTTATGATGGACGAATCCCGGAAGACATCCTCTTTGCAGAGCTTTCGTAATGGTCGCCCGTAGCTGCGATTCAAAGATGTCTGCAAGAATGCTCTCAGATGCTTTGGCATTGCCCCTTACAGCTGGAAAAAATTGACTTAGGACCGCCCTCGGTTGCAGCAGACTCTCCGTAGAGAACTGTTCATGTCAGAAGCCACTCTGACGTAACACCATGAAGCTAAGAGGCAACAAAGCACCGGCACATCAACATCTTAAGGGACAGTCTTCAAATGCGACATCTGTGGTCGAGAATGTTTTTCAAACATCAGACTTCAGTCACAGGAGGCGCTGTAACTTCAGGGGCACAAACACTTTATTATAGTCTTCCGAGACTGAAATGCCAATAATATCTTATTATAATGGAGATTATGTGTTTTTCTGTCTGTAACCGAAACTATATTCCTACTCAAGTCACAATTCTCTTAGTTATTGACATCACATTCTCTATGATTTTATTTTTATCTAAACCTCAATTATTAATAAAATTGTCTTACATTATTAATACTGTTAACTATGTCTACATACTGACAACATGCAATTATATTTATATATACAACAAAATAGCGGTTTACAGTGTGAACGGGAAGGCTAATTTGCATATTAATATTAAAAAATCGAATTTAATAAATATGTGCTTAGTATTATTGATTTCTAACTGTTTGGTTTTATTTTAATGAATATAAGCAAACATTTCTTCAATGAATCTTAAATGAAATCCATTAACAAAATAAAATAATTGTCATTTTATTCTTTACTTCCTCTTATAACTAAATACTTAAATTAGAAAAAATAACAATGAAAGACGAGAGTGATGGAAGAGTAAGTTTCAGTTGCTCCATTTTTTATTATACTCCCTCTGTTTCAAATCTTTTATTATACTCCCTCTGTTTCAAATCTTTTTATCTGTATTCTTATTTAGTTTCATTAGCCTTTCTAATTTAATACAATATTTTATTACATTAAAACTTAAATACTTGCACCCGGAGGGTGCATATATTTGCTAGTAATATATAATATATTGTATATTTTAGACAGTAATTGTTCATGCAAACAAGTATTATTAAATGGAATTGACAAAGAATGTCTTACAAATTAATTGTCTAAACTTTTATTGCTTCTTCTTTAAACAAGTGGATATCTCTCAAAATTAGTTTTTTTGAGACGATGCTGTATAAACAATTAAGCCAAAATAATTTCTTGATTTAACTTGTTTCCTCTCATTGTTACTTAAACGATTTTCCGAAGCTGTAAATTTGTTCATTTATACGTTTATCTCTAATTATATTAAGAACTTACTAATTAAAGATTTGTTCATTTCCAGAATAAAAGCTAAATATATTAATAGAGATAATCTAAAACTTAAAGATACAATTGTTAAAATATTAGAAAATATATTTAGCGTAGAAATTCCAGGAATGAAGAAAGAATATAGAAGTTGCCGATTCTTTAGTTTGTTAGTACAGAAAATGACCAGAGCTAAGCAGTAGACTGGTAAAATAATAGTAGAATTAGTTGGCAGTAATAAAAGTCAAAACATTACCTATACTAGTACAAAATTTTTAAAAACACCCTCCGGGCGATATAAAAATAGATTTTTCAAACATATTGCCTGAGGGGTGGGAGTAAAAAATTCAATGTCAGCGAGTTTGTACCCTAAGTAAGTAAAATCATCAAATTCATTAAAGGATTAAAAAATAAAACAATTTTAAATGTAAACTTTAAATATGTATTAAAATAAAACAAACTATATATAGATATATAATACCAGTCATGTATTTATTAAAACTCGTTTTAAAAAAAACAATGAGGAGTGTCTAATGTTGCATGTTTACATCTTGAGTGTATTTATTCTATGTTATGACGATTTGGGGTAATGTAACGTAAGCAGTGGCGTAATTTTTGTTACAGACAAAAACCGGAAGCGAATCTCCATTATTAATAGATATCATAAACAAAAATAGTCAGTCCTAAAGTAAAATTAGGATTATTGTTTTGTTTTATATAAACATAATTTTAACTGTGAAAGTGAATGAAAGTTTTTTTTAAGTATTCATTCAATAAATCATACTTATGATATTATGGGTTGTATAAGTAAAGTCGTCGTGGGTAGCCTAAAGTCGGTATCAGCCAATCAGTGAGGGAGTCTATCCTCTTTTCAAAAGCGGTAGACCAAGAAATTGTTTTTACGTCTGAGGTGGAGCGCCATGCCTACCATCAGCTCCTTACTTTACCGCACCGTTTCCTGTGCTACTCACACGCTGAGTTAGCGAGGACCGGTATCGAACTAGGAACCTTGCGGTTTCTAGCCGAACGCTCTACTCACTAAGCTAATCCTTTATTATCTTGTTTTGCATTTTGATAGTATCCTGACTCAGTCTTAATTCCGTGTCTACCATATATATGTCTCCGGCCAGTTGCTCTATCAATGGTTCTGTGCCCACGTTGTGTTTTTCATAGATCTACAGAACTTAGAATTGACGCAACTTTGTCGGAGCTTTCCCATGGGATTAATCGGTACAAGTTGTCGGGTGTTGTCAATACAAAAGACAATAAAGGAACAAGTCATTATGTCCCGATTATGCATTGGTCATACAAAACTAACACACTCTTATATACTCAAACAAGAACAACAACCACAATGTGAAACATGTCAAAACCCCTGACAGTCAAACACTTAATGATGGAATGCAGATTTTTGCTCACATCAGAAACATTATTTTAAAGCAAACAATATGAAGGACCTATTTGAAAATGTTAACATAGAGGATATTTTCTCCTTTTTGAGGGAAATAAAATTATACCATAGAATATAGACATGAAACAAATCAATGTCATAGAGTATGATTCCAATAATGCTAACACATTGTTAAAACCAATTACTAAATGTATATATATGAATACACAATATGTATAAAACAACCAACCGCTAGGCATGATATAACCTGGACGGGTTGATATGCCGTTAAAATTAATAAACCAAACCAACCAACCAAAGAAATCACCATAGATGATAACGAAAATAAATTGAGACAAAATTGTGCAACAATAATACATAGGGCGCGGCTTAGCTCAGTCGGTAGAGTACTTGACTAGGAATCGCAATGTTCCTGGATCGATACCGGCCCTCGCCAAATCAGCGTATGAGTAGCACATGGATCTGCACGGTAAAGTGAGGAGCTGATGGTAGGTGTGGCGCTCCATCTCAGACGCAAAAAACAATCTCCTTGGTCTAGCGCTTGTGAAAATGGAATAGACTCCCTCGCTGTCTGGCTGACACGACTTTAGGCCACCCCGACGACTTTACTTACTTTTATTACATAGATAAAAAATATATCACTTTTGTTTTGGAAAAAGAAGACAGTGGTAATTATGGTACTATCTTACTGATACAATATTATGTAGGGTTATCAGCGGTGATGGTTGAATTCAGGACCGTTGAGTTTTCCTGGGGGCGTCTTAACATTTCGGAGAGAATTCTTTGAGGTGGTCTAGTCTCTCTGGTCTTTCTCACGCGTTGAGCACTTTACAGAGGGTTCCTCCGGAAACAACCACTAACCAATCACAATTTCAATTGACTTGTAGAGAGGGCACTCTTCTACGCATCAGATCCTCATTGGTAACAATATAGGTAATTGGCTAATAAAGGCTCCACGCCCATCACTTTTGGGACAGTATCGATAGATCAGACCCTTCAATTCCGGTGCAATTCTTCACCGTATAAAACCATTTATTTGACAGGAATATATTTGAAAATAGATTTCTTATATATTGATTTTTGTAAGTGGCCGTACAACTACTTTCTTGTAAAGTGTTTGTTTCCAAGATTTGTTTAATATTTTGTACATTGCTCTCGAGAGGTCCTCTATACAGCATCCAGTATCCATGTGGAGCTGTTCAATTCTTCCAAGCCTTAGTTGTATCAGTGCTACTGTATCGCTGCACCACTAGGACCCTAACAAAGTGCCTAGAAAATAATCTAGATTATTTTCTAGGCACTTTGTTAGGGTCCTAGTGGTGCAGCGATACAGTAGCACTGATACAACTAAGGCTTGGAAGAATTGAACAGCTCCACATGGATACTGGATGCTGTATAGAGGACCTCTCGAGAGCAATGTATGATAGGGACATTTGGAGAGAAATTGTCATGGATATCCGTGCTACTAGCAAGAAATTGAATTTCAAAACAATTCTTACAAATTGATTTTTTTAAATACCCTTTTATAAAAGGATTTTTTTTTTAATCTTACAATTTGATTTTAACAATATCTGTCCTTACAAATTGAATTTTCCGTTATTCTTATCTTTTCTTATTAAAAGATATTTTCAGCATTTACAAAAAGACCATTCCACTTATAAATGTTTTAGCTCCGGCGAATTATCCACATATTGTCACACAATGCAATCTTAGAAACTCACTATTTATTTATTCACCAAGCTGAATCTGATAAAGCCTTTTTTATTTTTTGCTTGAAGCTATCTTTAATGTTTGGTTTTTAATTAAGCCTTTGCTTCCCTACCAACTATGGAGTCTAACTTATGTTTGGAATTCACCAAGGAGGAAACTCATTCGCTTTGTTTGAGACGAGGGATACACTACCAGTATTCACTAGCTGAGAGTAAGACTCTGCAGCTCCTATCAAATCCAAACCTTGAGACGAGAGATACACTACCAGTATTCACTAGCTGAGAGTAAGACTCTGCAGCTCCTATCAAATCGAGGTCTTCAGAAGCCAATACACAATACCATACAATCTAACAGTGGCCAAAGCATGATTCTCTCAACGCAATTGATCTTGAGACGCCACCTTCTGGAACCAATAAGATAAAAATAGGTCTGTGTTTTCCATAGGTTCATATTGAAGAATACGTTCGGGACTAAACATATGGGTGCTAGGGCTAGTCATGACCAGCCGGTTGATTGGATTGGATTAGACGTTTGATCACCCGTCTAGCCCGGTTGGGGTCAAAAATTACTCTGTTGCTAGATCAAGGGTTGTTCAACCACTAGGATTCCGTCCTTAAGTATCACGGGTCACCATCACGGGCAAGATGTGGCTCCATTTGGGTGAAATGGTCTTACTCTTCTGCAGGGGTGCAGTCTGCGTATTTTACCGTCCCAGCCAACATGGCTGAACAGTAGGAATAGAAACAAAAACGTAAAGAAAAGAAAGAAGAAAGAAAGGAAGGAAAGAAGAAGGAAAGAAGAAAAAAGAAAAGAAGAAAGAAATAACAGAACAGAAAAAGAAAGGAGATAAGAAGAAGGGACTTGGAGGTTACTGGAAAGGGTTAAAATGGTTAAAGAGAGAAGATATCGCTGAACATGAAGAGTAGTGGAATGGAAGATATTGTGAAGAAAATGAAAGAAAGTGAAAGATTGATTTTAAAATATGAATGACAAGATTCAAACAAACAAACAAACAAACATAAACAAAAAGAAAGAAACAGAAAATCACTTTATATTCATCGTGCTATGATTCTTTCTCCTGTTCACATTAAAATGCATCGTTTTGCTCCCACAGAATGGACTCATCAGGTTATGCAAATTTCCGAGATGACGAGTTGTCATTATTTATATTATTTACACGTCTCATGCTATTTCTCTCAACTTGATTGTTATAGGCACAATGTTTTCATCTTTTTTTCTCTTTTTCTTTTTTGTTGCTGCTGCCACCGCCGCCCCTGCTGCTGCTGCTGCTGCTGCTGCTGCTGCTGCTGCTGCTGAGAGATGGCATTGAGCCCAGGAGACCGAGTGTACAAGGAACACTGAAAGAAAAGAAAAAACGAAAATAAAATCATATATTCTGTTTGAATAGGCAGAAAAATTATATTATTTTCAAGGCTTTCAAAAATGGTTTCTGAATTGACCGGGGTGAAATCCACGTGGTGTTCTGCGAGATCGTTGTAAGCGAGTTCAAACACCATTGGCACTATTCTGTCCACTTTCAGACTCTAACCCTTAGGATAGATATAAACCCCCCGCATCCCCGATGCTATGAGTTAAATAATACAACTACTGTTATTCTATGAGGATGGTTTTCGCAACAAATAACCCACGAAGGTTGATGTGCCATAAAAACAAGAAACATAACTAAACCAACTAATCAAACATCATCTATCGAAAAACAAAATTGCTTTTTCCTTATTTGGAGTAATAATTAAGTTAAGGATTCCAAAACAATATAGCCCTGTCGTCTAGAGCTGTAGAATTCGCCAACTGCACCACTGCAGAGGGGTTAGACCCCTTCAAAATGAAGTAACCTTTGTCCGTTGGTGGTGACCCGTAATTAAATAATGCCACTACTATTCTTCTATAAAGATGTTTTGTTTTGGGGTTTTTTGTTGGCACCTTTCCGTCCACTAAGGACGATGGCGTAGTGTCCAAGAAAAAATTATCTGCGCAAGTGACTCTGCAGGCCAATTCTTGATTGACAGTCTTTGGTGCACTAAATGCACACAAACTGTGATGCTTTCTGGTGCTGCTGTCTGTTCTCTCTTTCTAGAACTCTTTGCTGTCGAGGCTACTCTCCTCTCCGCTTCACCCCTTCCATGTCTTGCTTAATATTAAGGCGCCAGGTCGCTCTATTTTTGCATCTACCTCCACGTATTTGTGTCAATATGGTATATCCTCATGACTCTCCTGCAGACAATAAAGATGACATAGGCATTAAATAACCCACGAATGTTAAATTTTTCCAGTTTGTTAACTTGGGATCTTTCATAATCCAGATTTTAATTCCGAAAAAGTTTTGGAATAAATTCATTCTAAATGGATACTCGTTTTTTTATAAACATATTATTCTCTTTAACATATAGATGGGACCCTAAGGAAGCAATAGTGATGAAGGAGTGCTCCACATTCCCCAGACCTCCAGAACTGGAACTGGAAATGGTTGGGGATTGCCGTAATGATTCAATTTTGCCGTTTTTTTCAAACAATCCTTCAAGTTTATCAGATCAATAAAATGTTCTATATATGACATCTAAACGAGAAAATATACAATAAAATATTTTCCTGGTCTTTAATATTTCTAATCATTCTTGTTTTCTTGAAGGGAAATAATTTGCTGTTTTATGTGAAATGTAGGGAATATCAAACTACACATTCATAAGCTAAAGTTTCAGCTCACTATTAAGGTGATTATTAATTGTTTTGTTTTTGTTTTTGTTTTTGTTTTATTTTTTATTTTATTTTTGTATTTTTGTTTTTTTTGTTTTTGTTCTAAATAGAAAACTGAATTATTAATAATCTATACATATATAAAGGGCGGTTGTGTGAATCTGTATGTCGGAGAAAACTTTAAAAATAAAACAATTAACGACAAAGTAAATATATATACACATTAAATATCACCAGGGCTTGGTTTTTGAGCTAAAATAATGAAGATTTGATTTATATTTTTGAAGATTTGATTTATATTTTTTAAGATAATTAAAAAAAATTTAATTTAAATGATAACAACATAGTTTGTTTGTTTTTTTTTTGTTTTTTTTTTTGCATTTAATATTTTAAATAGTAGACATTGATTTTTCTTTTCAGAATGGCTGGATCAAGGCAAGGTCTTTTTTTACATAAGGAGTTTATTGGGGCCTCCTGCGAGGATCCCACCCGTTATTCAACAATAGTGGATCTGCGTGACTAACTTTACCCCCTCCTCTACCTAAGTGACGCCGGGTAGCGGATTCATATTTCTATACCAACACCAATAGCGGCTTAATCGTGAATTTTATTTCTCTGAATTTTTTAAATGATGCTTGATAATTAGTATTATTTGGATTATTCGAACTATTGTCCTCATCTTTATTGTTATCTACACAACGTTTCGACCGATGTACCTCTGGCTTTCTCCAGGTCCTTCTTTTCGAACTCGGGAAGCTGCGTGTCGAACTCGGGAGCCTGCAGGTTAAATATTGCAAAACTTTTGACTCCTAGTAAACATAAAAACTACGCAAAATATCATTGTCATGTTTATTGAAGAAAGAAAAAGACCAGCGAAACTTTCTGTTCATCTATTGTTGTATGCGATTAAATCACAGATCATTTATAATGCAGACTTGCCTGAAGGATTGAAAGGTTTTCTAATTTCATTTCCCTTGGCTCAGTTTCCGTTAGTATAATGTCTTACGATTGGAACGTATATATATATATATATATATACACACACACACACATACATATATATATATATATATATATATATCTTATTATAATGGAGATTATGGGTTGTCTGTCTGTAACCGAAACTATATTACTACACAAGTCACAATTCCCTTTGTTATTTACACACATTCTCCATGATTTCATTTTTTATTTAAACCTCAATTATTAGTAAAATTGTTTTACATCATTAAGACTGTTAACAATATCTACATACTAATAACATGCAATTATATGTATATATTCAACGAAATAGCGGTTTACAGTGTGAATGGGAAGGCTAATTTGCATATTGATCTTTAAAAATTTGATTTTAATAAATATATGCTTAGTACTATTGATTTCTAATTGTTTGGTTTTATCTTAATAAATATGAGCAAAAATCTCGGGGATAAATCTTAACAGAAATCTATTAACATAAAGAAATAACTGTAATTTTATTCTTTTCTTCCTATTTTAACTAAATAGTTAAATTAGGGAAATTTACCACTGAAAGACGGGAGTAAGGGAAAATGGTGGAACAGTTAGTTTCAAAGTTGTTCTATTTTCCGATTATACCCCTCTGTTCCAAATATTTTTATCTGAATTCTTATTCAGTTTCATTAACCTTTCTAATTTAACATGATATTTTATTATATTAAAATTTAAATACTTGCACCCGGAGGGTGCATATATTTGCTAGTATATATATAATATATATATAAAGTCCAACCAATTATCTTTGGTTCGGTAGAAAATAATCATTCTGATGAAACAAATTGATAGTGATATACTAATTTTCGGGCGATACTCATACACATTTAAAGCCGTGTCAGCACTACTAAACGGTTGCACAATTTAGAAACTATCGAAACAATTTGAGAAAAGGAACTGTACAAAGATGTTTCGTGCTGTCTTAAACATGTACTGGAAGCAGCACCTCCAAAAAGAACAACTGTACGGCTACTTGCCGCCTATCACACAAACCATTTCATTAGACGACGAAGAGTTGCTAGAGAAGCAAGGAGAATCTTATAAGTGATGTTATCCTATGAGCATCTACACATAGACACACCAATGTGGGTCGTCCAGGGTAACCCTGCATCGATCAGCTCTTTCGTCCAGGATGCTTTGCAGAAGATCAACAAGGAGCGATGACTGAGAGGGCCGGATGGCGAGAAATAGTTATAAAGATGCATACTTTCAGTACGAGTTCATATATAAATATATATATATATATATATAAAGGGTGGCTTACCGGCGAATATGTTGGAGATGCACAGATGATCGTTGGAGATGCACAGGATCCAGGGGTTAAGTCCGTGATAAAACAAATACAAAGTGCTCAATACAATGAACATACGTGTGATCAGCTGCAATTAATCGGTAACTCGATTAATTCCGTGGATTTAACCCTGATGATTCTAGCGATAAAACTCGAGTATTTTTCTATTGTATCCATTTCTTCAATCAATATATATATATATATATATATATATATATATATATATATATATATATATATACATATATATATATGTATATATACATATATATATATATATATATATATATATATATATATATATATATACGCATATATATATGCATATATATATATATATATAGAGAGAGAGAGAGAAAGAGAAAGAGAGAGAGAGTGAGAGAGAGAGTGAATGTGAAAAGTATTAACATATAAAGGTGCTCAATGCTAAAATAACAGAGCAGGTTTCAAATCAAATATTAAATATTATGGATTCAATATCTCGTAACTAAAGTTTCATGCTTACTTGCAATCATCAGACGGTCATTTAATAAAATCTTAACATTTTGACCGTTTGATGATTGCAATTAAGCATGAAACTTAATTACAGAATATTAAATCCATAATATTTTATATATATATATATATGTGGGGGGGGGAGGGTGTAGTGGTACCTTGACTTACGAGTTTAATCCGTGTAGGTAGGTAAAAGTAAACAAAGTCGTCAGGGTGGTCTAAAATCGGTATCAGCTAGTCAGCGAGGGAGTCTATCCCCCTTTTCACAACCGCTAGTAGATTGTTTCAGCGTCTGAGGTGATGTATATATATGTGCCATACCTACCATCAGCTCCTCTTCTACCATCAGCTCATCTAAAGGTAGGTACTAGCTTATTGATATATGGATATTCGTTTTGATTACCTTATATTCAGCTAGAAATTATAAAATCCTGGTGTCTTTGGTTTGGAAGAAAATCAATTTATTTTAAATTGATAGTGTAGTTTCTTATGGTTGATTCTGTTCGTGGGTGAGGTGAAATGTTCATGGGCTCACCACAATACTCTCGTGGAATGTGACCAAATGGAGTTTAGTTTTATACTCTGGTCAATAGCATATCAACCTTCGTTGGTTATTCAACGCCAAAGCCATACTTGTGGAAGAACAGTAGTGGTGCTATTTAACCCATACCTGGCGGTACGAGAGGGTTTATAACTTTTCCAAATGGTGTCGGTCCGAAAGTGAACGTAATGGCGCGATTGGAGTTCGAACCCGCTTAAAGCAATGTCGCTGTCCAGCACTTTAGCAACCACACCACGGAGATTGCATTCTAATCTGTTGGACTAGCTTATTAGCTATAACATATCGGTGAGGCACCCAATGTAGCGAATTCGTTTGTTCAGTATAACTTTGATTCGGCTAAAATAACAAGTTAGGTATGTAAGGGACTAAATGGGGTAGTCTCCCTTGTCATAGGTTTGGGTAATCTCCTGTGTCAGGAGTACCTTTGGGGGCGGGTATGTAACGCAGCAACCAAAGAAGATCACCCTCTTTTGCCGAAGCTACTGGACGAGTACGGGTGTGCAGGTCACCTCTCTATAGCACACTTATGGTGCATACCAGACAGTACAGACCCCACACACAGTAAGTGGTTTCCACCTATTTTCCCTCTATTACACTACTATGTATGTTTAGACACTTGTGACATTGTGTAGCCCGGGGAACTTCGTTCCCCTATATATGTTAAAATAAAGTTGTATAAATGTAACTAACGCGTTTGTCACTAACTTTTTTGTTCACAGGATGTTAATGTTGGCTGATACACTCACTGAAATGCACATGGGATTTAACAAATTAACGAGTCTTCCTCCTGAAATTGGTAAATACACAAACTGCTTTACCTGGATCTACGGTAAGAAATAATTTGGCTATTTAATGTTGGTTTTGTTTTCATGAATATAGACATTTTTATCAATATCTTTCATAGTTATTTGTAGCATTACTGTTTACCAAAGTTGATTATGATGTTGATTATATTTTACCCCAACTTTTTGTAGCTATAAATAAGTACTATGTATATAATGCTACCTCTTACAATCATATTTTTATTTTTTTAAGAAAAAAACAAAAAAACATCACTGCAATTTTAGAAAAATTTGCTTGTGCATTATTTGAAATGAACTTAATTGTTATTAAAGAACACATTTTATGACATTTTCGTGTTAAAACATGCAGTTGTATTCATTCAAACAAATTCGTATTTTCAGTGTAGATTTACAGTCAAATAAAAATGGACGATCAAAACATATGGCTTCCTCAAAGAGAAACAAACAAGAGGAGTTTATTCTTATTTATGTAGCTAATGTTCAGATTACCGGTTTTTGTTGGTCGGCCAACATTAGTGTGTTGATGTGTAAGTATTCCACATTGGGGTACTTTTCCTTTAAGGAACCTAATGCTTTATAAGAACCGGAGTTCATATTCTGTGAACCACTTATAGGGGCATCGAGTTACATTCTAACCAAGTAAGTAAAGTAAAAGTAAAATCGTCGGGTTGGCCTAAAGTCGGTATCAGCCAATCAGCGAGGGAGTCTATCCCATACTATTTTATTAGCGCTATACCAAGGAGATTGTTTTGCGTCCGAGGTGGAGGGCTACACCTACCATCAGCTCCTCACTTTACTGCGTAGATCCCTATGCTACTCATACGCTGAGTTGGCGAGGGCCGGTATCGAACTAGGAATCTTGTGGTTTCTATCCGAACACTCTACCGACTGAGCTAACCCGGACTGTGCCAGACTAGCTAGACAACCACTAAACTATGATGAGTCGGCCACATTTATACAGCTGCTTTTTTAGAATAAAGAATGACTTCATCTATAAATTCAGATCTTTTATTTGTTTAGAATACGCATAAAACACCTGTAAATATTTTCTTTTTCGAGAGAAAGTCAACTGAAAATAAAACTGTATTTTTATTGGTTTCTTTCAAGTCATACAATGTAAATAACACATTGATATGGAACAAAAAACAAATCATATATATATATATATATATATATATATATATATATATATATGGAAATACGGTGAGGAAATTAATCCGACAATATGAGAAGAAAATATTTTTTAAATATAACAAACACAGGATGTTATGATTAGGGGAAACAATTTTATGTGTCAATACTTAAGCATTTCGGTATATTGTACCATCTTCAGGACACTGTTAAGTAATGTTTATGTGAGGGACAAAATGAAAGATGTTAAGTGTATAGTCAATGTGTGAATATGATGTTATTAACCGTTAATTTTTATATGCGCGTTTGTTTATGCAAGCGTCATCCTATGTTCTTCACCTTCCATTTTTGCACATGCAATGATTACGTCATTGGCTTTCGTAAACAAACGCTCATATAAAAATTAATATATATATATATATATATATATATATATATATATATATATATATGGTTGGCATCTTAAGTTGCATTTTGGAGATTATTTGAAGTGAGGAAAAAGAAAAATCAAACAGTTTTTTGTTGGACTTTGTAACTGTTTTAAAGCAATAATTTAATATATATATATATATTATATATATATATATATATATATATAATATATATATGAGTGTGTGTGTGTGTGTGTGTGTACCTTTCAGAGAAAGGAAAAAACTCAACAAACCGTCATTCTGTAATAAATTTCTTACGACCAAAACTCAAAAGGCTTTTAAAAAGAAATTTCTAAAACTCCTTAAAAGTTCAGTCTCATCAGACAGAATTACAAATTAAAGTGATTAATCCAAAGAATATCTTACCAGAAAATTTATCAACTGTAGGTCAGACAGCAAGTATAAATTTACAATCTTAAATTTAAATATTGCTCTGTATTTAATCTAAATTTTTGATTATTACACATTGAGCTCTCTCTAGGGATTTATAAAAATACTTGTATGAATATATGTTTGCACCTACAAGAGCATGCATTATGATTATACAGTGAGATTTTGAAGATCCCAAGTAGAATCATCCCTTACAACCAGTCATTTGGATACCTTATATATATGCTCCCCATCCCCCAGGGGTTTGAGCACTTTTGAAGGGGATTTCGCGGACGAAATATATATATATATATATATATATATATATATATTAATAAATAAGTTATCAACAGACACGTGTTTCGAGGTTTACCTCTCATCTTTGTGGCTACACGTTAACAGCTACCCCTGGCCGGGTTTGAGACCTGAATGAATTTTCGTTCGCCAAGTCTCTTACCGATGCGGCCAGTAGCGGCTGTCAAATATAGAATATTTAATTGATACATTTCTAAGCGGAAATAAATTCACTAGAGTCCTCGAACTTTGTAAACAAAGTGAGGGTTAGCTACCCGCTAGAACGGGGAATTTTACAATTAAATCCTTATTTAGAGAACTCAACCATTTGGGAGTATATATTAATAAATAAGTTAATCCACAGACACGTATTTCGAGGTTTACCTCTCAGGAAACTGGAAATAAATTCGACGGAATAAAACAATAAGTTTATGTAAAATAAATAGACAAATATTCAGAGGATGTGTTTATTTATGATTGAATAAATAGTTCTGCCTACGTTCGAGCCAAAATGAATTTGAAAAACAAAACAAGAATGTGTAGCAAGATAGGGATTATCCTGAGTTTTGCGAGAACTACTATAAGAAGAAGAAGAGGAAGAAGAAATAAGAGGGAGTAAAGGCTGAAAAAAAGTGATGAACATAAAACAGGTTGTCGTGAATTTGACCGGGGCGTGACCCCCCGAATGGAGAATTGAATGTCAACCGGGAGTTTCGGGTGTTGACCGGAACCGGAAGTCACGTGGTGACGTGGAACGACGAAGAAAAATACCAGCCTCTTTTTGCTTTCGGACGCGTAGGGTACGGACCGGACCTCTGGTCCTAGTGTGGGATCACAGTAATTTAACAGTGTCCTCTCTCTCTCTCTCTCTCTCTCTCTCTCTCTCTTCTCTCTCTCTCTCTCTCTCTTCTCTCTCTCTGCCTTTCCTCCTCTCCGACACAGCCCACGAGACTAGCCCTGGAAATAAAAGCTAAGCAGCTTGTGACGATATATTTCTCGCGTTGTACTTTTTTTATCAACAAGATGACCACCACGTGCCAAAAACCTTTTTTAGTGTCGTGAATTTGGAGGCACGTTGACATGACCTGCTATACAAACATATATCGATAATAGAACGTTTATGTATATTATCCGTTTCGGTACCGTGAATATATCGCTACCGCCACGTTACAAATGAATAAACGAAATGTCTTAAAGTAACCCAAGAGTTGTCATGCCCGTAAATCCAACCAACCAACCATTCTCCTTCGCCGTGGTAAATCCCTTTTCACATTCACAGTTACCTGGGTGTTTTTTGTTTGATTGGTTTTTTTTTGTTGTCGTTGTTTTTAGGGGTTTTTGGGGGGTACGCTTTTTGGGGTTTTTTTTACGAGTATTGTGTTGATTACTTGAAAGTCGTCCTTTCATTCATGGCACATATTTGAAATAAAAGAAGTAATTGTCTTTTTCAGTTTGAGGAAGATTTTCTAGTTTGTTTATCTATCCTAAATAGTTCAGAATCGTTTTATGAAGGAGACGTCAGAATATTACACTGGAGATAATCTTTATATTGTATTTACTCTTTCTTAACTAAATTGTAACGCATCTCTCTCTCTCTCTCTCTCTCTCTCTCTCTCTCTCTCTCTCTCTCTCTCTCTCTCTCTCTCTCACCGCATACATTTGCAACTCATTTTTAATTTACAGTTCACATTGACTAACACAACAACTCTGGCTTGCTCAATATATATATATAATATATATATATATATATATTATATATATATATATATATATATATTCCCCAAACCATGTAGATCTCTCTGGGGGATTTTAATTAACTTTCACCGCCAGCATAAAGCAATTACCGTCTCTTGTTTACAGGTTTGATCTCTCTGCTAATCGTAAAATATATAAGCAAAACAAATGTATGTATTTAATAATTAAAACACCACTCCTTAATGACAGCTGTCGATGGCCGAGAGGTTAACGAATCGGGCTGATTAAAAGTCAGTCCGGTTTCTCTCCTGGTCGGAGGTAGTTGCTGTGTCCACACTGCTGAGACGTGAAACGTCGAAACGCGGTGTCTGTGGATGACATTATCTATATATATATATATATATATTTATATTTATATGTGTGTGTGTGTGGATATATATTGTTTAATGGCATATAAACTTAGGAACATTATTATGTTTTTAATAGCATATGAACTTTCATTTGTTATCTAATGCCAAAGTCATTTTTATATTAGAAGAGTAGTGACATTGTTTAACCTATAGCTGGTTGATTGAAGAGGTCCATACATTTCCAAAGGATATTAATTAAAAGGTGAACGTAAAAGCGAGATTGGTATTCGAACTCACTTACTGCGATATCGCAGTACAACACGTTAGCCACTAAGACACGGGGACTCATGAAAATGCCTCCATTTAGTTATGCTTTGTGATTATGCATTCTGAAATTCACGAAAATATTTTTGATGAAATTTGATTAAATTAATTAAAAATTAAATCCTTCTAAAATCGGATTCCGCTTCAATCAGGCTGACTAAACGAGCGAATTTGCATTAGTGTTTGAAAGATGGGCCAAACTATTAAGTTAATTAGAACACTCCCTGCTCAAAATCATTAATCTTAGATATTAAAAGTCAAATTCTGTGTTTGTTCAAATACTTATGAGCAGTACCCTTCAATGAGTGATACTTAATTATGTTAAGACCAATTATATATTATATATATATATATATTGTTGGAATCATTCCGTCTACTAAAGACGATGGCGTAGTGTCCATTTTGTTTTATCTGGAACTGCATGAGTAGCTAAACAAACCAATTTTTTGAATGGCAATCTCTGGTGCAGTGACTGCAAACAGACCGTGATGCTTGCTGGAGTTACTGTTATCTCTCCTTCCTTGTGGCTCTCTTTTCTGTGGCGGCTTCTCTCCTCTTTTTCACTCCTTTTCGTTCTTTGTTTGACGAGGAGTCGCCAGGTCACACGGTCTTCTGCACAAGCCTCCCATGTGTTGGTGTTGATGTGGCATGTCTTTATGTTTCTCTTGCAGATATATTTAAAGCGCAGGCGTGGTCTCCCTACCGGTCGGGTGCCCTCTACTAATTCGCCATACAGTAGGTCTTTGTGGATGCAGCCTTTGTCCATCCTCCTGACGTGACCAAGCCAACGCGGGCGTCTCTCGCAGATGATAACGGGCATGCTGTTCATGTTTGCTCATTCAAGCATTCTGTGTTGGGCCTTTTTCCTGCCAGCATATGCGTAGGATGCGGCGTAGGCATCTGAGGTGGAAATTTTCCAGTTCATATATAACTTCTAAACTCTACCAGTGCGGACAAAAACCAAGAGAACTCAGTTTTTCAAAATAAAATAAAATTTTAAACTGGCATCTTGGGGGGGGGGGGGGTAAAAAAGAAAAGACCACACACCCGTACTTCTTAGTAAACAGGGCCTGGTTACTGACAGTTCGCTTATGCGATCTTCAGGAGGTCTTCATATCTCGTAAGCCAAAGTAGCACTGCATTTGTTTTTTTATATCTTTTTTACTAAAACGTCATTACTTTCCGAATACTATAATATTTAAATATGGTGAGCTTGCTTCTCACCGACTGCCGTTGAAGTCGACAGCGCGTAACACGGAAAAACTTGTAAGTTAGGGCACTGGTAAGTCAATATACCACTGTATTTATTTCTATATTATATCTGTTAAAACACCATTACTTTCTGAACACCCTAATCTATACATATATGAAGGGAAGTTCGTGTGTATGTATGTCCGGAGAAAACTATGAAAATAAAACAATTAATGACAAAGTAAATGTATATACACATTCACTATCACCAGATCTTGCTTTTTGAGCAAAAATAATGAAAATGTCATTCGTGAAGATAATTACAACAAAATTGAATGATAACAGCATGGATTTTTTTTTCATTTAGTATTTTAAATAGGAAACATTAATTTTATTTTCAGAGTGTTTGGATCACCGCAAGGTTTTTTTTTTACATAGGGATTTTAATGGGGCATCCTGCAATTCAACAATTATGAATCTGCGAGACTAACTTTTTTTTACTTCCCTTTACCCAGGCGATACCGGATAGCCGCTTCTAGTATTCAAATATAGTGAGCTTGCTTCTCACCAACTGTCGCTTAACTCGACAACTCATAACTCGGAAGACTCGTAAGTTAGGGCACTTGAAAGTCAATGTATCACTGTATTTGCTTCTATATTTTATCTGTTAAAACCCATTGCTTTCTAAACACCCTGTAGCGTTATTTTCGTATTCGCCTGGGGAGTTGTCTGCCCGTTTGGTTTCGCTGGTTCCCGCTAGGGACCTTTGATATTTAAGCGGTTGGTTTGAACGTCTCTTTCTCTTTTTCCTGTTGCTCGACCTATCAAGACACACTATGGGTTAGACTCTGGCCTACCCCTTCTTGTTGGGGCTTTGGTCCCCTTACATTACTGTAAGTGATTCATACAGCATGGACTATTCCTAGTCTCATGTCTGTTGCTTTTATGTTTTTCCATTCATGAATGTGTCATTATCTCTACTTTTGTATGTATGTTTATGTACACCTCTATGTATTATGTACCCTGTTTAATTCTTGTGCTGTGTATATAAAATGTTTTGTCTATCAACCCTTGTCGGATCTTCAAGTATTATCACTTTGAATCTTACAACCCTAATATTTAAATATAGTGAGCTTGCTTCTCACCGACTGCCGTTGAAGTCGACAGCTCGTAACACAGAAAACTCGTAAGTCAGGGCACTCGTAAGTCAATGTAGCACTGTATTTTTTATATCCTCTCTGGTAAAACGTCATTACTTTCCGAATCCATAATATTCAAATATAGCGAGCTTGCTTCTCACCGACTGCCGCTTCCTGTGAAAGAATGTGCTGAGCGATGTTTATGATTCATTGTAAAAGTTTAGAATAATTTATGTGAAACTGTCGGCCTGTTGTTGTTGAGGTCGTTACGCTTACCCACGGAAAACTAAAAGTTCATCTCCCGTTAACATAAACTAACCTATTGTGTTATATTTAACACCAACGAATACTGGAATTACTTCGTTTTGGCCTCGAGAGAAAACACTAGCAAAAACTGGATCGTAAACAAAATTTTCAAACACGATTTCAATAATCTCCATAGAGTTATCGTTCGTGCCAAATTTCCGTGCGTTCTCTTGCTGAAAGGAATATCCACTGACGTCAATAAATTTAGAAGGAAAAATTAGTATCAATGTTGGTTCAGGAAAATAACATATTTTGGAGATGCGCCAGGAAACTAATAAACTATTGTACCTATCGATGCAGAGTTTTTATTTATTTATCTATGCTAATCTAGCCCAAAACACTCGTAGGAAGCGCGTGGTTAAAGTCAAGGGAGCGCGTGGTGTAATGGTTAAAGTCATAGGAAATGGACTCGTCGTCCCGAGTTCAAATCCTCGACGTGGTAATTACATTTCACTTAGCGCTAATACCCTTGGGAAAGGTATGAATCCTACTCTCTCTCCAGCTATGGGTAAATAGTAGGGCAGACTGGGCTCTTTAACCTTGGTTAGGCAACCGGTCTAGGGGAAGGAAAACTCTGAATTCAAACCTGTTAAACTCCGCTTAAGAAATTAACCTTGTGTCACATCCTGCTCGTGCGGAGGGGTTGGTAAATATTTTGGTAATACTGGTAATAAGTCGACCCCTTTTTTTAACTCTTTGCCAACCAAAAGCTGTGCCAAATATTCTTATGTTTTTCCTGTATGATAGGATATTTCAAAGTTAACTATCTATTCACCCCAGAACTCATTCTATTCAAATAAATTCCTATTATCATGATATTTACCATGTAACCCACGTTGTACGGGTTAGACACAAGGCCCTATTAATGTGAGACCACCCACGAACCCAAGCTCATGGGTGGCGGATGCCAAAAATGCGTTGATCCCATCGGCATTCCTCCTCAAGGGGGCACCTCAGGCACTGGGCAAGAAACCCAGGTCTGCCCCTTTAAATCAAGGGGACAGGTGTTGCCTGGAGGAAGTCACCGAAGACTACTATGCTGCTGCTGGCTGATCGTCTGGTGGACAAAGGGAAACAAAAAATCATACTCGAATGTAGTACGCTCAGTTTTATTCAATCAATTCACTTTCTGAGATGTGGAAGTCGGTAATTACTGAAACAGTTCACCTCGGGTAGGATGTGACACAAGGTCAAAAGTAGGTGGTGTTGGGATAGACATGAATGCAATAATGTTATCTGCCCTTGTCGCCAGGTTTTCGCCGATAGGTGACTAGAGTATTTAGGCAATAGCCCGGAAATTCAGAACTCTTCTCTCTCTCTCTCTCTCTCGGTCCGGCAATCACTACACATGGTATGAACACGTGTTGTTTATATCCCTTAAGTGGGGGTGGGGGCTTGCTCCCAACCAACTATCAGTAAATGACATTCCTTCATGTACTCTGTATCACTTCGTTAGGACTTAGTCCTACATCCTTTGTCCATATTTACGTATCTGTTTCATATATTTTACTGTATCTTTGCCATGAGTATATGTATACCTGTTATGTATGTATTTTTCTGCACGTGCTCACAGAATAAAGTCTATGTTTGTTATTATATACCAGTACAAAAAAAAACACCCTCCGGGCGATATAAAAATAGATTTTTCAAACATATTGCCTGAGGGGTGGGAGTAAAAAATTCAATGTCAGCGAGTTTGGACCCTAATTAAGTAAAATCATCAAATTCATTAAAGGATTAAAAAATAAAACAATTTGAAATGTAAACTTTAAATATGTATTAAAATAATAACAAACTATATATAGGTTTATAATACCAGTCATGTATCTATTAAAACTTGTTTTAAAAAACAATGAGGACTGTATAATGTTGCCTGTTCAAATTTTGAGTGTATTTATTCCATGTTATGACGATTTTGGGTAATGTGACGTAAGCAGTGAGGTAATTTTTGTTACAGACAAAATCCGGAAGCGAATCTCCATTATTAATAGATAACTTTTTTGTCAGATTAATTTATGTACATATATGTACCCACGTTGGAAGGTTACTTTGAACCTTCCAACTTATCATAAGAACATTTGTACCTTATAGTGGCATCTAGCGAATATCCAACTCCCTGTTCAGTATTGATGTATCTTCTGCGAGACTTACTAATCATGGAATATTGTGAAATAACCTTGATATAAGTTGAATGTTAGAGACTCGGGAATAAAACCGCTTTCAATAACTCGTGATATGTAATTGACATTTAAATAAGTCCTACGAGTCTATGGGATTGTTCCTTGTTCTCTTTTGGTGCAAGTGATTGCGGTCCATCTATACATATATAAAGGTCAGTTTGTGTGTATGTATGTCCAGAGGAAACTGAAAATAAAACGATTAAGGACAACTATATATATATATATATATATATATATATATATATATATATAAAATGTTGTTCTGGTTCCAACGGGAGAAAATTTAATATTTTATAAAAAAGAAGGTCCGCAAAATGTATTATGTTCTCAGAAAAAAAAATGTTATTCTTTTTATCTTACATATGCGACACGTGTTTCTGATCTGTTGTCTTCTTCAGACATTGAGTTATTATTTTGGCAGAATATGTCCGATATTTGATAGGTTGTGTGTGTTTTTGTAACTTTTTTATTATAATGGTTGTGTAATAACGGTTGAGCGCTACGTTATTTTTTTCAATCCTTGCGTGCGATTTGCGCGGATTTCCGTGCGACTTGCGCGCAAATATTGAGAAAAAAATGATGTAACGTTCCACAATCTTTGCAAATCGCAAATCTCACGCAAGGATTGAAAAAAATAACGTAGCGTTCAACCGTTATTACACAGCCATTATAATAGAAAAGTTGCAGAAACAAACACAACCTATCAAATATCGGACATATTCTGCCAAAATAATAACTCAATGCCTGAAGAAGACAACAGATCAGAAACACGTGTCGCATATGTAAGATAAAAATAATTTTTTTAATTTTCTGAGAACATAATGCATTTTGCGGACCTTCTTTATATATATATATATATATATATATATATATATATATATATATATTCACTATTACAAAGTCTTGCTTTTTGAGCAAAAATAATAAAGATTTGATTTATATTTGTGGAGATAACTTGAAAATAAAATTTGTGGAGATAACTTGAAAATAAAATTTAAATGATTTAAATGGATTTTTTTGTTTGCATTTAATATTGTAAATAGTAAATATTGATATTTCTTTTTAGAGTTGCTTGATCAACGTAAGGTCTTTTTTACGTGGGGATTTTAATGGGGCATCCAACTCACGATTCAGTAAAAATGGACCTGTGAGACTGTTGAGATTTCTTCATATAAGGCGTGTGTTAAATGCCCACTTTTATTTATAGACTCGGCGATCATCATGTGACCATATTCTTGGCCAATCACTGGCAGTACTCTGCTGCTGATATTGTTACTTATACTGGCTGTTCTGGTCATACCTACGTATATTGCTTTGAACCTTCGTGGACGACGGAACATAGGATTATATCACTGGACCTTTGACTCTACGTAGGATTTCATAAACTCAGGACTTATTCACTTACTAAAGGATTCTATAGTTCAGGACTTACTTACTTTGAGTTCTTTTCAACTGGCCAAGGATGGCGGTCAGAAACTTAACAGAGACTAACTAAAAAAAACCTCTACCCAGGCAATGCCGGGTAGCCGCTTCTAGTTCTTATATAAAATCCTGTTCTATCAAATGATGATTTTCAAAAGATTAACTGATTAGAGAATTGGCACGATTCACCATTTCTAATCCGATTCCACCCATTTGGTCTTGATCCGCGCTAAACCAATTTGCGTAAATATTTATAAAAAGAATCGATCATGTCCGCATGGAAAGGTAATCCCCCAAAACTGGAATGAAGCTGGGGTTGGGTTTTCATCACAAATGGCAATTTAAATCCCTACTTGCGCGAATTAAAAGTTAGGCAATATTTTCTGGCACATGCAAGTTTATGGTACGTACATCACATGACCAAATTAGTTCTATCTGTTGTATGTGTGTTGCATAATAGATAAGCATAGCCTATCATTTTTGTTAGGTTGTGTAGTGTATATATCAAAATTAACGGTAAAACTGTAGAAAATTAGAGTGGGTTTAAATTGACAGGTCTTGAACCCAAGATCATATGGAACGGGGCTCTCGTGGTCTTAGGGTGTCATGTGACGAGGCAACTCTGAAAAAGTAGAATCTAGTCAATAAAAATTGAGCCTCTCAGACCCTCTTTCTTGGAGCCAAAGAGATGATAGTCTGAGGTAAACAATATTCCAGTGATATCTGTAGTGAAAAAGTGGCTCAAAGAACAGTCAAGATAATTTTACGGAGCAGGGATTCATGCTCTCATTCGAAGGTGGAACATTGCTATTGAGAGTGACGGTGACTATGTAGAGAAGTAGGGATGTGATCCACAGAGGACCAGCTTCATTTTGATGTATGATACATGTTCTTGTGTTGGTAATTATATTTGTCCTAAACAAAATGGCATTACTTTTTGACTCATCCTCGTATATATATATATATATATATATATATATATATATATATATCAAATATTATAGATCTAATATCCCGTAACTAAAGTTTCATGCTTACTTGCAATCATCAGACGGTCAAAATGTTAAGATTTTTAAAAACGGTGGCTTGTTTAGGGTTTATATAGCATGAAGCCACCGTCTTTTTTTTATCTTAACATTTTGACCGTCTGATTATATATATATATATATATATATATATATGAGTAAGAAAGGTGGAATGAAAACATCACACAATGCTGTTAAAGAAGAAACAATTTATAATATAATCATAGCTGATATTGATCAATATTTCGATTTTACAATATTTCGATTTTACAAATCATCATCAAATAAAAAAAAATCATCATCAAATAAAAAAAAATTCCTTTAATAAAAGTCTTTTGAAATTCCAACCGTCACATTTCTTAACACCCATCCCTTCCGTTTAAATTGTTTTCGCTTTGTTGCCAACATCTCAAAAATTCGCTACATTTATTGTCAAAAGATATACATGGAACATGACCGACATATATATGGCGCGAAATGCCCACGTTGGTGAATATTGTAACGTCTTTCGTTTTTTGCAGTATTAAGGTTTTTGTTTTGTAAACTCATTTTAACTTTCCTCTCCGACCCAAACAACTACGGGAGTGAATGAGCTCTGATGATGATTTTTGTAAAATCGAAATATTGATCAATATCAGCTATGATTATATTATAAATTGTTTTCTTCTTTAACAGCATTGTGTGATGTTTTCATTCCACCTTTTCTTACTCATATTGTCGGATTAATTTCCTTTCTTTTTACTTATATATATATATATATATATATATATACAGACAGAGAGAGAGACAGACAGACAGACAGACAGAGAAAGAGAGAGAAATAGAGACGGACGGACGGACGGACGGATGGAGAGTGATGAAAATACAGTTATATATAACAATTCTGGGACAGACATGCAAATATGTATATATATATATGTGTGTGTATGTGTGTATATATATGTATATATATATATATATAATATGTGTGTGTGTGTATATATATATGTGTATGTGTGTATATATATGTGTGTGTGTATTTGTATATATACATATGTGTGTATGTGTGTGTGTATATATATATATATATGTGTGTGTGTGTGTATATATGTGTGTGTTTGTATATATATATATATATATATATATATAGAGAGAGAGAGAGAGAGAGAGAGAAAGAGAGAGAGATATGAACATACTGAGATAGATAGAAAGATAACGCTAATTATCGATATAAATTTCTTTGAACTTTAGTGAATAAATGCGTTTATTTTTTCTTTGTTTTCGTCAATAAAATATATACGTTCTTCCTTTTCAATTTTATATAAATTTCCACATCAAATATCGATAAAGAAATAAAAATCAGAGTTGAAGTGTCTTTCTCACCAATTGCTGCCGCTCCTAATATCATAAATCTAAGCCGTCTCTCTCTCTCTCTCTCTCTCTCTCTCTCTCTCTCTCCTCTCTCTCTCTCTCTCTGTGTGTGTGTATGTGTGTGTGTGTGATAGTGTAGCATCATACGAATTAACATATTTCTTAGATGACAAGACCAGATGCTATCGTTACACTTAGTAATAACAATAATACACTCACATACACACATTCATATATATATATATATATATATATATATATATATATATATATATATATAACACCAATTATCGACTTTCGATAGTGCCGACATACGCGAAAAAATATGAATAGGTGTCATAACAAACACATATCTATTTATAAAGAGGAAAAGAAAAATGTGTATCGATTATTTTCAAATCAATAGAAAATAATAAATAAACTTACGCACAAAATAGATCTATAAAAGAAAACAACATATTTTTTAATTTCTCTCGAAAGTAGAAATTTGATTAACCCTTTCCCCTATGCAAAAATATTTTATGAAAAATATAATTTTTAATTTAGTTTTTAAAACTTTTAAACTATGAATATTTCTTATTCTATTTTATCTTATTTTATCTTATTTTATCCATCTAATGATGTATCACGCTGGAGCATCTTGCCCACCTGTTTAGAAAAAATAGGCAAACAAAATTCTTTTACGCAAATATGTTTTCTCTAGTATTATTTGGATGATTAAGACTATTGTCCTCATCTTCATTGTTATCTGTACAATGTTTCGGCCGATGTGCCACCCGGCCTTCTTCAGGTATTTCTTGTCGGACTCGGGAACTTTCTTTTCAGAAGATGAAGACAGTAGTCCGAATAATCCAAATAATACTAATTATCAAGCCTAATCTAAAAAATTCCAATAATGCTGTTCTCTATTTGTTTAACATACAGTTGTGTACTAGTGTTGGAATTTTTTGCATATTAAGTGTGTTCTAATTCCCAACCTGAATTTATTGACTAGTCGAGGTCACGTGGTTTATTCCTCCGGCCAATCAACAGCCATAATACGTGGTTGATACACTACTTAAACGCTGTTACTTTCCACAGTTCACTTGCAATCATTGAGGAGGAACTTACGATATTAATAAGAACCAAAGGATACTTTATCGAGGATTTCCACTGGACAAGTGCTCTTGCTTAAAGCCCACAGGATGGCTCATAAGATTGTAACAATGGGGCTATCGTACCTTTTCTGGTAATAAATTAACTGGTCCATGGCTATTTCTCTACTGCTATTTAGAGCATCCGGAGAAACTTCCGGGGACCTTCCCTGGTTTCCGTTTAGAGGCGTCGGCTTCTAGACCAGTTTAATTCATGGTGTGATACCAGGTGGTCGTGCACCCGGGTAGCACCATCCCTCTGGTCTAAAAGAGGCAGGGCTGGGTTTATTGGCCTGTGTCAGAGACGCCCAAAAGGGGAATGCCGACGGGATCCACGCATTTCTTCTTAGATTAACCATTGCATCATCTTCGGTTTGTGCGTGTCTTCCCACGTTAAAAATACCTTGTGTTGCATCCTGTCCTTGGGGGGGGGGGGTAAATACAAACTTATAGAAACCTTTACGAGAACCGTCTATGTAATACCAATTCTTAGCACTCTGCTGCGAACTTCTTCGTAGGTACTAGTATATCGAAACAATTTAGTTACCAATATACAATACATGCAGAAGACATACCACTACTCAGACAATTTGTTAGTTTTGAAAAATAGTTTTATATATATTTACCAACCCCTCCGCACGAGCAGGATGTGACACAACGTCAATTTCTTAAGCGGAGTTCAACAGGCTTGAATTCAGAGTTTTCCTTCTCCTAGACCGGTTGCCTAACCAAGGTTAAAGAGCCCAGTCTGCCCTACTATTTACCCATAGCTGGAGGGAGAGTAGGATTCTTACCTTTCCCAAAGGTATTAGTGCAAAGTGAAATGTAATTACCACATCCAGGATTTGAACTCGGGGCGACGAGTCCATTTCCCATGACTAACCCTAACCATTACACGACGCACTTTTTTTTATTTCTTAAAATAGTTTTATATGATTTTAGAAAGAAGGGGTTCCTTTAACAATATATGTTAAACTCGGACTGCCATATTCATTTCCCTACAACGATAACCATTACACGTGAACGCCTCCTAAATACAACTGTATATACTGACAATCTATTATTTTTTATGTGTGTGGATCGTATGTAAAATCAGGAATACTCTGGAAATCCATTTACTAAAGAAAAGAAAGACATGATATTAACCCTATCATTGACGTGAGGATCCATAATCGACTACTTAATGTTACACCGTGTTAAGCTATTATCATATGCCACAGATATGCTGTTTGCCAATATAACACCGTCTATATGCTGTCAGAAAAAGTAATCTGTACTTACCTTTCAGTGGGCAGTATGAATGAAGATTGAGATCTCCTGCCTTGTTTTTGGCCATATTTATTACATGAAAAGTCTCATGTTGACCACATGTGTCATATGTCACATATTGCAGTATGATATCAATTCTTGCCATTCTACGTATAACATGTCGATCGTGCTCATAGAACTACAGTGATTCCAGGTTTTGCCGGACCAAGGTCGCAACACCGGCAATCTGTTGTGCCAGATTACTTCTGTCTACTTTAGATACGAAGCAAAGTGTTTTTTTCTTTCTGTCTCTGTCCGTTGGTTTTGTTTCGATTGGAAATGATTTTTTAAATCTAAATATTGAACAATAGGAATGAATATTGCTCGCTATTTACACTGCAATGGGAGACCTTAGGCCTCTCTAACATTATGCAGTATGATTTTATGAAATAAGAGCATAAACTATTGTAGATTGCATGGCCAACTCACGGAACCACACCAGCTCTGGTTTTAGTTATAGAATATACATATACACACACACACACACACAAACACACACACACACACACACACACACATATATAATATATATATATAGTGTGTACAGAAATAACCTACTCGAGTTTCACTATAAGGATCTAATAACTTATAAGGATCGCTCTCCCTCTCCCTCTCCCCATATATATATATATATATATATATATAGAGAGAGAGAGAGAGAGAGATGTGTGTTATATATATATAATATATATATATATATATATATATATATATATGTATGTGTGTGTGTGTGTGTGTGTGTGTTATTATAGTGTGTACAGAAATAACCTACTCTAGTTTCACCATAAGGGTTTTCAGGGTTGACTCCCGCGGTTAGCTGTAATTAACCAATATCTTGATTAATTCAGTGGATTTAACCCTTAAGATCCTTATGGTGAAACTCAAGTAGGTTATTTCTGTTCATACTAAAATAATAAATCAGCTTTACTTATGTATTGAACACTATTGAACACCTATAACCAACCAATTATTCGAACCAACCCAATATTTTACCGGTAAGTCATTCCTTATATATATATGTGTGTGTGTGTAGGTGTGTGTGCGTGTGTGTATATATGTGTGTACATATATATATATATATATATATATATATATATATATATGTCTGTGTGTATATATATATGTATATATATATGTATATATATATATATATATGTGTATATATATATATGTGTGTATATATATATATATGTATATATATATATGTGTATATATATATATGTATATATATGTGTGTATATATATATATATATATATATATATTCAAAATGGGAGGTCACTCCGATTCGAAATCTTGCATACATATCAATATCCTTCTAACTAGAAAACACGCCAAATTTGGTTATTGATTTTTACTGATTAGGGGATATAATTAGTTAATTAAGCCAAAATCACCTAATTTTCGAAACTGTCCGTATACCATCTCCTGCTGATGATAAGATATTGTCCCCTGCCTGCCTTTTTGTTAAAGCGAATATCAGCAGTGAATTCAATTTCAGTGAATAAATTTCGCAGTCTTAAGCCGTTCGGCTCGGAATTTATTCCCTATTTCTAGTCCAATCTTAAAAATATCCATATAGTTGAAAAGAACAGAAAATAATCTTGCTCAATGTATAATTTCTATGAGTCTTTATCCATTGAATTATATCTTATAGCGAGTTAGAAAGAAATTATTTTGCTTCAGGACGCAAAAGTATGTTTTAACGAAAAATCAAATCTTATTCATATCGCAATCTTTTTTATTCCTGTCTTTAAAATATTAATTTAGTTAAAAATTAAATGAAATAATCTATCTTAAAAATATTTATTTGGTAAGAAAGAGCAAAGTAAATAACAATAATAAGCACGAGCTACATAAATTAAGAGACAGGTAATCTCCAAGATGAGCTACATTAATCATGAGACAGGTAATTTCCAAGAGGAGCTACATGAATTAGGAAACAGGCAAACTCCAACATCAGTTACATAAATTAAGAGACTGGCAATCTCCAACATGAGCTACATAAATTAAGAGACTGGCAATCTCCAACATGAGCTACATAAATTAAGAGACAGGCAATCTCCAACATGAGCTACATAAATTAAGAGACAGGCAATCTCCAACATGAGCTACATAAATTAAGAGAGTGGCAATCTCCAACAGAAGCTACATAAATTAGGAGACTGGCAATCTCCAACATGAGCTACATAGATTAGAAGACAGGCAATCTCCAACATCAGCTACATAAATGAAGACACTGGCAATCTCCAACATGAGCTACATAAATTGAGAAACTGGCAATCTCAAACATAAGTTACATAAATTAAGTGATTGCCAATCTCTAAAAGGAGCTACATAAATTAAGAGACTGGATATCTCCAACATGAGCTACATAAATTAAGAGAGTGGCAATCTCCAACGGGAGCTACATAAATTAAGAAACTGGATATCTCCAACATGAACTACATAAATTAAGAGACTGGCAATCTCCAACATGAACTACATAAATTAAGAGACTGGCAATCTCCAACATGAGCTACATAAATTAAGAGACAGGCAATCTCCAACATGAGCTACATAAATTAAGAGAGTGGCAATCTCCAACATGAGCAACATAAATAAGAAGACTGGTAATCTCCAACATGAGCTACATGAATGAGGAAACAGGCAATCTCCAACATGAGCTACATAAATTAAGAGATTGGAAATCTCCAACAGGAATTATATAAATTAATAGACTGGCGATGTCCAACATGAGCTACATAAATTAAGTGATTGGCAATCTCCAACATGAGCTACGTAAATTAAGAGACTGGCAATCTCCAACATGAGCTACATAAATTAAGAGACTGGCAAACTCCAACATTAGCTACATAAATTAAGTGACTGGCAATCTCCAACATGAGCTATATAAATTAGGAGACAGGCAATCTCCAAAATGAGCTACATAAATTAAGAGACTGGCAATCTCCAACATGTGCTACATAAATAAAGAGACAGGCAATCTCCAACATGAGCTACATAAATTAAGAGACTTGCATACTCCAACATGAGCTACATAAATTAAGACACTGGCAATCTCCAAAATGAGCTACATAAATTAGGAGACAGGCAATCTCCAACATGAGCTACATAAATTAAGACACTGGCAATCTCCAACATGAGCTACATAAATTAGAAGACAGGCAATCTCCAACATGAGCTACATTAATTAAGAGACTGGCAATCTCCAACATTAGCTACATAAATTAGGAGACAGGCAATCTCCAACATGAGCTACATAAATTAGGAGACAGACAATCTCCAACATGAGTTACATAAATTAAGAGACTGGGAATCTCCAACATGAGCTACATTAATTAAGAGACTGGCAATCTCCTACATTAGCTACATAAATTAGGAGACAGGCAATCTCCAACATGAGCTACAGAAATTAGGAGACAGACAATCTCCAACATGAGTTACATAAATTAAGAGACTGGCAATCTCCAACATGAGCAACATTAATTAGGAGACTGGCAATCTCCAACATGAACTACATATATTAAGAGACTGGCAATCACCAACATGAGCTACATAAATTAGGAGACTGGCAATCTCCAACATGAGCTACATATATTAAGAGAGTGTCAATCTCCGACATGAGCTACATAAATTAAGAGACAGGCAATCTCCAACATGAGCTACATAAATTAAGAGAGTAGCAATCTCCAACATGAGCTATATAAATTAAGAGAGTGGCAATCTCCAAAATGAGCTACATAAATTAAGAGACTGGCAATCTCCAACATGAGCTACATAAATTCAGGCAATCTCCAACATGAGCTACATAAATTAAGAGACTTGCATACTCCAACATGAGCTACATAAATTAAGACACTGGCAATCTCCAACATGAGCTACATAAATTAGGAGACAGGCAATCTCCAACATGAGCTACATAAATTAGAAGACAGGCAATCTCCAACATGAGCTACATAAATTAGAAGACTGGTAATCTCCAACATGAGCTACATAAATTAAGAGACAGGCAATCTCCAACATGAGCTACATAAATTAAGAGAGTAGCAATCTCCAACAGGAGCTACATAAATTAAGAGAGTGGCAATCTCCAACATGAGCTACATAAATTAAAAGACTGGCAATCTCCAACATGAGCAACATAAATGATGAGACTGGCAATCTCCAACATGAGCTAAATAAATTAAGAGACTGGCAATCTCCAACATGAGCTACTTAAATTAAGAGACTGGCAAACTCCAACATAAGCTACAGAAATTAAGAGACTGGCAATCTCCAACATGAGCTACATAAATGAGGAGACTGGAAATCTCGAACATGAGCTACATAAATTAAGACACTGGCAATCTCCAACATGAGCTACATAAATTAGGAGACAGGCAATCTCCAACATGAGCTACATAAATTAGAAAGACTGGTAATCTCCAACATGAGCTACATAAATTAAGAGTCAGGCAATCTCCAACATGAGCTACATAAATTAAGAGAGTAGCAATCTCCAACATGAGCTACATAAATTAAGAGAGTGACAATCTCCAACATGAGCTACATAAATTAGAAGACTGGTAATCTCCAACATGAGATACATAAATTATGAGACTGGCAATCTCCAACATGAGCTACATAAATGAAGAGACTGGCAATCTCCAACATGAGCTACATAAATAAAGAGACAGGCAAACTCCAACATGAGCTACATGAATTAGGAGACAGGCAATCTCCAACATGAGCTACATGAATTAAGAGACTGGCAATCTCCAACATGAGCTACATAAATTAAGAGACAGGCAATCTCCAACATGAGCTACATAAATTAAGAGACTGGCAAACTACAACATAAGCTACAGAAATTAAGACACTGGCAAACACCAACATGAGCTACATAAATTAGGAGACAGGCAATCTCCAACATGAGCTACATAAATTAAGACACTGGCAATCTCCAACATGAGCTACATACATTAGGAGACAGGCAATCTCCAACATGAGCTACATAAATTAGGAGACAGACAATCTCCAACATGAGCTACATAAATTAAGAGACTGGCAATCACCAACATGAGCTACATAAATTAAGAGACAGACAATCTCCAACATGAGCTTCATAAATTAAGAGTCTGGCAATCTCCAACATGAGCTACATAAATTAGAAGACTGGTAATCTCCAATATGAGCTACAAAAATGAGGAAAAAGGCAATCTCCAACATGAGCTACATAAATTAAGAGACTGGCAATCTCCAACATGAGCTACATATATTAAGAGACAGACAATCCCCAACATGAGCTACATCAATTAGGAGTCATGCAATCTCCAACATGAGCTACATTAATTAGAAGACAGGCAAACTCCACCATGAGCTACATAAATTATGAGACAAACAATCTCCAACATGAGCTTCATAAATTAAGAGACTGGCCATCTCCAACATTAGCTACATAAATTAGAAGACTGGTAATCTCCAACATGAGCTACATTAATTAAGACACTGGCAATCTCCAACATGAGCTACATAAATTAGGAGAAAACCAATCTCCAACAATGAGCTACATAAATTAGGAGACAGGCAATCTCCAACATGAGCTACATGAATTAGGAGAAAACCAATCTCCAACATGAGCTACATAAATTAAGAAACTGGCAATCTCCAACATGAGCTACATAAATTATGAGACAAACAATCTCCAACATGAGCTACATGAATTAAGAGACTGGCAATCTCCAACATGAGCTACATATATTAGAAGACTGGTAATCTCCAACATGAGCTACATAAATTAAGAGACAGGCAATCTCCAACATGAGCTACATAAATTAGGAGAAAACCAATCTCCAACATCAGCTACATAAATTAGGACACTGGCAATCTCCAACATGAGCAACATAAATTAAGAAACTGGCAATCTCCAACATGAGCTACATAAATTATGAGACAAACAATCTCCAACATGAGCTACATAAATTAAGAGACAGGCATCTCAAACATGAGATACATAAATTAAGAGAGTAGCAATCTCCACCATGAGCTACATGAATTAAGAGAGTGGCAATCTCCAACATGAGCTACATAAATGAAGTGACTGGCAATCTCCAACATGAGCTACATAAATTTAACAGACAGCCAATCTCCAACATGAGCTACATAAATGATGAGACTGGCAATCTCCAACATATGAGCTACATAAATTATGAGACAAACAATCTCCAACATGAGCTTCATAAATTAAGAGACTGGCAATCTCCAACATGAGCTACATAAATTAGAAGACTGGTAATCTCCAACATGAGCTACATAAATTAAGAGACAGGCAATCTCCAACATGAGCTACATAAATTTAGAGTAGCAATCTCCAACATGAGCTACATGAATTAAGAGACAGGCAATCTCCAACATGAGCTACACAAATTAAGAGACTGGCAAACTCCAACATAAGCTACAGAAATTAAGACACTGGCAATCTCCAACATGAGCTACATGAATTAGGAGACAGGCAATCTCCAACATGAGCTACATAAATTAGAAGACTGTTAATCTCAACATGAGCAACATAAATGATGAGACTGGCAATCTCCAACATGAGCTACATAATTGAGAGACTGGCAATCTCCAACATGAGCTACATAAATATGAGACTGGCAATCTCCAACATGAGCTACATGAATTATGAGACAAACAATCTCCAACATGAGATTCATAAATTAAGAGACTGGCAATCTCCAACATGAGCTACATAAATTAGAAGACTGGTAATCTCCAACATGAGCTACATAAATTAAGAGACAGGCAATCTCCAACATGAGCTACATAATTTAAGAGAGTGGCAGTCTCCAACATGACTACATAAATGAAGAGCCTGGCAATCTCCAACATGAGCTACATAAATTAACAGACTGGCAATCTTGAGCAGACTGGCATCTCCAAACATGAGCTACATAAATTAAGAGACTGGCAATCTCCAACATGAGCTACATAAATGATGAGACTGGCAATCTCAACATGAGCTACATAAATTAAGAGACTGGCAATCTCCAACATGAGCTACATAAATTAAGAGACTGGCAAACTCCAACATAAGCTACAGAAATTAAGAGACTGGCAATCTCCAACATGAGCTACATAAATGAGGAGACAGGAAATCTCGAACATGAGCTACATAAATTAAGACACTGGCAATCTCCAACATGAGCTACATAAATTAGGAGACAGGCAATCTCCACATGAGCTACATGAATTAGACTGGTAATCTCCAACATGAGCTACATAAATTAAGAGTCAGGCAATCTCCAACATGAGCTACATAAATTAAGAGAGTAGCAATCTCCAACATGAGCTACATAAATTAAGAGAGTGACAATCTCCAACATGAGCTACATAAATTAGAACACTGGTAATCTCCAACATGAGATACATAAATTATGAGACTGGCAATCTCCAACATGAGCTACATAAATGAAGAGACTGGCAATCTCCAACATGAGCTACATAAATAAAGAGACAGGCAAACTCCAACATGAGCTACATGAATTAGGAGACAGGCAATCTCCAACATGAGCTACATGAATTAAGAGACTGGCAATCTCCAACATGAGCTACATAAATTAAGAGACAGGCAATCTCCAACATGAGCTACATGAATTAAGAGACTGGCAAACTACAACATAAGCTACAGAAATTAAGACACTGGCAATCACCAACATGAGCTACATAAATTAGGAGACAGGCAATCTCCAACATGAGCTACATAAATTAAGACACTGGCAATCTCCAACATTAGCTACATACATTAGGAGACAGGCAATCTCCAACATGAGCTACATAAATTAGGAGACAGACAATCTCCAACATGAGCTACATAAATTAAGACTCTGGCAATCTCCAACATGAGCTACATAAATTAAGAGACAGACAATCTCCAACATGTGCCACATGAATTAAGAGACTGGCAAACTCCAACATGAGCTACATAGATTAAGACATTGGCAATCTCCAACATGAGCTACATAAATTAAGAGAGTAGAATCTCCAACAGGAGCTACATAAATTAAGAGAGTGGCAATCTCCAACATGAGCAACATAAATGATGAGACTGAAAATCTCCAACATGAGCTACATAAATTGAGAGACTGGCAATCTCCAAATTTGAGCTACATAAATTAGAAGACTGGTAATCTCCAACATGAGCTACATAAATTAAGAGACAGGCAATCTCCAACATGAGCTACTAAATTAGAGACTGGCAATCTCCAACATGAGCTACAAAAATGATGTGACTGGCAATCTCCAACATGAGCTACATAAATTAAGAGACTGGCAATCTCCAACATAAGCTACATAAATTAAGAGACTGGCAATCTCCAACATGAGCTACATGAATTAAGAGACAGGCAATCTCCAACATGAGCTACACAAATTAAGAGACTGGCAAACTCCAACATAAGCTACAGAAATTAAGACACTGGCAATCTCCAACATGAGCTACATGAATTAGGAGAAGGGCAATCTCTCAACATGAGCTACATAAATTAAGAGAGAGGCAATCTCCAACATGAGCTACATAAATTGAGAGTAGCAATCTCCAACAGGAGCTACATAAATTAAAAGAGTGGCAATCTCCAATCATGAGCTACATGAATAAACAGACAGGCAATCTCCAACATGAGCAACATACATGATGAGACTGGCAATCTCCAACATGAGCTACATAATTAAGAG
This sequence comes from Doryteuthis pealeii, assembly GCA_023376005.1. Classification (NCBI taxonomy): domain Eukaryota; kingdom Metazoa; phylum Mollusca; class Cephalopoda; order Myopsida; family Loliginidae; genus Doryteuthis; species Doryteuthis pealeii. Next base: position 3,152,703 of record CM042166.1, read on the forward strand.
ACTGGCAATCTCCAACATGAGCTACATAAATGATGAGACTGGCAATCTCCAACATGAGCTACATAAATTAAGAGACTGGCAATCTCCAACATGAGCTACATAAATTAAGAGACTTGCAATCTCCGAATTGAGCTACATAAATTAGGAGACAGGCAATCTCCAACATGAGCTACATAAATTAAGAGACTGGCAATCTCCAACGTGAGCTACATAAATTAAGAGTCAGGCAATCTACACATGAGCTACATAAATTAGAGACTGGCAATCTCCAACAGGAGCTACATAAATAAAGAGACTGGCAATCAACATCATGAGCTAGATTAATTATGAGACTGGCAATCTCAACATGACCTACATAAATTATAAGACTGGCAATCTCCAACATGAGCTACATAAATTATGAGACAAACAATCTCCAAGATGAGCTTCATAAATTAAGAGACTGGCAATCTCCATCATGAGCTACATAAATTAGAAGACTGGTAATCTCCAACATGAGCTACATATATTAAGAGACAGACAATCCCCAACATGAAGCTACATCAATTAGAGACAGGCAATCTCCAACATGAGCTACATAAATTAAGTGTTTGGCAATCTCTAACAGGAGCTACATGAATTAAGAGACTGGTAATCTCCAACATGATCTACATAAATAAGACACTGGCAATCTCCAACATGAGCTACATAAATTAGGAGAAAACCAATCTCCACATGAGCTACATAAATAGGAGACAGGCAATCTCCAACATGAGCTACATAAATGAAGACTGGTAATCTCCAACATGAGCTACATAAATTAAGAGACAGGCAATCTCCAACATGAGCTACATAAATTAAGAGAGTAGCAATCTCCAACATGAGCTACATTAATTAATAGAGTGGCTAGTCTCCAACATGAGCTACATAAATGAAGAGTCTGGCAAATCTCCAACATGAGCTACATAAATTAACAGGCTGGCAATTATCCAACATGAGCAACATAAATGATTAGACTGGCAATCTCCAACATGAGCTACATAAATTAAGAGACTAGCAATCTCCAACATGAGCTACATAAATGATGAGACTGGCAATCTCCAACATGAGCTACATAAATTAAAGACTGGAAATCTCCAAATTGAGCTACAATAATTTGGGAGACAGGCAATCTCCAACATGAGCTACATAAATTAAGAGAGTAGCAATCTCCAACAGGAGCTACATAAATTAAGAGAGTGGCAATCTCCAACATGAGCTACATAAATTAACAGACTTGCAATCTCCAACATGAGCTACATAAATTAAGAGACTGGCAATCTCCAACATGAGCTACATATATGATGAGATTGGCAATCTCCAACATGAGCTACATAAATTAAGAGACTGGCAATCTTCCAAAAATTGAGCTACAATAAATTGGGAGATAGGCAATCTCCAACATGAGCTACATAAATTAAGACACTGGCAATCTCCAACATGAGCTACATAAATTAGGAGACAGGCAATCTCCAACATGAGCTACATAAATTAGAAGACTGGTAATCTCCAACATGAGCTACATAAATTAAGAGAGTAGCAATCTCCAACAGGAGCAAATAATTAAGAGAGTGGCAATCTCCAACATGAGCAACATAAATGTGAGACTGGCAATCTCCAACATGAGCTACATAAATTGAGAGACTGGCAATCTCCAACATGAGCTACATAAATGATGAGACTGGCAATCTCCAATATGAGATACATAAATTATGAGCAAACAATCTCCAACATGAGCCTCATAAATTAAGAGACTGGCAATCTCCAACATGAGCTACATAAATTAGAATACTGGTAATCTCCAACATGAGCTACATAAATTATGAAACAAACAATCTCCAACATGAGCCTCATAAATTAAGAGACAGGCAATCTCCACATGAGCTACAAAATGAAGAGCCTGGCAATCTCCAACATGAGCTACATAAATTAACAGACTGGCAATCTCCAACATGACCTACATAAAATTAAGAGACTGGCAATCTCCAACATGAGCTACATAAATGATGAGACTGTCAATCTCCAACATGAGCTACATGAATTAACAAGATGGCAATCTCCAACATGAGCAACATAAATGATGAGACTGGCAATCTCCAACATGAGCTACATGAATAAGAGACTGGCAATCTCCAACATGAGCTACATATATTAAGAGACTGGCAATCTCCAAAGTGAGCTACATAAATTGGGAGACAGGCAATCTCCACATGAGCTACATAAATTAAGACACTGGCAATCTCCAACATGAGCTACATAAATGATGAGACTGGCAATCTCCACCATGAGCTATATAAATTTAAGAGACTGGCAATCTCCAACATGAGCTACATAAATTAAGAGACTGGCAATCTCCAACTTGAGCTACATTAAATGAGGAGACAGGCAATCTCCAACATGAGCTACATAAATAAGAGACTGGCAAACCTCAACATAAGCTACAGAAATTGACACTGGCAATCTCCAACATTAGCTACATAAAATGAGGAGACAGGCAAATCAAACAATAGCTACATAAATTAAGAAAACAACTGGCAAATCTCCAACATGAGCTCATGTTGGAGATTGTCTGTCTCTTAATTTATGTAGCTCATGTTGGTGATTGCCAGTCTCTTAATTTATGTAGCTCATGTTGGAGATTGTCTGTCTCCTAATTTATGTAGCTCATGTTGGAGATTGCCTGTCTCCTAATGTATGTAGCTCATGTTGGAGATTGCCAGTCACTTAATTTATGTAGCTCATGTTGGAGATTGCCTGTCTCCTAATTTATGTAGCTCATGTTGGAGATTGCCAGTGTCTTAATTTATGTAGCTATTGTTTGAGATTGCTGTCTCCTCATTTATGTAGCTAATGTTGGAGATTGCCAGTGTCTTAATTTCTGTAGCTTATGTTGGAGTTTGCCAGTCTCTTAATTTATGTAGCTCATGTTGGAGATTGCCTGTCTCCTCATTTATGTAGCTCAAGTTGGAGATTGCCAGTCTCTTAATTTATGTAGCTCATGTTGGAGATTGCAGTCTCTTAATTATATAGCTCTGGTGGAGATTGCCAGTCTCATCATTTATGTAGCTCATGTTGGAGATTGCCAGTGTCTTAAAATTATGTAGCTCATGTTGGAGATTGCCTGTCTCCCAATTTATGTAGCTCACTTTGGAGATTGCCAGTCTCTTAATATATGTAGCTCATGTTGGAGATTGCCAGTCTCTTAATTCATGTAGCTCATGTTGAGATTGCCAGTCTCATCATTTATGTTGCTCATGTTGGAGATTGCCAGTCTGTTAATTCATGTAGCTCATGTTGGAGATTGACAGTCTCATCATTTATGTAGCTCATGTTGGAGATTGCCAGTCTCTTAATTTATGTAGGTCATGTTGGAGATTGCCAGTCTGTTAATTTATGTAGCTCATGTTGGAGATTGCCAGGCTCTTCATTTATGTAGATGTGGAGATTGCCTGTCTCTTAATTTATGAGGCTCATGTTGGAGATTGTTTGTTTCATAATTTATGTAGCTCATGTTGGAGATTACCAGTATTCTAATTTATGTAGCTCATGTTGGAGATTGCCAGTCTCTTAATTTATGAGGCTCATGTTGGAGATTGTTTGTCTCATAATTTATGTATTCATATTGGAGATTGCCAGTCTCATCATTTATGTAGCTCATGTTGGAGATTGCCAGTCTCTCAATTTATGTAGCTCATGTTGGAGATTGCCAGTCTCATCATTTATGTTGCTCATGTTGGAGATTGCCACTCTCTTAATTTATGTTGCTCCTGTTGGAGATTGCTACTCTCTTAATTTATGTAGCCTCATGTTGGAGATTACCAGTCTTCTAATTTATGTAGCTCATGTTGGAGATTGCCTGTCTCCTAATTTATGTAGCTCAGTTGGAGATTGCCAGTGTCTTAATTTATGTAGTCATGTTGGAGATTGCCTATCTCCCAATTTATGTAGCTCAATTTGGAGATTGCCAGTCTCTTAATTATATTATGTAGCTCATGTTGGAGATTGCAATCTCATCATATATGTAGCTCATGTTGGAGATTGCCAGTCTCTTAATTTATGTAGCTCATGTTGGAGATTGCAAGTCTGTTAATTTTATGTAGCTCATGTTGGAGATTGCCACTCTCTTAATTTATGTAGCTCCTGTTGGAGATTGCTACTCTCTTAATTTATGTAGCTCATGTTGGAAGATTGCCTGTCTCCCAAATTATGTAGCTCAATTTGGAGATTTCCAGTCTTTTTAATTTATGTAGCTCATGTTGGAGATTGCCAGTCTCATCATTTATGTAGCTCATGTTGGAGATTGCTAGTCTCTTAATTTATGTAGCTCATGTTGGAGATTGCCAGTCTAATCATTTATGTTGCTCATGTTGGATAATTGCCAGCCTGTTAATTTATGTAGCTCATGTTGGAGATTGCCAGACTCTTCATTTATGTAGCTCATGTTGGAGACTGCACTCTATTAAAATTAATGTAGCTCATGTGGAGATTGCTACTCTCTTAATTTATGTAGCTCATGTTGGAGATTGCCTGTCTCTTAATTATGTAGCTCATGTTGGAGATTACCAGTCTTCTAATTTATGTAGCTCATGTTGGAGATTGCCTGTCTCCTAATTTATGTAGCTCATGTTGAGATGGTTTTCTCCTAATTTTATGTAGCTCATGTTGGAGTTGCCAAGTGTCTAATTTATGTAGATCATGTTGGAGATTCAGTCTCTTATTCATGTAGCTCCTGTTAGAGATTGCCAAACACTTAATTTATGTAGCTCATGTTGGAGATTGCCTGTCTCCTAATTGATGTAGCTCATGTTGGGGATTGTCTGTCTCTTAATATATGTAGCTCATGTTGGAGATTACCAGTCTTCTAATTTATGTAGCTCATGATGGAGATTGCCAGTCTCTTAATTTATGAAGCTCATCTTGGAGATTGTTTGTCTCATAATTTATGTAGCTCATGTTGGAGATTGCCAGTCTTATAATTTATGTAGGTCATGTTGGAGATTGCCAGTCTCAATAATTAATCTAGCTCATGATGTTGATTGCCAGTCTCTTTATTTATGTAGCTCCTGTTGGAGATTGCCAGTCTTTAATTTATGTAGCTCATGTTGTAGATTGATGACTCTTAATTTATGTACTCACGTTGAGATTGCCAGTCTCTTAATTTATGTAGCTCATGTTGGAGATTGCCTGTCTCCTAATTTATGTAGCTCAATTCGGAGATTGCCTGTCTCTTAATTTATGTAGCTCATGTTGGAGATTGCCAGTCTCTTAATTTATGTAGCTCATGTTGGAGAGATTGCCAGTCTCTCTTAATTTATGTAGCTCATGTTGGAGATTGCCAGTCTCATCTGTATGTTGCTCATGTTGGAGATTGCCTGTCTGTTTATTCATGTAGCTCATGTTGGAGATTGCCACTCTTTTAATTTATGTAGCTCCTGTTGGAGATTGCTACTCTCAATTTATGTAGCTCATGTTGGAGATTGCCCTCTCTCTTAATTTATGTAGCTCATGTTGGAGATTGCCCTTCTCCTAATTCATGTAGCTCATGTTGGAGATTGCCAGTGTCTTAATTTCTGTAGCTTATGTTGGAGTTTGCCAGTCTCTTAATTTGTGTAGCTCATGTTGGAGATTGCCTGTCTCTTAATTCATGTAGCTCATGTTGGAGATTGCCAGTCTCTTAATTTATGTAGCTTATGTTGGAGATTGCCAGTCTCTTAATTTATGTAGCTCATGTTGGGAGATTGCCAGTCACATCAATTTTTGTAGCTCATGTTGGAGATTGCAGTCTCTTAATTTATGTAGCTCATGTGGAGATTGCCTGTCTCTTAATTTATGTAGCTCATGTTGAGATTAACCAGTCTTCTAATTTATGTAGCTCAAATTGGAGATTGCCAGTCTCTAATTTATGTAGCTCATGTTGGAGATTTCAGTCTCATCATTTATGTTGCTCATGTTGGAGATTGCCACTCTTCTAATTTATGTAGCTCCTGTTGGAGATTTCTACTCTCTTAATTTATGTAGCTCATGTTGGAGATTGCCAATGTCTTAATCTATGTAGCTCATGTTGGAGTTTGCCAGTCTCTTAATTCATGTGGCACATGTTGGAGATTGTCTGTCTCTTAATTTATGTAGTCATGTTGGAGATTGCAGAGTCTTAATTTATGTAGCTATGTTGGAGATTGTCTGCTCCTAATTTATGTAGCTCATGTTGAGATTGCCTGTCTCCTAATGTATTAGCTAATGTTGGAGATTGCCATGTCTAATTTATGTAGCTCATGTTGGAGATTGCCTGTCTCCTAATTTATGTAGCTCATGTTGGTGATTGCCAGTGTCTTAATTTCTGTAGCTTATGTTGTAGTTTGCCAGTCTCTTAATTCATGTAGCTCATGTTGGAGATTGCCTGTCTCTTAATTTTGTAGCTCATGTTGGAGATTGCAGTCTCTTAATTCATGTAGCTCATGTTGGAGATTGCCTGTCTCCTAATTCATGTAGCTCATGTTGGAGTTTGCCTGTCTCTTTATTTATGTAGCTCATGTTGGAGATTGCCAGTCTCTTCATTTATGTAGCTCATGTTGGAGATTGCCAGTCTCATAATTTATGTATCTCATGTTGGAGATTACCAGTGTTCTAATTTATGTAGCTCATGTTGGAGATTGTCACTCTCTTAATTTATGTAGCTCATGTTGGAGATTGCTATCTCTAATTTATGTAGCTCATTTGGAGATTGCCTGACTCTTAATTTATGTAGCTCATGTTGGAGATTACCAGTCTTCTAATTCATGTAGCTCATGTTGGAGATTGCCTGTCTCCTAATTTTATGTAAGCTCAATGTTGGAGATGCCAGTGTCTATTTATGTACTCATGTTCGAGATTTCCTGTCTCCTCATTTATTAGCTCATGTTGGAGATTGCCAGTCTCTTAATTTCTGTAGCTTATGTTGGAGTTTGCCAGTCTCTTAATTATGTAGCTCATGTTGGAGATTGCCAGTCTCTTAATTTATGTAGCTCATGTTTGAGATTGCCATCATTTATGTAGCTCATTTGGAGATTGCCAGTCCTTAATTTATGTAGCTCATGTTGGAGATTGCCAGTCTCATTCATTTAGGTCTCTCATGTTGGAGATTGCCAGTCTGTTAATTTATGTAGCTCATGTTGGAGATTGCCAGGCTCTTCATTTATGTAGGTCATGTTGGAGACTGCCACTCTCTTAAATTATGTAGCTCATGTTGGAGATTGCCTGTCTCTAATTTATGTAGCTCATGTTGGAGATTACCAGTCTTCTAATTTATGTAGCTCATGTTGGAGATTGCCAGTCTCTTAATTTATGAATCTCATGTTGGAGATTTGTTTGTCTCATAATTCATGTAGCTCATGTTGGAGATTGCAGTCTCATCATTTATGTAGCTCATGTTGGAGATTGCCAGTCTCTCAATTTATGTAGCTCATGTTGGAGATTGCCAGTCTCATCATTTATGTTGCTTCATGTTGGAGATTAACAGTCTTCTAATTTATGTAGCTCATGTTGGAGATTGCCTGTCTCCTAATTCATGTAGCTCATGTTGGAGATTGCCAGTGTCTTAATTTCTGTAGCTTATGTTGGAGTTTGCCAGTCTCTTAATTTGTGTAGCTCATGTTGGAGATTGCCTGTCTCTTAATTCATGTAGCTCATGTTGGAGATTGCTACTCTAAATTTATGTAGCTCATGTTGGAGATTGCCTGTCTCTTAATTTATGTAGCTCATGTTGGAGATTACCAGTCTTTAATTTATGTAGCTATTTGGAGATTGCCAGTTCTCTAATTTATGAAGCTCATGTTGGAGATTGTTTGTCTCATAATTTATGTAGCTCATATGTTGGAGATTGCCAGTCTCATCTTTATGTAGCTCATGTTGGAGAATTGGCTGTCTGTTAATTTATGTAGCTCATGTTGGAGATTGCCAGTCACTTCATTTATGTAGCTCATGTTGGAGATTGCCACTCTCTTAATTCATGTAGCTCATGGTGGAGATTGCTACTCTCTTAATTTATGTATCTCATGTTTGAGATTGCCTGTCTCTTAATTTATGTAGCTCATGTTGGAGATTGTTTGTCTCATAATTTATGTAGCTCATGTTGGAGATTGCCAGTTTCTTAATTTATGTTGCTCATGTTGGAGATTGCCAGTGTCCTAATTTATGTAGCTGATGTTGGAGATTGGTTTTCTCCTAATTTATGTAGCTCATGTTGGAGATTGCCTGTCTCTTAATTTATGTAGCTCATGTTGGAGATTACCAGTCTTCTATATATGTAGCTCATGTTGGAGATTGCCAGTCTCTTAATTCATGTAGCTCATGTTGGAGATTGTTTGTCTCATAATTATGTAGCTCATGTTGGAGATTGCCAGTTTCTTAATTTATGTAGCTCATGTTGGAGATTGGTTTTCTCCTAATTCATGTAGCTCAATGTTGGAGATTGCCTGTCTCCTAATTTATGTAGCTCATGTTGGAGATTGGTTTTCTCCTAATTTATGTAGCTCATGTTGGAGATTGCCAGTGTCTTAATTAATGTAGCTCATGTTGGAGATTACCAGTCTTCTAATTTATGTAGCTAATGTTGGAGATGGCCAGTCTCTTAATTTATGAAGCTCATGTTGGAGATTGTTTGTCTCATAATTTATGTAGCTCATGGTGGAGTTTGCCTTCTTCTAATTAATGTAGCTCATGTTGGAGTTGCATGACTCCAATTGATGTAGCTCATGTTGGGGATTGTCTGTCTCTTAATATATGTAGCTCATGTTGGAGATTGCCAGTCTCTTAATTTATGTAGCTCATGTTGGAGATTGCCTTTTTCCTCATTTTTGTAGGCTCATATTGGAGATTACCAGTCTTCTAATTTATGTAGCTCATGTTGGGAGATTGCCAGACTCTTAATTTATGAAGCTCATGTTGGAGATTTGTCTGTCTCTTAATTTATGTAGCTCATGTTGGTGATTGCCAGTCTCTTAATTTATGTAGCTCATGTTGGAAGATTGTCTGTCTCCCTAATTTATGTAGCTCATGTTGGAGATTGCCTGTCTCCTAATGTATGTAGCTCATGTTGGAGATTGCCAGTGTCTTAATTTATGTAGCTCATGTTGGAGATTGCCTGTTTCTCCTAATTTATGTAGCTCATGTTGGTGTTTGCCAGTGTCTTAATTTCTGTAGCTTATGTTGTAGTTTGCCAGTCTCTTAATTTATGTAGCTCATGTTGGAGATTGCCTGTCTCTTAATTTATGTAGCTCATGTTGGAGATTGCCAGTCTCTTAATTCATGTAGCTCATGTTGGAGAATTGCCTGTCTCCTAATTCATGTAGCTCATGTTGGAGTTTGCCTGTCTTTTATTTATGTAGCTCATGTTGGAGATTGCCAGTCTCTTCATTTATGTAGCTCATGTTGGAGATTGCCAGTCTCATAATTTTATGTATCTCATGTTGGAGATTACCAGTCTTCTATTTATGTAGCTCATGTTGGAGATTGTCACTCTCTTAATTTATGTAGCTCATGTTGGAGATTGCTACTCTCTTAATTTATGTAGCTCATGTTGGAGATTGCCTGACTCTTAATTTATGTAGCTCATGTTGGAGATTACGCAGTCTTCTAATTTATGTAGCTCATGTGGAGATTGCCTGTCTCCTAATTTATGTAGCTCATGTTGGAGATTGCCAGTGTCTTAATTTATGTAGCTCATGTTCGAGATTTCCAGTCTCCTCATTTATGTAGCTCATGTTGGAGATTGCCAGTCTCTTAATTTCTGTAGCTTATGTTGGAGTTTGCAGTCTCTTAATTTAAGTAGCTCATGTTGGAGATTGCCAGTCTCTTAATTTATTTAGCTCATGTTGGAGATTGCCAGTCTCATCATTTATGTTGCTCATGTTGGAGATTGCCAGTCTTTTAATTTATGTAGCTCATGTTGGAGATGCCACTCTCTTAATTTATGTAGCTCCTGTTGGAGATTGCTACTCTCTTAATTTATGTAGCTCATGTTGGAGATTGCCTGTCTCTTAATTTATGTAGCTCATGTTGGAGTTACCAGTCTTCTATTTTATGTAGCTCATGTTGGAGATTGCCTGTCTTCTAATTTATGTAGCTCATGTTTGGGAGATAGTGCTCAGCAGTGTCTTAATTATGTAGCTCATGTTGGAGTATGCAAGTCTCTTAATTTATGTAGCTCATGTTGGAGATTGCCTGTCTTCTTAATTTATGTAGCTCATGTTGGAGATTGCCAGTCTCTTAATTTATGTAGCTCATTTTGGAGATTGCACACTCTTAATTTATATAGGCTCATGTTGGAGATTGCTACTCTCTTAATTTTATTTAGATCTCATGTGGATGATTGCTGTCTCTTAATTTATGTAGCTCATGTCGGAGATTGACACTCTCTTAATATATGTAGCTCAATGTTGGAGATTGCCAGTCTCCTAATTTATGTAGCTCATGTTGGTGATTGCCAGTCTCTTAATATATGTAGTTCATGTTGGAGATTGCCAGTCTCCTAATTAATGTTGCTATGTTGGAGATTGCCAGTCTCTTATTTATGTAACTCATGTGGAGATTGTCTGTCTCCTAATTTCTGTAGCTCATGTTGGAGATTGCCTGTCTCCTAATTTATGTAGCTAATGTAGGAGATTGCCAGTCTCTTAATTAATGTAGCTCATGTTGGAGATTCCCATCTCTTAATTTATGTAACTCATGTTGGAGATTGTCTGTCTCCTAATTTATGTAGCTCATGTTGGAGATTGCCTGTCTCCTAATTATGTAGCTAATGTTGGAGATTGCCAGTCTCTTAATTAATGTAGCTCATGTTGGAGATTGCTGTCTTCTAATTTATGTAGCTGCATGTTGGAGATTGCCAGTGTCTAATTTATGTAGCTCATGTTGGAGATTGCTGTCTCCTAATTTATGTAGCTCATTTTGGAGATTGCCAGTGTCTTAATTTATGTAGCTCATGTTGGAGTATCAAGTCCTCTATATTTATGTAGCTCATGTTGGAGATTGCCTGTCCTTTATTTATGTAGCACATGTTGGAGATTGCCAGTCTCTTAATTTATGTAGCTCATTTTGGAGATTGCCTGTCTCCTAATTTATATAGCTCATGTTGGAGATTGCAAGTCACATTAATTTATGTAGCTAATGTTGGAGTTTGCCAGTCTCTTAATTTATGTAGCTTCATGTTGGAGATTGCCAGTCTCTTAATTTACGTAGCTTCATGTTGGAGATTGCCAATCACTTATTTATGTAGCTCATGTTGGACATCGCCAGTCTATTAATTTATATAATTCCTGTTGGAGATTTCCAATCTCTTAATTTATGTAGCTCATTTGGAGATTGCGCTGTTTCCTCATTCATGTAGCTCATGTTGGAGATTACCAGTCCTTCTTATTTATGTTGCTCATGTTGGAGATTGCCACTCTCTTAATTTATGTAGCTCATGTTGGAGATTGCCTGTCTCTTAATTTATGTAGCTCATGTTGGAGATTGCCAGTCTCTTAATTTATGTAGTTCATGTTGGAGATTGCAGTCTCTTATTTATGTAGTTCATGTTGGAGATATCCAGTTTCTTAATTTATGTAGCTCCCGTTGAGATTGCCACTCTCATAATTATGTAGCTCATGTTGGAGATATCCAGTCTCTTAATTTATGTAGCTCCTTTTAAAGAGATTGGCAATCACTTAATTTATGTACTTATGTTTGAGATTGCCAGTTTCTCAATTTATGTAGCTCATGTTGGAGATTGCCAGTGTCTTCATTTATGTAGCTGATGTTGGAGATTGCCTGTCTTCTAATCTATGTAGCTCATGTTGGAGATTGCCAGTCTCCCTAATTTATGTAGCTTCTGTTGGAGATTGCCACTTCTCTTAATTTATGTAGCTCATGTTGGAGATTGCCTGTCTCTTAATTTATGTAGCTCCATGTTGGAGATTGCCTGTCTCTTAATTTATGTAGCTCATGTTGAGATTGCCAGTCCTCTTAATTTAGTAGCTCATGTTGGAGATTGCCAGTCTCTTAATTTATGTAACTGATGTTGGAGTTTGCTGTTTCTAATTCATGTAGCTCCTCTTGGAAATTACCTGTCTCATGATTAATGTAGCTCATCTTGGAGATTACCTGTCTCCTAATTTATGTAGCTCGTGCTTATTATTGTTATTTACTTTGCTCTTCTTACCAAATATAATATTTTTAAGAATAGATTATTTCATTTAATTTTTAACTAAATTAATATTTTAAAGACAGGAATAAAAGATTGCGATATGAATAAGATTTGATTTTTCGTTAAAACATACTTTTTGCGTCCTGAAGCAAAATAATTTCTTTCTAACTCGCTAAATAAGATATAATTCAATGGATAAAGACTCATAGAAATATACATTGAGCAAGATTATTTTTTGTTCTTTTCAACTATATGGATATTTTTAAGATTGGACTAGAAATAGGGAATAAATTCGCGAGCCGAACGGCTTAAGACTGCGAAATTTATTCACTGAAATTGAAATTCACTGCTGATATTCGCTTAACAAAAAGGCAGGCAGGGACAATATCTTAATCATCAAGCAGGAAGATGGTATACGGACAGTTTCGAAAATTAGGTGATTTTGGGCTTAATTAACTAATTATATCCCTAATCAGTAAAAATCAATAACCAAATTTGGCGTGTTTTCTAAGTTAGAAGATATTGATATGTATGCAAGATTTCGAATCGGAGTGACCTCCCATTTTGAATATATATATAATATATATATATATAATACACACCATATATATCATATATATATATACACATATATATATACAATATATATATATATACACACATATATATATATACACATATATATATATATATATACATATATTATACATTATATATACACACAGACATATATATATATATATATTATATATATATATATATATATGTACACACATATATACACACACGCACACACACCTACACACACACACATATATATATAAGGAATGACTTACCGTAAAATATTGGGTTGGTTCGAATAATTGGTTGGTTATAGGTGTTCAATAGTGTTCAATACATAAGTAAAGCTGATTTATTATTTTAGTATGAACAGAAATAACCTACTTGAGTTTCACCATAAGGATCTTAAGGGTTAAATCCACTGAATTAATCAAGATATTGGTTAATTCAGCTAACCGCGGGAGTCAACCCTGAAAACCCTTATGGTGAAACTAGAGTAGGTTTATTTTCTGTAACAGCATATAATACACACACACACACACACACACACCACATACATAGATATATATATATATATATATATATAATATATAATATATATAACACACATCTCTCTCTCTCTCTCTCTCTATATATATATATATATATATATATATGGGGAGAGGGAGAGGGAGACGCGATCCTTATAAGTTATTAGATCCTTAATAGTGACACCCGAGTAGGTTATTTCTGTACACACTATATATATATATATTATAAAAGAGAGAGATACAAACTACGAGACAGGCAATCTCCAACATGAGTACATAAATTAAGAGACTGGCAATCTCACATGAGATAAAATATTAAGAGACTGGCAATCTCAAACATGAGCTACATAAATTAAGACCTGGCAATCCAAACATGGGCTACATATATTAAGATACAGGCAATCTCAAACATGAGCTACATAAATTAGGAGACTGGCAATCTCCAACATGAGCTACATATATTAAGAGACAGGCAATCCCAAAATGAGCTACATAAATTAGGAGACAGGCAATCTCCAACATGAGTACATAAATTAAGAGACAGGCAATCTCCAACAAGACTACATAAATTAGGAGCAGTCAATCTCCATCATGAGCTACATAAATTAAGAGACGGAAATCTTCAACATGAGCTACATAAATTAGCGGACTGGCAATCTCCAACATGAGCTACATATATTAGAGACAGGCAATCTAAACATGAGCTACATTAATTAGGAGACTTGCAATCTCTAACATGAGCTACATGAATTAAGTGACTGGCAATCTCCAACATGAGCTACATAAATTAGGAGACAGGCAATCTCCAACATGAGATACATAAATTAGGAGACAACATCTCCACATGATCTTCATAAATTAAGAGACTGCAATCTCCATCATCAGCTATATAAATTAAGAGACTGGCAAACTCCAATGAGCTACATAAATTAAGAGACAGGCATCTCCAACATGAGCTACATAAATTAAAGAACAGGCAATCTCCAACATGAGCTACATAATTAAGAGACTGGATATCTCCAAACATGAGCTACATAAATTAGGAGACAGGCAATCTCCAACATGAGCTACATTAAATAAGAGACTGGCAATCTCAACATGAGCTACATAATTAGGAGACAGGCAATCTCCAACATGAGCTACATAAATTAAGAGACTGACAATCCAAACATCGCTACATGAATTAGGAGACAGGCAATCTCAACATGAGCTACAATGATTAAGAGACTGGCAATCTCCATGAGCTACATAAATTAGGAGACTGGCAATCTCCAACATGAGCTAATTAATTAAGACACTGGCAATCTCACATGAGATATATATATTAGGAGACAGCAATCTCCAACATGAGCTACATAAATTAGGAGAGAGGCAATCTCCAACATGACCTGCATAAATTAAGAGACTGGCAATCTCCAACATGAGCTACATATATTAAGAGACAGGCAATCTCCAACATGAGCTACATAAATTAAGAGACTGGCAATCTCAACATGAACTACATTAATTAATATTAAGAGATGGCAATCTCCAACATGAGCAACATAATTAGGAGACAGGCATCTCCAACATGAGCTACATTAATTAGGAGACTGGCAATCTGCAACCGATCTACATAAATTAAGAGACTGGCAAGCTCCAGCATGAGCTACATAAATTAAGAGACTGGCAATCTCCAACATGAGATAATAAAATTAAGAGACTGGCAATCTCCAACATGAGCTACATATATTAAGAGACAGGCAATCTCCAACATGGCTAATGAATTAGGAGACAGGCAATCTCCACATGAGCTACATAAATTAAGAGACAGGCAATCACCAACATGAGCTACATAAATTAAGAGAGTGCAATCTCCAACATGAGCTACATAAATTAAGAGACTGGCAATCTGCAACATGAGCTACAATAAATTATGAGACTGGCAAATCTCCAACATGAGTTACAAACTACGAGACAGGCAATCTCCAACATGAGCTACATAAATTAAGAGACTGGCAATCTCCATGAGCTACAAAAATTAGGAGACTGGCAATCTCCAACATTAGCTACATAAATTATGAGACTGGCAATCTCCAACATGAGCTACATAAATTAGGAGACAGGCAATCTCCAACATGTGCTACACAAATTAAGAGACTGACAATCCCAATCATGAGCTACATAATTAGGAGACAGTCAATCTCCAACATGAGCTACATTAATTAGGAGACTGGCAATCTGCAACGCGGATCTACATAAATTAAGAGACTGGCAAGCTCCAACATGAGCTACATAAATTAAGACACTGGCAATCTCCAACATGAGCTACATATATTAAGAGACATGCAATCTCAAACATGAACTACATAAATTAGGAGATGGCAATCTCCAACATGAGCTACATATATTAAGAGACAGGCAATCCCCAAAATGAGCTACATAAATTAGGAGACAGGCAATCTCCAACATGAGCTACATAAATTAGGAGACAGGCAACTCCAACAATGAGCTACATAAATGGAGACAGGCAATCTTCAACATGAGATATATTATATATTAAGAGACGGGCAATCTCCATCATGAGATACATAAATTAAGGAGACTGGCAATCTCCAACATGAGCTACATAAATTAGGAGACTGGCAATCTCCAACATGAGCTACATAAATTAAGAGAGTGACAATCTCCAACATGAGCTACATGAATTAAGAGACTGGCAATCTTCAACATGAGCTACATAAATTAAGAGCCGGCAATCTCAACATGAGTTACAAACTACGAGACATGCAATCTCCAACATGAGCTACATAAATTAAGAGACTGGCAATCTCCATGAGCTACATAAATTAGTAGACTGGCAATCTCCAACATTAGCTACATAAATATGAGATCTGGCAATCTCCAACATCAGCTACATAAATTAAGAGACAGGCAATCTCAAACATGAGCTACATAAATTAGGAGACTGGCAATCTCCAACATGAGCTACATAAAATAAGAGACTGGCAATCTCCAACATTAGCTACATAAAATTGAGACAGGCAATCTCCAAAATGAGCTACATAAATTAGGAGAAAGGCAATCTCCAACATGAGCTACATCATAATTAGAGACTGGCAAACTCCAACATGAAGCTACATAAATTAAGACACTGGTGATCTCCAACATGAGCTACATATATTAAGAGACAGGCAATCTCAACATGAGCTAAAAAATTAGGAGACGGGTAATCTCCAACAAGAGCTACATGAATTAAGAGACGGGCAATCTGCAACATGAGCTACATAAATTAAGAGACTGGCAATCTCCAACGTGAGCNATACATAAATTAAGAAACAGGCAATCTCAAACATGACCTACATTAAATAGGAGACTGGCAATCTCCATCATGAGCTACATGAATTAAGTGACTGGCAATCTCCAGCATGAGCTACATAAATTAGGAGACTGGCAATCTCCAACATGAGCTACATAAATTAAGAGACTGGCAATATCTATGAGCTACATATATTAGGAGACCGGCAATCTCCAACATGAGCTACATAAATTAAGAGACTGGCAATCTCCAACATGAGCTACATATATTAAGAGACAGGCAATCTACAACATGAGCTACATAAATTGAGAGACGGGCAGTCTCCGACTTGGGCTACATAAATTAGGAGACTGGCAATCTCCAACATGAGCTACATAAATTTGGAGTCATGCAATCTCCAACATAAGCTACATAAATTAACAGACTGGGAATATCCATGAGCTTCATATATTAGGAGACTGGCAATCTCCAACATGAGCTACATATATTAACAGACTGGCAATCTCCAACATGAGCTACATAAATTAGGAGACAGGCAATCTCCAACATGAGCTACATAAATTAAGAGACTGGCAGTCTCCGACTTTAGCTACATAAATTAGAAGACTGGCAATCTCCAATATGAGCTACATAAATTAGGAGTCAGGCAATCTCCAACATGAGCTACATAAATTAAGAGACAAGCATTCTCCAACATGAGCTACATAAATTAAGAGACTGGCAATCACCAACATGAGCTACATAAATTAAGAGAGTGACAATCTCCAACATGAGCTACATAAATTAGGAGACAGTCAATCTCCAACATGAGCTACATAAAATAAGAGACTGGCAATCTCCAACATGAGCTACATAAATTAGGAGACAGGATAACTCAAACATGAGTTACATAAATTAAGAGACTGGCAATATCCAGGAGCTACATAAATTAGGAGACTTGCAATCTCCAGCATGAGCTACATGAATTAGGAGACAGGCAATCTCCAACATGAGCTACATAAATTAGGAGACTGGCAATCTCCAACATGAGCTACATAAATTAAGAGACAGGCAATCTCCAACATGAGCTACAAACTAGGAGACAGGCAATCTCCAACATGAGCTACATAAATTAAGAGACTGGGCAATCTCCATGAGCTACATAAATTAGGAGACTGGCAATCTCCAACTTGAGCTACATAAATTAGGAGACAGGCAATCTCCAACATCAGCTACATAAATTAAGAGACTGGCAATCTCCAACATGAGCTACATAAATTAAGAGACAGGCAATCTCCAACATGAGCTACATAAATTAGGAGACTGGCAATCTCCAACATGAGCTACATAAATTAAGAGACTGGCAATATCCATGAGCTACATATATTAGGAGACTGGCAATCTCCAACATGAGCTACATAAATTAAGAGACTGGCAATCTCCAACATGAGCTACATATATTAAGAGACAGGCAATCTCCAACATGAGCTACATAAATTGAGAGACGGGCAGTCTCCGACTTGAGCTACATAAATTAGGAGACTGGCAATCTCCAACATGAGCTACATAAATTTGGAGTCATGCAATCTCCAAGATAAGCTACATAATTAACAGACTGGCAACATCCATGAGCTCATAAATTAGGAGACTGGCAATCTCAACATGAGCTACATATATTAAAGGCTGGCAATCTCCAACATGAGCTACATAAATTAGGAGACAGGCAATCTCCAACATGAGCTACATAAATTAAGAGACTGGCAGTCTCCGACTTTAGCTATATAAATTAGAGACCTTCAATCTCCAATATGAGCTACATAAATTAGGAGTCAGGCAATCTCCAACATGAGCTACATAAATTAAGAGACTGGCAATCTTCAACATGAGCTACATAAATTAAGAGACCGGCAATCTCCATGAGCTACATAAATTAGGAGACTGGCAATCTCCAACATTAGCTACATAAATTATGAGACTGGCAATCTCCAACATGAGCTACATAAATTAGGAGACAGGCAATCTCCAACATGAGCTACATAAATTAAGAGACTGATAATCCCAAGCATGAGCTACATAAATTAGGAGACAGGCAATCTCCAACATGAGCTACATGAATTAAGAGACTGGCAATCTCCATGAGCTACATAAATTAGGAGACTGGCAATCTCCAACATGAGCTACATAAATTAAGACACTGGCAATCTCCAACATGAGATATATATATATTAGGAGACAGGCAATCTCCAACATGAGCTACATAAATTAGGAGAGAGGCAATCTCCAACATGACCTACATAAATTAAGAGAATGGCAATCTCCAACATGAACTACATTAATTAATATTAAGAGAGTGGCAATCTCCAACATGAGCTACATAAATTAGGAGACAGGCAATCTCTAACATGAGCTACTTTAATTAGGAGACTGGCAATCTGCAACCGGATATACATAAATTAAGAGACTGGCAAGCTCCAACATGAGCTACATAAATTAAGAGACAGGGAATCACCAACATGAGCTACATAAATTAAGAGAGTGACAATCTCCAACATGAGCTACATAAATTAAGAGACTGGCATTCTCCAACATGAGCTACACAAATTAAGAGACTGGCAATCTCCAACATCAGCTCCATAAAATTAGGAGACAGGCAATCTCCAACATGAGTAACATAAATTAAGAGACAGGTAATCTCGAACATGAGCTACATACATTAGGATACAGGCTATCTCCAATATGAGCTACAAAAATTAAGAGACTGGCAATCTCCAACATGAGCTACATAAATTAGGAGACAAGCAATCTCCAACATGAGATACATAAATTAAGAGACTGGCAATCTCCAACATGAGCTACATATATTAAGAGACAGGCAATCCCCAAAATGAGCTACATAAATTAGGAGACAGGCAATCTCCAACATGAGATACATAAATTAGGAGACAAGCAATCTCCAACATGATCTACATAAATTAAGAGACTGGCAATCTACATCATGAGCTATATGAATTAATAGACGGGCAATCTCCAACATGAGCTACATAAATTAAGACAGGCAATATCCAACATGAGCTACATAAATTAAGAGACTGGCAATCTCCAACATGAGCTACATAAATTAAGACACAGGCAATCTCCAACATGAGCTACATAAATTAAGACACTGGCAATCTCCAACATGAGCTACATAAATTAGGAGACAGGCAATCTCCAACATGAGCTACATCAATTAAGAGACTGGCAATCTCCAACATGAGCTACATAAATTAAGACACTGGCAATCTCCAACATGAGCTACACATATTAAGAGACAGGCAATCTCCAACATGAGCTACATAAATTAGTAGACAGGCAATCTCCAACATGAGCTACATAAATTAAGAGACTGGCAGTCTCCGATTTGAGCTACATATATTAGGAGTCTGGCAATCTCCAACATGAGCTACATAAATTTGGAGTCAGGCAATCTCCAACATGAGCTACATGAATTAACAGACTGGCAATATCCATGAGCTACATAAATTAGGAGACTGGCAATCTCCAACATGAGCTACATAAATAAAGAGACTGGCAATCTCCAACATGAGCTACATATATTAACAGACAGGCAATCTCCAACATGAGTTACATAAATTAGGAGACAGGCAAACTCCATGAGCTACATGAATTTAGAGACTGGCAGTCTCCCACTTGAGCTGAATAAATTAGAAGAATGGCCATCTCCAACATGAGCTACATAAATTAAGAGACTGGCAATCTCCAACATGAGCTACATAAATTAAGAGACAGGCAATCTCAAACATGAGCTACATAAATTAAGAGACTGGCAATATCCAGGAGCTACATAAATTAGGAGACTTGCAATCTCCAACATGAGCTACATAAATTTGGAGTCATGCAATCTCCAAGATAAGCTACATAAATTAACAGACTGGCAATATCCATGAGCTTCATAAATTAGGAGACTGGCAATCTCCAACATGAGCTACATATATTAACAGGCTGGCAATCTCCAACATGAGCTACATAAATTAGGAGACAGGCAATCTCCAACATGAGCTACATAAATTAAGAGACTGGCAGTCTCCGACTTTAGCTATATAAATTAGAAGACCTTCAATCTCCAATATGAGCTACATAAATTAGGAGTCAGGCAATCTCCAACATGAGCTACATAAATTAAGAGACTGGCAATCTTCAACATGAGCTACATAAATTAAGAGACCGGCAATCTCCATGAGCTACATAAATTAGGAGACTGGCAATCTCCAACATTAGCTACATAAATTATGAGACTGGCAATCTCCAACAGAGCTACATAAATTAGGAGACAGGCAATCTCCAACATGAGCTACATAATTAAGAGACTGACAATCCCAAGCATGAGCTACATAAATTAGGAGACAGGCAATCTCCAACATGAGCTACATGAATTAAGAGACTGGCAATCTCCATGAGCTACATAAATTAGGAGACTGGCAATCTCCAACATGAGCTACATAAATTAAGACACTGGCAATCTCCAACATGAGATATATATATATTAGGAGACAGGCAATCTCCAACATGAGCTACATAAATTAGGAGAGAGGCAATCTCCAACATGACCTACATAAATTAAGAAGAATGGCAATCTCCAACATGAACTACATTAATTAATATTAAGAGTGAGGCAATCTCCAACATGAGCTACATAAATTAGGAGACAGGCAATCTCTAACATGAGCTACTTTAATTAGGAGACTGGCAATCTGCAACCGGATCTACATAAATTAAGAGACTGGCAAGCTCCAACATGAGCTACATAAATTAAGAGACAGGGAATCACCAACATGAGCTACATAAATTAAGAGAGTGACAATCTCCAACATGAGCTACATAAATTAAGAGACTGGCATTCTCCAACATGAGCTACACAAATTAAGAGACTGGCAATCTCCAACATCAGCTCCATAAATTAGGAGACAGGCAATCTCCAACATGAGTAACATAAATTAAGAGACAGGTAATCTCGAACATGAGCTACATACATTAGGATACAGGCTATCTCCAATATGAGCTACAAAAATTAAGAGACTGGCAATCTCCAACATGAGCTACATAAATTAGGAGACAAGCAATCTCCAACATGAGATACATAAATTAAGAGACTGGCAATCTCCAACATGAGCTACATATATTAAGAGACAGGCAATCCCCAAAATGAGCTACATAAATTAGGAGACAGGCAATCTCCAACATGAGATACATAAATTAGGAGACAAGCAATCTCCAACATGATCTACATAAATTAAGAGACTGGCAATCTACATCATGAGCTATATGAATTAATAGACGGGCAATCTCCAACATGAGCTACATAAATTAAGACAGGCAATCTCCAACATGAGCTACATAAATTAAGAGACTGGCAATCTCAACATGAGCTACATAAATTAAGACACAGGCAATCTCCAACATGAGCTACATAAATTAAGACACTGGCAATCTCAACATGAGCTACATAAATTAGGAGACAGGCAATCTCCAACATGAGCTACATCAATTAAGAGACTGGCAATCTCCAACATGAGCTACATAAATTAAGAACCTGGCAATCTCCAACATGAGCTACACATATTAAGAGACAGGCAATCTCCAACATGAGCTACATAAATTAGTAGACAGGCAATCTCCAACATGAGCTACATAAATTAAGAGACTGGCAGTCTCCGATTTGAGCTACATATATTAGGAGTCTGGCAATCTCCAACATGAGCTACATAAAAATTTGGAGTCAGGCAATCTCCAACATGAGCTACATGAATTAACAGACTGGCAATATCCATGAGCTACATAAATTAGGAGACTGGCAATCTCCAACATGAGCTACATAAATAAAGAGACTGGCAATCTCCAACATGAGCTACATATATTAACAGACAGGCAATCTCCAACATGAGTTACATAATTAGGAGACAGGCAAACTCCATGAGCTACATGAATTTAGAGACTGGCAGTCTCCCACTTGAGCTGAAAAAATTAGAAGAATGGCCATCTCCAACATGAGCTACATAAATTAAGAGACTGGCAATCTCCAACATGAGCTACATAAATTAAGAGACAGGCAATCTCAAACATGAGCTACATAAATTAAGAGACTGGCAATATCCAGGAGCTACATAAATTAGGAGACTTGCAATCTCCAACATGAGCTACATAAATTAGGAGACAGGCAATCTCCAACATGAGCTAGGAGACTGGCAATCTCCAACATGAGCTACATAAATTAAGAGACAGGCAATCTCCAACATGAGCTACATAAATTAGGAGACTGGCAATCTCCAACATGAGCTACATAAATTAAGAGACTGGCTATCTCCAACATGAGCTACATAAATTAAGAGACTGGCAATATCCATGAGCTGCATAAATTAGGAGACTGGCAATCTCCAACATGAGCTACATAAATTAAGAGACTGGCAATCTCCAACATGAGCAACATATATTAAGAGACAGGATATCTCCAACATGAGCTACATAAATTAGGAGACAGGCTATCTCCAACATGAGCTACATAAATTAAGAGACGGGCAGTCTCCGACTTGAGCTACATAAATTAGGAAACTGGCAATCTCCAACATGAGCTACATAAATTTGGAGTCAGGCAATCTCCAACATGAGCTACATGAATTAACAGACTGGCAATATCCATGAGCTTCATAAATTATAAGACTGGCAATCTCCAACATGAGCTACATATATTAACAGACAAGCAATCTCCAAAATAAGCTACATAAATTAGGAGACAGGCAATCTCCAACATGAGCTACATAAATTAAGTGACTGGCAGTCTCCGACTTTAGCTAAATAAATTAGAAGACTGGCAATCTCCAACATGAGCTACATAAATTAGGAATCAGGCAATCTCCAACATGAGCTACATAAATTAGGAGACAAGCATTCTCCAACATGAGCTACATAAATTAAGAGATTGGCAATCTCCAACATGAGCTACATAAATTAAGAGAGTGACAATCTCCAACATGAGCTACATATATTATAAGACAGGCAATCTCCAACATGAGCTACATAAATTAAGTGACTGGCAATCTCCAACATCAGCTACATAAATTAGGAGACAGGCAATCTCCAACATGAGCTACGTAAATTAAGAGACTGGCAATATCCATGAGCTATATAAATTAGGAGACTGGCAATCTCCAACTTGAGCTACATAAACTAGGAGACTGGCAATCTCCAACATGAGCTACATAAATTAAGAGACTGGCAATCTCCAACATGAGCTACATAAATTAAGAGACAGGCAATCTCCAACATGAGCTACATAAATTAGGAGACAGGCAATCTCCAACATGAGCTACATAAATTAAGAGACTGGCAATCTCCAACATGAGCTACATAAATTAAGAGACAGGCCATCTCCAACATGAGCTACATAAATTAGTAGTCTGGCAATCTCCAACATGAGCTACATAAATTAGGAGACAGGCAATCTCCAACATGAGCTACATAAATTAAGAGACTGGCAATATCCATGAGCTATATAAATTAGGAGACTGGCAATCTCCAACATGAGCTACATAAATTAAGAGACTGGCAATCTACAACATGAGCTACATATATTAAGAGACAGGATATCTACAACATGAGCTACATAAATTAGGAGACAGGCAATCTCCAACATGAGCTACATAAATTAAGTGACTGGCAGTCTCCGACTTGAGCTACATAAATTAGGAGACTCGCAATCTCCAGCATGAGGTACATAAATTAGGATTCAGGCAATCTCCAACATGAACTACGTAAATTAAGAGACTGGCAATATCCATGAGCTATATAAATTAGGAGACTGGCAATCTCCAACTTGAGCTACATAAATTAGGAGACTGGCAATCTTCAACATGAGCTACATAAATTAAGAGACTGGCAATCTCCAACATGAGCTACATAAATTAAGAGACAGGCAATCTCCAACATGAGCTACATAAATTAGGAGACAGGCAATCTCCAACATGAGCTACATAAATTAAAGAGACTGGCAATCTCCAACATGAGCTACATAAATTAAGAGACAGGCAATCTCCAACATGAGCTACATAAATTAGTAGTCTGGCAATCTCCAACATGAGCTACATAAATTAGGAGACAGGCAATCTCCAACATGAGCTACATAAATTAAGAGACTGGCAATATCCATGAGCTATATAAATAAGGAGACTGGCAATCTCCAACATGAGCTACATAAATTAAGAGACTGGCAATCT
The DNA here is from genome assembly GCA_023376005.1 of Doryteuthis pealeii. Classification (NCBI taxonomy): domain Eukaryota; kingdom Metazoa; phylum Mollusca; class Cephalopoda; order Myopsida; family Loliginidae; genus Doryteuthis; species Doryteuthis pealeii. Next base: position 3,177,516 of record CM042166.1, read on the forward strand.
ACAACATGAGCTACATATATTAAGAGACAGGATATCTACAACATGAGCTACATAAATTAGGAGACAGGCAATCTCCAACATGAGCTACATAAATTAAGTGACTGGCAGTCTCCGACTTGAGCTACATAAATTAGGAGACTCGCAATCTCCAACATGAGGTACATAAATTAGGAGTCAGGCAATCTCCAACATGAACTACATAAATTAAGAGACTGGCAATATCCATGAGCTACATAAATTAGGAGACTGGCAATCTCCAACATGAGCTACATAAATAAAGAGACTGGCAATCTCCAACATGAGCTACATATATTAACAGACAGGCAATCTCCAACATGAGCTACATAAATTAGGAGACAGGCAATCTCCAACCTGAGCTACATAATTAGAGACTGGCCATCTCCAGCATGAGCTACATAAATTAAGAGACTGGCAATCTCCAACATGAGCTACATAAATTAGGAGACTGGCAATCTCCAGCATGAGCTACATAAATTAAGAGACTGGCAATCTCCAACATGAGCTACGTATATTTAAGGGACAGGCAATCCCCAACATGAGGTACATAAATTAAGAGACTGGCAATCTCCAACATGAGCTACATAAATTAGGAGACAGGCAATTTTCAACATGAGCTACATAAATTAAGAGACAGGCAATCTCCAACATGAGCTACATAATTTAAGAGACAGGTAATCTCCAAGATGAGCTACATAAATTAAGAGATAGGCAATCTCCAACTCTTAAGTATGTATATATATGTACACATATACACACCGAATACAACCATATACATACGCACACACGCACACACAAAAAGTAAACATAGGCACATATACGTAGGCACACACATACACACACCCAAAAAGTACAAATTTAAGTAGAAAAACATAGAATGTCTTCAGAACAAAACACAAATTACAAACACACACACCTGATATATCAAATGAACATCTGATGAACTTTATCAAGACAACCCAAATAAAAAAATAATAAGAAAAGTTATAAAAAACGTTATAAAAATTCAGCTAATGACTTTATTAGTAAACCACCCAAAAAACATAAACACCTGTTTAAAAGACTAATGTTAAAAATGAACTTCCATTTCACTCCCACAAAAACAGGAAGAGGAGTTGAAATACTCATGTGTATGTATATATATACACATCCATGTAAAAATTCATTTTCATATTATCAATCAACGCCTGAAGAAGATACCAGATCGGAAACACGTGTTGCATATGTAAAGCAAAAAGAATTTTAAAAAAATTTTTGAGAACAAAATACATTTTGCGGACCTTTCTTTTTATATATATATATATATACACACACACACACAAGGAATCATTTTGGCTCATGTTCTTTGTATTTCTTTCCGTCCAAAACTGAAAAAAAAATTTAAAAAAACTTCAGATAAGAGCATTGTGTCTTTTGTTCGATATCCGGAATAAATAATTTTTTTAAATAAATAGGAATGTCGGCCTAATACCAACGATAAGAATAATGATGTGTACTTATTTTAATACCATTTTTACTACGAAGACAAAATATCATTAGCTAATTTTCTTACAAATTCCACTGAAGATTTTCTGAAAAGTTGCGTAAGAGGCTTATGATGTGAAATTAGATAACACCCTTTGGACCTGTAGGATTTTTTGAAAAATTGAATAGTTTTTAATCTTCTCTTCTTGAAACTTATGAAAAAGATTTTTGAATCTTCCTATTCTTTGGCTTAATATCGTTTATATTTGCAATTTGTACGAAGAACATTCAATCAAAAAAAAGGTGAATGTTACACAAGAACTTGACGATAGAAAGCACTGTTTATTAAGAAATCAATAGTGATATGTACTTCTGTTGCATACTGGCATCAATTCTATAGCGGCTTCAAATTCACTGCCCTACTTCGTGTATCTGCATACGTAGTGGGTATCGTCACTAACCCTAGACGATATATGTAGTTGTCGCTTAATAAAATCACAACACATGGATATGGTAGGAGTTTTGACTTTATTTCTCTTCTTCGGCTGGTGGGTGGCGAGCTTGACAATAGGAATTCCCAAGGGTTGACGATGACTACTACTACTACCGTTGGGATGGTGAGGTAAAGGGGTGGCTGGTGGCGTCCCACAGCCGTTGGCTGCAATGGACCGCGTCGACGGTCGCTCCTTGTGCTCTGTTCGCCGTCCACTCTGTCTAACTGACTAACTGACCTCTGGCTTTTGTATTGACGACATGCCTCCGCATCTTTATCTTTTGATCTGATAACGGACCTTTGTTATATATTTCTTTATCCTCTCCCTGCTCCCTTGACCGGAAACCCTCTCTTCCGTTTTTCAATTTCTTTTCGCTTTTACCGGGAAAGAATTTATTTGTCATTTTTTTTTTTTGTCTTTTCTTTGTTTAATTTAACCAGAAATTCCTATCTTCGTTTGTACAATATACAACACTTCCATCTCTCAGAAGACTGTCAGCGTGACCTTATTTACTGATTGATGTGCCCGGAACTTTTATCTACCTGAGATTCTGTGTGTTTCTACTCCATGTGTTATATATATTTATATATTTACCAATCCCTCCTCACGAGCAGGATGTGACACAAGGTCAATTTCTTAAGCGGAGTTTAACAGGTTTGAATTTAGAGCTTTCTTTCTCCTAGACTGGTAACCTAGCCATGGTTAAAGAGCGCAGTCTGTCCTGTTATTTGTCCAAAGCTGGAGGGAGAATTAGATTCATACATTTCCCAAGGGTATTAGCGCCATGTGAAATGCAAACAGCTTCGCCAAGGACTGAATTCGGGTCGACGAGTCCATTTCCTACGACTCTAACCATTAGTCCACGGGCCTCCATGTGTTATATCCCCCATAGCATCGGGTATATAACTGGCGAGAGAGGGATAGAGAATGAGACGAAGATGAGAGGTTCTTATTTCTTTCCTTCTGTCTACTTATTCCTGGCATTTTCCTTTGGGCTGATTCTGTGGGTTGTTTCTCCGAGTTGATTTCTTCGGGCTGGGTATCTGTGCATTCTTGTTGTTAAATAACAAGGCAAGACTTTGTCAAGGACTGCACGGTGAGAAGCGACATCTCAGAGCGAGCGGACCTCTGCAATTGCTCACACTGTCTTTCTGGTCGCAACTAACTAAAAATTGTCACATGCTTTTACTAGGGCGTTTTTTGAGGGGTCAAGTGGATGTCACTACTAGTCAATCATAACCACAACCGTTAAGGTAATTTTCCACTCAAACCTTTCATTTGAATATTGTAACGAACTCTGATTCAAAATTTATACTAGCTACAGTACCTACATAATTCATAGACTATCCATGAATTATGTAACAGAAGGAATTTTTTTCGACTCATCGTGGTAAACCCATATTTTGACCATTTGTAAATTGTTTGGGTTTTTTTAAACATGATTCTACTTACACATTACACGTTCTTCTGTAAATTTCCCATGGTTTGCACTTCTCAGTGTTCTTTTTATCTCTCTTCTCTTGTCTTCTTGTGTGATTCAGTGTTTGATGCACGTTCTCTGTCCAGCTGAAAACAGTTCGCTTACCTGAACTTTGAACAAGAAGGTTCCCGATTACGGCAAGAAGGTTTCCGAGTCCGACAAGAAATACATGAAGAAGGCCAGAGGGCAAATCGGCCGAAACCTTGTACAGATAACAATGAAGATGAGGACAATAGTCCGAATAACGCAGATAATACTGTTAAACTCTGCTTAAAAATTGACTTGTGTGACATCCTACTCGTATTTGAGGGATATATATCCCTGCCGATGGGTACACGTCGACTTTTTTTTGCTTGTGTTGATTATTTTTAAAGTCTACTTTACAAATTGGTATTTGGAAGCACATTTAATCACCTTAGTCTTTTTCTTTTACTTTAACAATGGCCGCCTTTTTGATTGGAGCTATATAATTGGTTGTGATGAGGACCCGAGATGGTTACGGACCGTATCCTAGTGGCTAAGCTGTCCATGACATGCAACACTCCGCTTTGGCTCTTACTTTGGCTAGACGGACGTTTGGAGAGGCTCCCTCCGATGAATTAGCTGGTCACGTCAAGCCGTAGCACCTAGATGATTTCCAGACCTTATTACACTTTTTATCATATATGCGCTAGAAGGCGGTGGCTGACGGTCTTGGTTTTCTGAGTATGATGTTAAACTGCATCTAGTCATAAAATTCCAACTCTGGGGAGTTTGGAGTCTCCTTTCATCGCCATTAATCCCAGGTCCACCCTGACCTGGATTGGGAGTAACTGCTAGGCTCCTATCTATGTGTTAAATAGATTTTAAAATAGAGTTTTAAAAATGTGTTTAAAAAACTGAGTTTGAAAAAAAAATGCCCAAAAAATGAATATAACAAAATATCTTCGGAATAAAATAACCGAAGGGTTGACAAGCGGTAAAACCCAACAAACCAACCAGCCAACCAGTCAACCAATCAAAAACAATGGCCTCGTCTTAGGGATCCACAAACTTTTTAGCGGCACTGTATGTGTACTGTCAGTGTCTTTTAATACCCGCCGACAGGGCAATGAACCAATCGAAAGTTCAGGGTACATTCAAGACATCTGCCCAACAAAGCAATAAGGGTGGACTTTTAGTCGATTAAAAAGTTCGTAGTTGAATTGGCCTATGGGTCAAATTCTTCAACTTTGATATCGAAGGAAAATCTATATTCTCTGCTTTCCGGTTTTGTCTCAGTTAAGCATCATATTGAAACACTTATTCCTCGTAAAAATCAAAAAGAAAAGACAACTATTTCTTTCTAAATGTTTGACGTGTTAAGAAACTTTCCTATAGAATAAGTTGTCTTTTTTTTCTCCCCACTATTGTGGCTTTTTTTTTCTTTTGACCGGTCAGCCACGCAATCGCAATTTATACATTGCTTAATGGAAACATCATAAACAATTTCCGGCCACATTGGACAGCTGTTTGATTCAATTCATTTCAAAAGTCACATCGGATCAAAAATATCATCCTCTTTTAAAATCAATTATTATCTTTATCTTACTCAATCTTAGAAGCGCACTTAACACGTAACGGTTATCGTCGTGGGAAATGAAATCGGCAGTCTTTGACGAGACTACGTTTCATTTCGCACTAAGCAGGTATTTAACTATCCGGTTCACCATTGGTAGGATGTGACACAAGTTTGCAAGTATCGGGCATCCAGCTAGTGTTATATATCCTTTAACATTGTGTATATAAATAGAAGCGAGTAGAGAAGATGAGATGAGTTCTTACTTTTCTGCTTGGTCTTACTTCGTAGCTGTCATCTACTTCTGGGCTGATTCTTATTTCTTTCTGGGCTGATCTACTGGCTGATTCTACTTTCTCCTTCTGGGTTGATTCTTCTTCTTCTTCTGGGCTGATTCTACTTTCTTTCTGGCTGATTCTTCTTTCTGGGCTGATTCTTCTTTCTTCTTCTGGGCTGATTCTTCTTTCCTTTTCTGGGCTGGTCGTATATGCTTATTTCTTAGTTCGTAATAAACAAGCAAGACTTTGTTGTTTTATAAGACGTCTATACTTTATTACAAAAACCACAAGCCCAAAAGGGGTTTCTACAGCAGTGAGACTCTGGCATCTTGAGAGCGAAGGACCCCTACGTCTGCTTCCTTCGGCTAACGACCAGCATCTGATCGACTAACTCTAATTTCCGTTCCCTCACCTTCATTTAGCCAATCAGCACTCAGGTTAGAGAAGGTTAAACTGCCGTCAATAACTTTTGTCAGCGGTTAATAGTAAAATTCCATTTTCCGTTATTTGAATTTTAACTACACTTACATACATAATTCGTAGTCTACCCACGAATTATGTAACACTAGAATCGAACTCTCCTTCTAGTATTAATGGGTATGTGAGACTAGTTTGTTAACCATTACGCCATGATGGAACGCCCTATAGTAGTAATAGAAATGGTTGAATGATTGATTGATTCTAATGGCATTTCAACCTATCTAGGATTATTTTATATCCTGAGGTGTGGGAATTGCATTCATAATATGTCGATCGATTGAGTGGCTGATTTTGACTGCATGTCAACCAATCTAAGGTTACTTTATTCATTGAACATTCATATTTACATTTTGGTTAAATCGAACTTAATGAACCTAAATTCCACCATCGTATGTCACCCCGCCGGAAAAAAATACCAAAATCAGGGAATTAACCGAATTTAATTAAAAATTTTGAATAAAATAACTGATGCATTATATATTTTAATTTATCAATATATCAACACTAAAAATTTCATTAAATTCGGTTAATTCTCTGATTTTTGGCATTTTTTTTCTTTCGGAGGGGTGACATACGATGGTGGAATTTAGGTCCGCTAAGTTCGATTTAACCTACATTTTTGTGTAATTGTTCCTTGAGCGGATTTTTATTGCAGGGTCACAATGACCTATCACATGGTAATAATTTGAAACCGATATATTTGACCCATAGATGTGACCTGTGCAGGAATTACCACTGAATCTGTGTAGACTTGGGAGTAATCACAATGAAGGGGTACTCCACGCTCCCCAAATCTCAAGAACAGGAGCGACACCATCAGAAGCAGTTTAGTGTCCTACCCAGGATATATTTTTGTTAGGGGGGAGGGTTTTACTCTTTTGTAGATTATACAGTCAGGATATTCGAAGTTCATCCGACTGGTAGAGGACGCTTTTGTTGCAATCGGGGAGACCAAAGAATCGACCGAATTTTTACCGGCCTCAAAAATGTTCTTTAAAAAGCTGCGATATAAAAAGAATTGCACAGCCTGTTAATATCGAATTGTGCTGATATTCCAATGTGCGGGCTGTTTTCTTTACATTATGTTTTTATCGTTGGCTTTGAAGTAGAAATATCTGAGATGCGATTTTCGCTTCGTCGAAAACACCCACTTTTATAACAGGTGAAATACTTTTTTTGTCTAGATCGTCTGCAAACAGACCTCAACACTTTACGAATAATATACTTTTTTTTCATCATACAACGTGTGATAGCACGTGTGATACCCTGCCCTCATCAGCCGCCAACTAGGAGTGCTAGCACAGTTTCGGTAGATCTGTGCTGAGATGTGATTTTTGCTTCGTCGAAGACACTCATTTTATAACAGGTGAAATCCTTTTTTGTCTCGATCGTCTGCAAACAGACCTTAACACTTTACGAATAATACACAGACCAAATCTAGATGTCAAGACAACAGTCTTAACGTCAATATCATCATTAATCCTCATCGGATCATGCAGGCCGCACGGATTCTATTGACTTTCTCTCACCATCCCTACCTATCACTCCTGGTAGGCCTTCTAAACGGCATCCAGTGTCCGCACAGTATATTCAAAACAGCAAGTAGCACCCTTGTGGTGTTCCCGTTTACCTTTTTCTTAAACATTTCGTTATTAAAGTGATGCAGCCATATAGTAGTACCAACAAGGTTTCCTTGGCCTTGGTTAGGCAGCCAGTCTAGGAGAAGGAATTTTAGAATATTTTGTATATAAGGTTTGCTCCAATGCACCACTTAAATTTTTACACTAAGCGAGGTCACGTGGTTTAAACCTCAGCCAATCAACAGCCCGAGCGCGTGGTTGGTTGACGACTTAATCGCTGATACTGAGAGGCACCCATTTGTAATCATTGACAAAGGACCTGCAAGACTGAGGAGCACCAAGGAACAACCAAAGGATTCTTCACTAAGCATCGTGCTCTGCTTAACACAAAGGATCTCCGCTGGACAAGCACTCTTGCCAAAAGCCTTAAGGATGGACACTAAAATCGTTCGATACCGGCCCTCGCCAACTCAGCGTATGAGTAGCACAAAGATCTGTGCGGTAAAGTAAGGAGCTGGTGGTAAGTACAAAAACAATCTCCTTGGTCTAGCACTAGTGAAAAGGGGATAGACTCCCTCGCTGATTGGCTGATACCGACTTTAGGCCGCCCCGATGACTTTACTTTTTACTTTTTTTAGATAAATATATACATTGGGTTTTTTGCCAATTTCCATTAATATTTGTAAATGATTATCGGGTAATTCCATGTCAAATCATCCAGGCCATGTCACCCACGCGTTCAATTTTTCTGTAATTTGATACAGGTGTGGACTGTGCTAAAGTTAGACATTCCCCAAAATTTGAGCTTCCAATTCCAAAGATTGACGGAGTTATACCGATTTTAGCTCTCCAAAAAATTGAAGCGGGTGGGTGAAAATTTTACTTTTTTGGATTATTTGACATGGAATTGCCCTATTAGTATTAGGACTTAATTTAATACGAATAACAACTACTTCGGACTGAATTTGAACTCGTTTTCATTTACATCGCTATTAATCACAAAACCAAATTGTACATTATATAAACGAATAGTAATTCTTCTTAACTTAGATTTTGCTTTGATTTGGGTTCTTTTTTTAATGGCATATCAACATTGGTGGTTTATTTAATGCCAAAGCATCATCGTAGAAAACCAGTTGTGGTACTATTTAACCCATAGCTGGAGAGATAAGAAGGTTCAACATTTCCCAATAGAAAGCTTATGCAAGTTTAATTTGATTTTTTTTCTTTTGCTAAGTCAGCCAATTTTAATTATTAATGTTGTTTAGAAAAAACGATTTTGCCTGAAATATTTGGATTTGTTATTTTTCATGTAGACTAAGTGAAGTGAGTAAAGATTGGAACGAAATCTGACGAAACGAGAAATGTTGATTTTGTTTCCTTTGTTTAATGGAGGTGAACAAGAAACGCCGGGAACTGCTGGAGAAGCAAGGATGAACTCATTAGTGACATTCTTCTGTGAAAGCCATCAAATGGGCACGCCAGAGTAGGCGGTCCAGCAAAAACGTACATAGACCAACTCTGTGCGGATACTGGATGCTGCACAGAGGACCTCCCAGGAGCAATGAATGATAGTTACGCAAGAGATTGTCATGGATATGCATGCTGCTAGCGCGACATGATGATGATGATGAACACTTGTGGGGTATTTAATGTCAAAGCCATCCTTTATAGAAAGCCAATAGTTGTAATAAGAGTGGAGGGATGAGGGGTTCCATAATTTCCCAATGGTATGTCCGAAAGTGAACGTTATAGCACTACCAGAGTTCAAAATCCTTACTCCAGTTATTCAGTCCAGTACGTTAGCCATTGCGCCAAGGGATTCCTCTGCAACTAGATCTTGATTGACGAGCCAGTTGTATGGTTTCACAACTCGAAGGCTGTTGACTGTTTTTTTTTTTTTTTTTTTTTTTTTTTTAGAGTTGCCAGCAAACCCGGCAGTTTATATCTACTCATTTCTCAATCCGTCACAAAGACACTCCGAGTTGCGTCGATCCCAGTTCTACCGAGGGTATTGAAAGAGCAGCTGACCGGAGGCTCATGTGGTAGTTACGGAAATAATTCATACCGTGACCAGCATACTATCCCCGGGGCCCCCAGGATCTTAACACATACGGTCTCGTGCCCGGATTCTCTCCAAAACTAGTCCCGTGCACAGTATCGTATCATATTTAGTACCGTGCCCCCGAGAGGGTACGGCACATCAGCACAGGATCATATTTAGTGCCGTACGGCCCAGTTCTATATCACATTTGGCAGTTCTTCTGCCCGTCTGTTAATCGAAAATAGTGGATCCTGTCTCAGTCCCATTTTGTGTCTACGTTGATAAAGTGTTTAAATTGCGAGATTAGTGCCAGTGTTCTTCGTTCACAGAACCACAATAATATATTTCTGCAAAGGCTCAGCCTTCACACAATGGTTTGATTCGTTGTAAATACAATACTTCGAGAAGGCGCTAAGCTCATTGACCACGCCCATGTCGAATTCTCGCCTACGGTTATTTGAAAAATAAATAAATAAATAAATAAAAAGTAAGGAAAAAAACTATTTTCTTGATTGGTAATAGTAATCTATTTTCAACGGCGTGTCATTAAATATATCCCCAAGTCATTTGTGTGAATTTTGTACTTCATCATTTCTGCATGGATGGAACTGAAAAGAGAATGTTCTAAATTGTCAAGATTCTTTAATTGGAATGATTTGCTGTCAGGAAAAATGTTTTAACTCTAAAGAGACTATGGTCGACTAAACAAAGCATCAATTAATATTAAAACAGTTTTAAAAAAACATACACACACATACATATATATATGTATGTGTGTGTGTGTGTGTAAAGTTAAACCTAATGAGTCAGATATACCTTACTAATCGTTTTGCTTAATGCTCATCAGGGCAAGAGTCAGATTTTTGTTCTGTTGAGCTACTAAGCGAAACTATTTGTAGGTATATCTGACTCATTAGTTTAACTTTGTTATTTGCTCTTTTTAGCTTTAGATAATCCTAACGGTTTATTTTATATATATATATATATATATATATATATATATATATATATATATATATAGGGTATGTCCCAATCCTCATAAATACAGGGTGTTTGCTGACTGGGTAGTCTGATACCACTTGTAGTGGTTTACTATTCTTCACACCACTGGCAAGTATTGTATTTTGTTAATTTTATAAAATAAAAGGTATGTCCAATTTTCATAAATACAGGGTATTATGCTGACTAGTAGTCTGATACACTTGTAGTGGTTTACTATTCTTTACGCTGCTGGCACTGATGTAGTCTGTATAGTAGAGGTTGCTAATTTATTTTGTTAATTTATAAAATAAAAGGTATGTTCTTATTAAAATACCACTAGTCTTTATGTCAATTCTCATAAATACAGGGGTATTATGCTGACTGGGTAGTCTGGCTGCTTGCAAGTACTCCCAATTCTCATAAATACAGCAGTCTGATACCACTAGCAGTGATTTAACTTTCTTCGTGTCGCTGGCAAGTATAGTATTTGGTTAATGTTATTAAAGATTCCATTTTATTTCCAAACTCCGTTTTGGCAATTCTGATTCAGCAAAATTTGTTTGGTTACAACTCAAACCAAGGTTAAACGGCCCAGTCGGCCCTACTATTTTCCCATAACTGGGGAGAATAGTATTCATACATTTCCTAGGGTATTAGCGCTATGTGAAATGCAAAAAGCCTCGGGCAGGATTTGAACTAATTTTGCCTTGTCCATCTTTTATGACGGCAAATATTTGACCATGGGTGCTTTATAATGTGAATTGTGAAAAAGCTGGCTGTAACGTTATTCTAACCATCCTCTGTATATGGCTAACACCGAATAAATACAATTTATATTCAATATTCTCCCCATTTCTTTTTTATAGGTTTATTTATTCATCCCCTATTTTTTATTTTCCAACCTTTTTACCCCCTCTCTCTCTCTCTCTCTCTCTCTCTCTTTCTCTCTCTCTCTCTCTCTCTCTCTCTCTCTCTCTCTCTCTCTCTCATGCTTCTATTTTCTTTCCTCTTTTTTACCTCTTTCATCTATTCACTTCTGTCCATCTATTTCCCCCCCTCTCTCTCTCTCTCTCTCTCTCTCTCTCTCTCTCTCTCTCTGCTCTTCACGCAAAATTTTCCCCGGTTTCTTTACATTTTGTTTTCAAATCGTTTTTTCCAGTCAACGCCCCAAACTCGCCGAGCAATGAAAACAAATAACAATGCGGTTAAAAAATAAATATATATTAATATATATATATATATATATATATATATATATATATATTTATATATATATATAAAGTAAATAAATGTACAAACAACATAGAAAAATAAATCTACATCACCATGTCCTTTTTCGCTGAAATGATCTTTGCTGCGGGCGGATCATTTTTTCTCTGTACAAACTGGAAAACGGATGACGCGGCGGACACAAATTACCGCCACGGATATTTATTGTCATGTGACTTACCGATCGATAAACTCTATTTCCAACAAGGCGGAATTTCGCCATCCGGGCCACGAGACTTTTTTTTGTTTTTATTTTTGTTGTTTTTTTTTTTTCATTCATTCATTTCTCGTATAGTGACATTTCGGGAAATTGCCGCCTCCCTTTTCTTCCTGTCTTGTATTCTATTGTTTGTTGTCGAGTTAGACATCGATTCTCTCAATTGCATGTAACGTCTTACTCTAACACATTTGCGACACTAATTTTCTTACTTGGGTCTTCGGATAATTCTTACTCGGTCAGAGCGAAGAGTTGACACTTTGAAAATATCTTTATTAAAATACCAATAATCTCCTGGGTCTTATTTGTCTGCAGCGAATTCGTGACACTATCCAACACTTTTGGTAGAGCTAAGTCGATATTCGATGTTTGAATACGCCTTACTCATCTTGTCACAATTCTGACGATGCGGCAATTTCATTATTCTATAAAAAGCACTATATATATATATATATATATATATATATATATATATAGGTTAGGAGGTTGATTTAGAAGGCTATCAGAATGCAGTTTGGAATAAATAAAAAATAATAATACGGTAACAATGGTGTTGTGTGTTGACCTGTATTTTTATTATTTCTTGAATTTTCGAGGTAATACCTCTTTATCAAAAGAATCTCCTATATATATATATATATATATATATATATATATATATATATATATAGGAGATTATGTGCTTAATTGAATTCATACCTAATTTGAAACTTAATTAGTTATAATTAAATGAATTAGGCGTGTATATCGGTTCGAATCACGTACAAAGCACTGCCCTGTCTATAACTCTGCTGATGTGGCCTAATAGGCTGAAATTTACATACAGAGATTGACTTTTTCTCGATTTGTTTACGCCTTACATTTAAACCGATATGCGGGCCTAATTCATTTAATTATAACTAATTAAGTTTCAAATTGGGTATGACTCCAATTAAGCACATAATCTCCCCAAAAATTGTTGGCTATCGCCATCTCAAACAGATTGTTTGTCCACTTCATATATATATATATATATATATTATATATATATTACATTATATATATATATATATATATATCTCTGTATTTTGACCGCTTTAACTTCAAACATCACACATTTTACTCTAATGAAGGCCGTTATTCTTTGCATGCTTAAAATTTTATAATTTTCTATTATTATTATCTTATTTTTATGTTTAAAATAATAATAAATAGAATACATGTGTACATGAACAAACTCGTGGCCGAAACATATGTTAGTAAACCTATTTTATCCATTCAACATTTTCTTCTCTTTATTTTTCCTTTCAACATATCATCGGATTCATTTCAATTTTCAACTATATATATAACAAAATGTGTGTGTTAGTAATTTACTATATTATATTCTACTTTGACATGAGTTGATAACTGCGAAGTGGGGGTCAAACACAAAAGCCGTCATATTTGGCGGCAATTTAAATTAGCTCCTGCTGATGGCTCTTGATTGAGTTTGTAGCCCAAAAATGGCCTTCATACATGAGTACCATGTTGATATTTAAGCAACATTTCAACCAACGTATTCTCTGGTCTTCCTGTCGATCAAGTCACCAATAATTATCCTAACTCGTCAAACTAATCAAAGGTTCACATTTTGACTCGTCACCGGTATGTTTCGCATCAAACATTTGTAAACAAACCAACGGATGTTTTTTTTTGTTTTTGGTATTATTTGGATCATTCAAACTATTGACTCATCTTCATTATTATCTGTACAACGTTTCGGCTGATGTGCCCTCCGGCCTTCTTCAAGTATTTATTGTCGGACTCGGGAACTTTCTCGGACTCGGGAACCCTCTTTTCGAACTCGGGAACCTTCTTGTCTTGAACGGAATGGTCGTACCCGTTAGAGTTCCATCTATGGGGTAAATAGTTCAAAAATTAGTTTTTAAAAATTGAATGAATTAAAAAAAAGGTTTTCGGCATAAAATAAAACCCAAAGGTTGACATGCCGTAAAATCCAACCAACCAACCAACCAACCAATTGAAATAAATACTGTCAAGTTCATGTCAGTTCTAACATTTGATTTGTATTAGAATTGCTATAAATGAAACAATTGTTCTCTTTGTGTGTAATTATCTATAGAAAGCATCAATATCGATAAAAATCAGGAATAATAGAATAACATTGATGTCACTATGTAATTATTATTTGGTTTCTTTAGTTCTTGATGGCATATTGTTACGTCTAAAAGAGAGAAATTCTTCAACCTATTGCAAAAGCAGAAAAGACAAAGACTATTTCCATAGATTCTTTTTCTACTTTCGCTTTTTGATTTTTTGTCTGCATTGTGCGTGTGTTAGTTTTAGTTTTTTTCTAACTCGTATTATTCTCGTTTTTTTTCCTCCTGCATGCCGAACTTGAAATTATTTTGGATAAAATATTGACCTGCTGCACTCGCAACAGACAATATTGAATGCAAATAATTCGAATTACAGGTTGAGGTATTCTGAAATAACAAATGTAGCAAAATAAATATATCTTTTATCGTAGGATTTTACAAGTAAGAAGTACTCATCATCATCATCAAGACGTGTTGACAGTACAATTCCCTTGTCTCTCTATTTCTCTTTCTCCCTTCTCCTCCACACCCCTCTCTCTCTCTCTCTCTCTCTCTCTCTCTCTCTCTCTATCTCTCTCTGTCTCTGTCTCTCTGTCTCTTCTCTCTCTCTCTTTCGCTATATATATATATATATATATATATATATATATATATATCATATCGTAATTTTTTCACGAATTCTTCGTTTTATTGAGAAAAAAAAGGAGGAAAAAAATCATTTTCTTTTTTTTTCTCTCTAACTATTCGATCTTGTTTACAACAAAAAAACAAACAAACAAAACACCATTTATCAATGTACTTTTCTCTGACGAGCATTGACGAAAAAAAGAACATATTATTTTAGATTTTAAATCTAATAAGGGTACCCTCACTTTTCTTTTTAAGAAAATATTCCTTTTATCAACATGGATATGCTTTTACTCGTCCTATTTAAATTTAGTACTGTTAATAAACTTTTCATATATATCAACAATTGCCTTTGTTAAATGCTTTAGACAGACTCATTATCTATATGAATCAGCCAACATTTGGTGTTTCCATGTGTAGAAATCAATAGGAAAATGTTGCTTATGGTTTAGCCTTTACAATTTCAACAAACCCAGTATGACTTGCTCTTCTTACTGGTAGTCTTTTCACTGGAGTCTAAGAGACATTATATCTCCTCAGACATCCAGGACCCTTCTGGGTATCCGATCTTTGCAAAGATATAGTCTGTATGGTGTCGATTCCTCTTCTGGATTTTCCCAGTCTCATTTCCAAGTGTTTTAGGACTATTTCTCTGAAACGTTGTACAAATAACAATGAAGATGAGGACAATAGTCCGAATAATACAAATAATACTAATTATCAAGCCTCATCTCAAGAATTCCGAAATGTTCTACAAATATAATGAAGATGAGGACAATAGTCCGAATAATACAAATAATACTAATTATCAAGCCTCATCTCAAGAATTCCAAAATTTTCTACAAATATAAATGAAGATGAGGACAATAGTCCGAATAATACAAATAATACTAATTATCAAGCCTCATCTCAAGAATTCCAAAATCTTCTACAAATATAAATGAAGATGAGGACAATAGTCCGAATAATACAAATAATACTGTTTAGGACTTTCCAATCGTGCCAACTATAATTAGAAACTTTTTAATAACTTATCTATTCACACCCCGCGACCACTTGTCGGAATATTACATGGTGTAGTGTGGGTTGTATTAAATTTGTACATATTGTTAAAATTAATTGTGCACTGAAATTAACAAAGAATGAGTGATAATAATATTAGTGTCATAATTATGGCGTGAATGTTGTTAGTATCAACAATCATAACATGAAAATGAACCTTAGCAATGTGTTGCATAATCTATGTGGCTGCATAGACTATTAGTAACACCCTGTAGGAGAATTCTAAGGAGCCAGTGTTTCCATATCAGGGAATGGAAAACTACTGGACAGTTAGAATCTCGCAAGTCGTGTGAGATTTAGTTAGTTAGTTAAGTCAGTTTACAACCAGACCTCAAGTGGGACAGACGTGACCTACTTCGGTTGTGACTCCGCACGTTGAGTTAGAATGGGCTAAAATAAACCTTTGATCAAAGTAATACAGGTCTTGATAGTTATTACATGATTTAAAAGATGCCCTTAAAGGAAGTCCTTAGTTAGAAAAGAAAGCAGCAACAAGTTAGAATAGCAACGAAGATAGAAAGAAGTAAAGCAAGAACCTAGACGGTCATATCATGGCCGAAGTGGAGAGAAAGAAGATAAAGAAGAACAAATAAGTAAACGACTCTCTCTCTCTCTCTCTCTCTCTCTCTCTCTCTCTCTCTCTCTCTCTCTCTCTCTCTCTGTGTGTGTGTGTGTGTGTGTCACTCGAAGACACTATCACTCTTGTGTATATACAACGGGTGTATATGAGCACATAACAAATGGATTCTTGCGCTGGCTCAAACCAGAGGAGAGATTATCAATATTGATGAAAGAAAATTTACAGCAAATAAATACTTTTTAACAATATATAACAACCCGCTTCAGCACGAGCAGGATGTGACACAAGATCAATTTTTAAGCAGAGTTGAACAGGTTTTTCTTCTCTTAGACCGGTTGTTATACCAAGGTTAAAGAGCCCAATAAGCTAAAAAGGTACTACCACTCCAAGATAGAGGAGACCTGGAAGTAATGACGATGAAGGGGTACTCCACACTCCCCAGAGCTACAAAATTAGAACTTCACCATTAGATGCAGTTTAACGAATACTCAGTCATTAAGATCCTCGGCCACTGCCTTCTAGCATATCTATGGTAAAAATGGTTGGGGTTTGCCATAAGGGCAATAGAGTCGGGACAATCATATAGGTGCGAGGGCTTGATGTGACCAACCGATTGATCAAAGGGGGCCTCTCCGACCGACCGACCGTCAAGCCTAAGTAAGAAGTAGAGTGTTGCGTGTCATGGACTTCTACATAAATACACATGTAAAGTAAAATGTTTCGCATTCTAACAATTTTTTTAAACACATTATTTATCTACAAACTATTCCCATATAAATCATATATAAGTAAGTAAAGTCATCGGAGTGGCCTAAAATCGGTATCAGCCAGACAGCGAGGGAGTCTATCTCCTTTTCACTAGCGCTAGACCAAGGAGATTGTTTTTGCGTCTGGGGTGGAGTGCCACACCTACCACCAGCTCCCCACTTTACCGCACAGATCCCTGTGCTACTCATACGCTGATTAGGCGAGGGCCGGTATCGAACCAGGAACCTTGTGATTCCTAGACGCGTACTCTACCGACTGAGAAAAAATAAGATTTGGTATTAAATAAACCATAGGGTTGATATGATTATAACACAACCAAACTGGGAAACTTATGCGGTGTAATGGTTAGCAAGATTGATTAGCATTGCCAGTGAGTTCGATTCTCACTGGGTGCCTTATACTTCTGACCTTGTGTCGCATCTATGCTACACTTAGTAAATAACTATAACACATCCAAACAAAGTCAAACCAAACTAATAATTTGTACACAATTATCTGGTCTCAAGTAACTCTCCATAATCATATAATAATAAAAAGATCTATTCTTATTTAGTTTCGTCAATATCTTTAATTGGTCTTTCTAATCTAATATATCTTCTAATATATTAAAACTTGGAATATTTTTACAAGTTTGAATAACGAAGTTTTAAAGATGTCTTGAGTCGTTTTAAACAGAAAGCAACCTAATGACCGATTCTCTGGAGAAGATTCAGTATTTCCGTTTCTTGTCTTCTGACAAATCAGACAAGCCTGCGAGAAAACAGTTCCATGAATAATTCAGTATTGATTATCGCGGAATTTTCCATTAATCTTTCCGATCTCCTAGGATCACGCGCAAAGTACCATAGGAGAGAATCATTTCCTTATTACAAATCCTTTGATATTAAAATGACCCCTTTATGTGTTTATTTTCCGAAACAGCAATGTTTTTTCTAGAGTAGGATCGACTTGGGCCGATGTAAAAGTAGCTATTTACCCAACGCCTCCGCCACAAGTAGGGTGTCACACAAGATCACAATTATTTGGAATCTAGCTGTTACGATTTTATGGGCCATCCTTTAGACTTCAAGCAAGAGCCCCTGTCCAGCGGAAATCCTTGGTAAAGAATCATTTGGTTGTTCCTTGGTGCTCTTCAGTATTGCAAGTCCTTCTTCAATGATTGCAAATGAACGTCTCTCAGTATCAGTGATTAAGTAGTCAACCAGCCACGCATTATGGCTGTTGATTGACTGAGGTTTAAACCACGTTATCTCACCTAGTCTATAAATCTAAGTGGTGCATTGCAGCACACCTTATATACAAAATAAATGGAGGCGCGTGGTCTAATGGTTAGAGTCATAGGAAATGGACTCGTCGATCCGAGTTCAATTCCTGGACGAAGCTGTTTGAATTTCACATAGCGCTAATACCCTTGGGAAAGGTATGAATCCAATTCTCCCTCCAGCTATGGGTAAATAGCAGGGCAGGCTGGGCTCTATAACCTTGGCTAGGTAACCAGTCTAGGAGAAGGAAGACTCTGAATTCAAACCTGTTGAACTCCGCTTAAGAAATTGACCTTGTGTCGCATCCTGCTCGTGTGGAGGTGTTGGTAAATATATATATATACAAAATAACCCAACACCAGCACGGATCGAACTCACTTTTCAGTAGTAAGATTACATACACGTTGCAGGTATGTATTTACCTAACCCGTTAGCCACAGGTTAGCCACAGGTTAGCCACAAAGGTCACAATTACAATCATCCAGTGAGGATCGAACTCTCTATTCACTATTACCGTAGTAAATGTTCTAGCTTGCTAACAATTAAATCATACCGGGACGCCCTTTTTTTACCCAACACATTCCCGAACTTTAGGATGTGACACAAGGTCTTAATTATGAGGCATTCAACGAGGATCGAACTCGCTAGTCCCTATTACCGTAGTAATTGATTTATGAGACTAGCTTGCTAACAATTACAATACACCAGAACAGCCCTGTATTTACCCAACCCATTCGCCACAAGTATGGGGTATCTAGCGAGGATTGAAAATATTCAGTGGTAATAGATCTAGTGTCTAATATGCTAAACATTACATCACGATGTGACACCTGAGACATGTCGAGGTATTAAGCATCTATGTTTATGTATAGCGACAATTATATCGGCGATGGCTCATCGCCGGATGAGAGAGCAAAGAAAGAAAATGCAACTCGACCCATGTGTGGCGGACCAATTTGCTTTATAATTCTATTCAAAGTCCGAGGCCGCGGAAGCAGAAAGAAATAGATAACGTACAGAACTTACGTTGTCCATTATTCATGATAGCAGCGGCTACCCGGCGTCGCCAGGGTAGAAGGGGATCTTTTTAAAGTTAGTCCGCGGATCCATTATTACTGAATCGTGAGTTGAATCCTTATGGAATGCCCTTTTTTAAATCCTTATCTAAAAAAAATAGACCTTGTATTGATCCAGCTATTCTGAAAAGAAATGTTAATGTCTACTATTTAAAATATCAAATGAAAAGAAATTCCATGCTGTTATCATTTAAATTTTATTTTTTAATTATCTTCACTAATATAAATCAAATCTCTATTATTTTTGCTCAAAAATCTAGCCCTGGTGATATTTAATGTGTATATATATTTACTTTGTCGTTAATTGTTTTATTTTTTAAGTGTCCTCCGGACATACAGATACACACAACTGCCCTTTATATATGTATAGATAGATATGTATTAATGTATGAGTAGTGGCTTACCGGTGGGTACGGGTTTATTTATTTTTATATAATTAACCGCATTAAACCACTCTAAACCTCTGTTATTATAACGCCTACGATCGGTCCTTTTCGCATACTTTCTAACCAAACCAAAACCAACCAATAAATAATGTTAATCTTTTTCGTTTATTTAACCACTCTCACGCCCCGTAATCTACCCTTCATTAAATAACAATTGAAAAAGTAATTCCCACAAATTAATTCACATTTTTTAATCCAATAAACAAAAACAGTTTCCGGTGAGTTTTAAATCCATAAACACGCGTTCATCTATAACGATAAGACCCGTTTCAAAAGACATACGTGGTATCAACTGATATTAATCGAAAATTCGATTAATTCAGCGGGTGTAACCCTGACGATTCAGATGATGAAACTCGAGTAGGTTACTTTATATCCATTTCTTAAATAAATATAGATAGATATAGATAGATGATGCTGTCCCTTAATAATGATGATTCAGTTCCATATAATTAAAGATGAAACCTTTCACAAATATTGATAATTTTCGAGCTTATCACTTATCAGATATAGCAAAAACGTATATAGGTAAATAAATAAACACCATTTACAATGTTATTTTATAAGTCTTAAGTATTTGTACACAAGGTTTTGGGGGTTTTATTAAACGCAAATACCTAATGAAAACTGGTCGATTTGGACATGTTTTCATTAAATTCTAACATACAATTTTCCTCAAATGTTCTCAACAGTTTCGTGCTTGACCCTAATTGGATCGTGAGAGTGTATATATAAACACCATTTGTAATGTCATTGTGACGGAGGACGAATACTACCGTACTCATTTAGAAAAAGAGCAAGACATTGTCTTGCCTGCCGGAGTCGAACCCGCGCCCTCCCGAATGCAAAGAAATGCAATTTGGGCGCTGGATGGACGCGAGGTTCGACTGATGTGTCCGGATGATAAGGGGAAACGGCAGTATAAGTAGAAGTGGGGTGACGGCAGTAACAGTGTTGCGACTTCAGCTTCTGGTAGACGACAACGACGACAGTGTTGTAGCCTGCGAATAAGGCGTTTGACTCGCTTCTTCCCCCGCCCCCTCAACAAAGAACATTTACTTGAAACCCCATAATTGTGCAAAGAAACCAAACCAATCTTAAACAGACTGGAGATCGAAAGACTGATCATAAGCAGAACAAACAAATATCTATTCCCCCCCTCCTCTCTATTTTTTCTTTCTATAGTCATTTTACTAGATTTGCGTGTTTGTACACAAGTTGATTTTTAGATGAAAATCCCATCTTATTTTTGTGGTGAGTAATGAAATTTAGTGAGAAGAATGTGTTTGCTTAACGTGGCGTAAATTGGCAGTTTTCAGAGTTATTTTTTTGACAAGATACACGCAATTCACTTTACCCAACAAGTCGAGATATGGACGTAGTCATCATATTGCTAAGTGCTTAAAATGCCGATCCGCATAAATATGTTGTTTAAGCTGCAAAAAAGTAACAGAATTTTGACCGTCTTTTGAGATAACAATGGATACTCAGAAGCCATGCTAAGCCGACATTTTGGGAGGGTTGATTTTAAACGGAATTTTCCTAGGTGTGTACTAGTCACTAGAATAAGAATTTCTGTTGATATTGCAAATCGGATTATATCGATTTTCAATGGATCCTTGCACAGTCTGCAGATCCCTGGTGTTGACATTAACCACCCGCCCTGTCGGCTGGGGTGTTACAATGCACCGACTGCACCTCTACAGAGGGGTAAGACTCCCCCAATGGGGCCACCTGTTGGCCGTGGGTGGCGACCCGTGATGCTTAAGGATAGAGCCCAGGTGGATGAGCAGTTCATGACATGCAATACTCCACTTTGGCCCTATCTTGGGCTAGACGGGCGGTCGGAGAGGCCCCCTCCGATCAATCGGCTGGTCACGTCAAGCCCTAGCATCTATATGATTGCCCCAACCCTATTGCCTTTTTGGCAAGCCCCAACCCCTTTTATCATATGGGTGCTAGAAGGCGGTGGCTGCGGGTCTACATGTCCTGGGAATGACATTAAACTCTATCTGATGGTGAGGTTCCAGTTCTGGAGGTTTGGGGAATGAGGAGCACCCCTTCATCACCATTGCTCCCTGGTCCACTCTGACCCGGAGTGGTAGTACCTGTTAGGGTCCCATCTATGGGTTGAATAGAAAAATGTATTTATAAAAAAATTGTATTATCCATTAAGAATTGATTTATTTCAAAACTTTATCGGCAGTAAATGACCCACTGAGGTTGATATGCCGTAAAACAAAACAAAACAAACAAAAAAACATTAACCACAGCTTGAAAATCACAGACCTATAGAAATATACAAGATCTTGTTGGAACCTGTCCGTTCAGTAAGGACGATGGCGTAGTGTCCAAAAATAGATAAATTAATGAATTATCTGCATCTGCACAAGTAATTGTGCCGGTCTATCCCTTATTAACAGTCTTTAGTCCACTGCTTCACACGAACTGTGATGCTTTCTGGGGCTACTGTCTTTTCTCCCTCTTTCTGGCTCTCTTTGCTGTTAGGGCTACTCTCCCTTCCACCTCACTCCACTTCGTTCCTTGGTTAACGTTAAGGCGCCAGACCACTCACTTTTCTGCATCTACCTCCCATGTGTGTTTTGTCAATGTGGCATGTCCTCATGTCTCTTCCACAGACATATTTAAAGCGTAGGCGTGGTCTACCTACCGATCGGGAACCTTATACTAATTCGCCATACAAAAGATCTTTGTGATGCGACCATTTCCATCCTCCTGAATGCCAGCGAAAGCGACTCTCGCAGAGAATGGAGAACATGAAGATCTAAGCTAATAAAGACGGATTTTTATTATTGACTTAATCGCAAATCAATTTATTAACACTAGCATGAATACGTGTCGTCGCGCGTAAGTATTTACATTTTATGAAATGAAATATAATCAAAATTACAAAGACTAACGAATTAGATAAGAAAGCATATGAAAAGATTACACTAATTTTAAATTATATTTTAATTGGTTCCTATAAAAAGATCCTTCATAGTATTGATTTTATAGGTTGGATAATAAAACAATAACATTAAAAGATCAATAACACCAAGTAATTATTTTAGCAAACCTGGTTCTGTTAAAGCCAATATGCAAGTTAACTCCATAATATCATGTAAACCTGTATTTCTTAGTGATACTAGCAAATATATGCACCCTCCGGTATTTAAGTTTTAATGTAATGAAATATCGTATTAAATTAGAAAGGCTAATGAAACTGAATAAGAATGCAGATAAAAAAGATTTGAAACAGAGGAGGGTATAATCGAAATATAGAACAACTGAAATTTACTCTTCCATCACTCTCGTCTTTCATTGTTATTTTTTTCTAATTTAAGTATTTAGTTAAAAGAGGAAGTAAAGAATAAAATGACAGTTATCTTTTCTTGTTAATGGATTTCATTTAAGATTAATTGAAGAGATTTTGCTTATATTCAATTATTAAAAATAGAACCAAACAGTTAGAAACCAATAATACTAAGCATATATTTATTTAAAATTACATTTTTAATATCAATATGCAATTAAGCCTTCCCGTTCAATCTGTAAACCGCTATTTTGTTGTATTATAAAATACAATTGCATGTTATTAGTATGTAGATATGTTAACAGTATAAATAATGTAAAACCAATTTTATATTATTGAGAGTTGAAAATAAGGATAAATCATGGTGAATGTGACGTCACTTACTAAGGGAATTGTGACTTGGAGTTTGTGATTTGTTTCGGTTACAGACAGAAAACCAACAATCTCCCATTATAATAAGAGATATACGAACACATTCCAGTATTTTAAAACCGCATAATAAGCATGCCAGTTGTTTTTGAGGCATATCTAACTCCAGATTTTCATTGAGACAACTCGTTAATAAAATCAGATTTATTCTATGTAATATGATTTTGACCAGAAGCTTAAATACTCATTGATAAACTTACGCATTCCTGTGCGTTTTTCTTTTTTTTACGTAAGCAGAGACGTAGTTTTTGGTTACAGACTGTACAAACAGACCGAATCTTTATTATGATAAGAATTTTAATTCAAGTATCCTTAAGTTTTTATTCAATAAGGATTTTTTCATAGAATTTTTTGAATTGTTATAAAATATGGGCATACCCAGAAATGTGTCTTAAGCTTTCAACATTCACTTCTAATAGTCTGCGTAGATTCACCAAGCATAACAAAAAAAAAACTATTCTTTGCAACACTATCACAACCATCAATTTAAACCATTTGAAGGCTGCTCAATAGGATTAGTATCCCTTTTTAGCATTTGTCACGAAGTGTCTGCCGATCTATTCCACACCCCCCTTCGTGTGTTTCAGAAGCGGCAAAAAGCAATGACTCTCCGAGGGGAAAACGATGTATTTCCAGGGGGAAAAAATGTGGAATGTTTTCTTTCTTGTTTTTTTAAGAAATGAAAAAACTCGCCCAATTGGGGAGCATTTTAATAAAACATGATTAATTATTTTGATTTAAAAATATAATTATTTTTCTTTTCATAAAGCAAACATTACAACACATTAAAACCTTCTATAGGACAAGTCACATGTACAAATAATACCTTTCTGTAGAACTTTTTAAAAATAAGTTTTTTTATTGTTCCATTAAAATTTATAAACACCTTTTTTTTTTTCATAAACAACTTTCACTAATTTCTTTCTTTTGTTTCCAAACTAACACTTTCTTTTTTTTTTCTAATACCATAATTGAAGTCAGTCATTCAGTCAGTCCCACTGTTTTGGTTTGAACAACAGCAACTGGCTAAGCACACTGAAGCAGTGTCAATCAGTTGGTATTTATGGAAATGCAAGAATGATCCATTAATCGCTTTGGCTGATTTTGGGTGATTTGGGTGATTCCTTCCTTGAGTACTGATTGGCTGCGTTTGGTTTCTATGATATTGTGGATTTTATAATACCGCTGTCATTCTGCAATAGGGTTTTGCACAAGACAGGTTTGCACTTAAGTTACAACCTGCCCCGCTGCCGTGTCCTTAACCAATTCGACGGTAATTGGAACTTAGCTTGATTATTCTACATAAAGCTTTCTTTTTTTCACTGTTCAGTTCCCGTTTTTCCAAATAAACTCTTTTACCTTTTCTCAAACCACCAGCCGACTCAACCTCACTTATTTCGTTTCTCTAACTTTCTTCCTAACTGACTTAAAACTTAACGACTGCTTTTTCTTCGATTTTTTGACGACTCGCCTAGCCTTGTTGTAATTTACATTGGCTCGCTGATCAAAGGGTAGCAATCTTCTGTTTGCCCTTTGTTCAAAATGAACTGCAATACCAGATGAGACAGTATGTACTGCCCTATTTCACTCTAAATATATTTTATTACACAAACCCAGACGTAGTTTAGATCAATATTCTTAACTTTTAAATTGTTTCATAAATTTTATGACAACTTTTTCCAAAATTAGAAAGAAATATCGATGTTTCATTATTTATATCTTATATTACTTTTTTCAGAAAAGCGCGTGTAGATTAGATATAAGTCATGGGACAATGGACTCATAGCCAGGTATATTCACTGGCGTGGGTAAATTGCATTTCCATTAGGCGCTAATAAAGATAGAGGAGGATATGAATCCTACTGCTCCGCTCCAGCTTGGATAAATAGTAAGAGACAGACTTGGGACTCTTTAACCTTGGTTAGTGTAACCGGTCTAGAAGAAATGGAAAATCTGAATATATAGATATATCTCGCTTAATAAATTGAAATATAGTAGATATATACTCATTCGGAGGAATTGGTAATGACATACGAACGGCAATAGTAGGCTTGAGCAGACTGGACGTCTTTAACCCATGGTTAGGTAACCAAGTCTAGGAGAAGGGAAAAACTCCTGAATTCAAACCTGGTTTAAAGCTCGCTTAATAAATTTGACCTTTGTGTTTAACATCCTGCTCGGATTGGTGAAGAGTATATATATTACCTTTTTCAGTTATCATTTGTTCTTCATGTATTGCCATTTTTGGACACTGACAATTTTTCCACAAGATTCTAAAAGTTTTTCATTAAATTAACTTTTTTTATTTTGTTTAAATATAATATTAATAAATGGATGTTGTTGTAATTACTTGAGCTAACAGTTTGATCACAACGACTTTTAACAAATAGAGATTATTCTCTTAAGTTCTTCTAACAATTGGGGTAAGTTCATGTTTGTAATAACTTCACATTTTTATATGTGTATTTTTTGTCCTTAAGAAACAGTAATTCCGGAGAAGCTTCAGATAATACAAATTATTGTATATATATGATGGAACATAATCTATGTTTATTCCTTGTTATATACCAATCAACATCGAAATCGGGCTATCATACGAGAGTGGGAAAGAATTCTCAGATGATAGAGAGACATAATAGACGAGAGAAGAGAGGGAGGGAGAGAGAGAGAGAGAGAAACAATGACACACACCCACACAGAATTAGAGACTTTACTTGGTGAGAGAAGTTTGGCCCTTTATGTTATCACTTGTTTGACATCTTTACTCTTCCAGTTGCCATGCGTTCTGTCTTCTATTTCCTCTTCTTAAATTATATACTCTGTCGACATTTTGTCTAGTTGATTCCTTCTATTTAACTTTCTTCTACTAAGGGCTATTATATGAGTATATATATGTTTTTAATATACAACTGAACTAAACAAGAAATTTTTTGTTGCTTGATCAAGCTTTTTATTTTTAATCCAGCCATGATTCTTTATTCGCGCGCGGGGAGAAGATGAGAGATACTAACCTCTTTGACCGACGGGTTGAATCTAAAAAACTAAAACTAATCACGTCGTTATCATGGCGCGTGAGATTCGCGCCTCTATGGGTAGCGGGTAATCAACGTCACTGGTAATTTTCCCTGATCTCAATTTTAACGCAACCCTTATTCTTTCTCAGTACTGATCTGCCAAAATATATATAGACACCCATATTTGTAACTCTTATAAGATATACATATTGAATAAGTAACATTCTTTCCAATAGAGAACGTTTAGAGAGAGGCTAGACGATAAAGCCCTAGCACCTATATGATTGTCCTAAACTATTTCCTTTACTGGGCAGACCTCAAACTTTTGCATATAGTATGATAGAAGAGGATGATTAGGATTTCTGTTTAAGGATGAGATATAAAATACTATCTGATGTGAAGTTCAGTTCTGGAGGTCTGGGTAATAGCTGGGGAACTATATACATCACCATTGCTCCCAGTCCACTTTCACTCGGAGTGGTAATACCTGTTTAGGGACGTACCAATTATTGTTAAATGATAAAAAAATTTACTTAAAATTGTTTCTTGCAAAACTACTATTGAGCGAATATTAATATATAATTCACGTACCTGAAGAGGCGGATAGCGAAAGAAAAAGAAGAAAGAGCCCTATATATATATATATAAGATATATGAGTATATATATAAATATAGTGGGTGTGGGATGGTCACTGTTTCAGCTTTTGGCTGGATGTGCGAACCAAGGCAGTATTATTGGTAGCGTGCTCAATAGAAATAGAGAATGATATTATATAATATAAATATAAGATATTAGATCATCATTACATATCTATTTATTAAGGTGGAAAAAGATATCACAAGACCATATTGGTTTTCATGCGAGAGACAATCTCAGGTGAGATGTTTCAAATGCAGGAATCAAAACAAGATTTATTATATTTTAAATGATGATTGCCTGCGCATGAAACCATCATGGATAAACGAATGGTTCTTGTCACCTAAATAAAATGATATGTAAAATCATATATATATATATATATTTTATATATCATTATATAAATATATATATAATAATATATATAGTATATATAATATAGTATTATTATAATCCTCCTTATCTCCCTCTCTTTCTCTCTCTCTTCTCTCTCTCCTCTATATATAATATACTATATTATCTATATAATATACAGAGAGAGAGAGGTGAGAGATGGAGACCCTACACGCATCGGACTCCTCTTCCACGCAGTCCATTCTGTTCATCATAACATTTTACTATCTATTCATAGATAGTATACGATTGGATTCATATCAAAGGTTCAAATGCACTATCACTGAACACCTGCTTAATTCCTACCATGATATTTATCCCCATTCTGCGATATACTAATTCAATAGTTGTCAAATATTCACCGTCAGAAAGTGTTCAACAATCTCAGTCCCCCTGAGTGCTACTTTCTTTTCTCACACACATCCAATCATGTAGTTT
This sequence comes from Doryteuthis pealeii, assembly GCA_023376005.1. NCBI lineage: Eukaryota > Metazoa > Mollusca > Cephalopoda > Myopsida > Loliginidae > Doryteuthis > Doryteuthis pealeii. Next base: position 3,205,487 of record CM042166.1, read on the forward strand.
GGTTATCTTACAAACAAGACTGTTTTAGGTCAGTTATTTTTTTTTTGCAATCAGACTTGCCAAACTGAAAACTAAAAAAACAAAATGCAGCCTGATTCCTTCTCGACAGACTGGCATAGATGTCATGCTATAAAAAATGACATGCAGGGATAATTGCGCAACGTATAATGATGGAGTTAAACTGTCAAGTGGTTAGACAGTAGACAAGAGGATTATTATTTGTAGTGTCGTTTATTTCGTGTTTATATCGTTTCTTTAACGACAAGGTAGACCAAGAGTATTTTGCCAATAGACGTCTTTCCTCGAATCAAAAACTTGAATCTTCACCTCGATTGAACAGTTGCTTACTTTAAAAGTACGAGACTGTCCCCGAGAGGAAAAGCAACTTTTTTTGCTTCACTTCAGAGACAGACACGAAAGATATACTACGTTGTTCAGAAAAAATCATTTATTTGATTCGTTTGAGAGAAAGAAAAAAAGTAAATCTGATTCTTGATTTTGTTTACTAACTTCTTGAGATTTCATTTTTATTCAAGAACTTGAAAAGCCGCCTTTTGAGCGGCAATAAGCACTCGCCTTCATTTTGGCCAAAAATGAAACTGTCATGACATTGAGTACATATTTGCATCGTTGGTTATTTCCTATAATTCCACATAAAAAAGCGGGAACCCCTCTGATTTACTGATAAATTATTTATTTTTATTTTTATTTTTTTGAAAAGGCAATTACATATGCGTATATTGGTAATAAAATTCGATAACTTATTGAAAATAATCATGCACAAGCAAACCCGGCCCGATACGTGGGACGTGAAAACACCGTCACAGCTTTTTCAACTTTAATTAAGTTTCATCAAGCGGGCGTGGGGGGGGGAGATCGTTGGTATCCCGCTGTGAGACTTAATAAAGTTGAAAAGCTGTAACGGTGTTCCAACGTGTCTTATCCAGTTAAGGCATAAGAAACGATGGCCGAGGGATTATCTTGGTGGTCGTGGAAATGGATCCTTCTTCTGCAATGCTCGGAGGGTTCTTTCCGGTGTGAAGGCTCACGGGAGTTTTTTTTTTTTAAAATTCAATTTTAATACCCCACATATTTTTACATTGATGGCTTTGTGTCCAGGCCACAAATATTACAAGTAACATTTGACTTCATCTTCACTTTTATGAGAAGTATTACAATTTTTACGACCGTAGTTGAAATTAATAATATTATTTAAACTTTAACAACACTTTTTTTAAACGATTACCGATTTTTCCTTAATACAAATGAGAAATTTCAGTCTAATTCAAAACTTATGCAAAGCTGGCATGATGCCCAACATGTTTGGATTTTCCAAATAGTTCAATAAACAATATTTCCATTTCATGGGTGATATTCACTAGATTTCGCAAATTAATTTCAATTATTTTCTGAAATTTATTTCCAAATCATGAAAATGTTATTGTACAAAAATAAATTGCTCGTAAAATATCGCCGAAAACGTCGCACAATGAAACTTTGGAAGCCAAAAATTTCAGGATGACGGGATCGTATTTCTCGTTGGAAGGAACTCGACTATCAGAGAAAAAAATTCAAAACCTGAGGAAACGGTATTTCCATTTGGTGAAAAGTAGTGTATTTACCCAATCTGATCGTATAATTGTAGACATTTAGCTGCACTACACAGGTGTCTGTGAAAGATTTTGGAGTATTTCTGTCGCACCCGGTAAATTTCCCGTTTCAGAAATAAATCAACAAGACCACGACACCATGAAGCCGTTTTTAACATAATGCTTTTGGGAGATAACTTAGTTTGCACGAGTAGAACTATAGTCAGTAGTTGCAATTCTGTTTTCAAAAGTTATGAACTTTTTCCGATTATTAGAAGAAGATAAAAAAAGAAACCAAGTAGAATGTTTCATCATTTGTTGGGGTTTATCTTTATTTCCAATGTTCTTATATTGTTCATAAAAGCTTGATCAGATAAGATTGACCTTTTATGAATCCTTTGTTACTCCTTGTTCTTTATGTTCGAAAATTGATGCATACAGTCACGTCAGAAATTGCCCGTAGAGCGTATTTGGGATGAATTAGGGTGATCCAAAAAACAGACTTTTTTTTAAAAGGTCAGGCCTGTTTTTCGTGGGTCACCATATATAATAATATATATATAATATATATATATAGCTCTGTGCATGTATGTATGTATATATATATATTACAGGGTGACCAACAAATACGTCATATATATGGTGGACTCTCCCGTCGATCGACGTATTGAGTTGTTCATACAATTGATATCCACACAGTGATTTGGTTTATAGTATATATATATATATATATATTATATTATATATATAATATATTATATAATATAAGATTTGGATGTTGTTTTTATAGAAGCAATGTTGAATAAATTATTATTATATTTTTGCTTGAAGGCAATTATAAATGCATGTATCGCCATAAAATTCGATAATTATAGAAATAATCTTGACAAGTAAATCCGCAAAGGAGGCTCGCTATGCAGAAACACCGTACAGACTGGTTCGACTTTATTAAGTCTCTCAGCGATGTATTACTAACGACTCCCCTCCGACAGGAATCGAAACCCGGGACTTCACAGGCATAGTCAGAGACCATATCCGTTCGGCCGGCCGGTACATAGCCGAACAATCCCCTGCCGAAATTAACCCTTGTCAATGATTACTATTACACGCCTGCCATAGTAGGCAAGTGGACGTTTATTTAGTAAACAACCCGGCCGTAACTCTTCGGCGAAGTGAATAAGATTTTGGATGTTGTTTTATAGAAGCAATGTTGAATAAATTTATTATTTATATTTTTGCTTGAAGGCAATTATAAAATGCATGTATCGCATAAAATCGATAATTTATAGAAATAAATCTTGACAAGTAAATCCCGCAAAGATGGGCTCGCTATTGCAGAACACCGTACAGACTGTTCGAATTTCCTTCGGAGGGGAGTCGTTAGATACATCGCTGAAGAGACTAATGGTTTTTAAAATCTTTAATATATATATATATATAATATATAATATATATAATATATATATTATATTTATATTTTTTACTATTAAGTCTCTTCAGCGTGTATACTAACGACTCCCCTCCGACAGGAATCGAACAGTCTGTACGGTGTTCTGCCATAGCGAGCCATCCTTTGCGGGATTTACTGTCAAGATTATTTTCTATAATATCGAATTTATGCGATACATGCATTTATAATTTGCCTTCAAGCAAAAAATATAAAATAATAATTTATTCAACATTGCTTCTATAAAAACAAACATCCAAAAATCTTATTCACTTCGCGAAGAGCTTACGGGCCGGGTTTGTTTACTAAATAAACGTCCACTTGCCTACTATGGCAGGGGCGTGTAATAGTATCATTGACAAGGTTAATTTCGCAGGGATTGTTCGCTATGTACCGGCGCCGAACGGATATGTCTCTGACTATGCCGTGAAGTCCCGGTTTCGATTCCTGTCGGAGGGGAGTCGTTAGTATACATCGCTGAAGAGACTTAATAAAGTCGAACCAGTCTGTACGGTGTTCTGCATAGCGAGCCATCCTTTGCGGAATTTACTTGTCAAGATTATTTTCTATAATTATCGAATTTTATGCGATACATGCATTTATAATTGCCTTCAAGCAAAAATATAAATAATAATTTTATTCAACATTGCTTCTATAAAAACAAACATCCAAAAATCTTATATATATATATATATATATATATATATATATATATATATATTATATATAATATACTATAAACAAATCACTGTGATATTCATTGTATGAACACTCATACGTCGATCGACGGGAGAGTCCACCATATATATGACGTATTTGTTGGTCACCCTGTATATATATATATACATACATACATGCACAGAGCTATATATAATATTATATATATATTATATATATATATATGGTGACCCACGAAAAACAGGCCTGACCTTTTTAAAAAAAGTCTGTTTTTTTGGATCACCCTATTCATCCCAAATACGCTCTACGGGCAATTTCTGACGTGACTGTATGCATCATTTTCGAACATAAAGAACAAAGGAGTCCAAGGATTCACTAACAAGGTCAAATCTTATCTGATCAAGCTTTTATGAACATATAAGAACCATTGAATAAAGATAACCCCAACAAATGATGAAACATTCTACTTGGTTTCTTTTATCTTCTCTAATAATCGGAAAAAAGTTCATAACTTTTGAACCAGAATTGCAAAACTACTGAACTATAGTTCTACTCGTGCAAACTATAGTTATCTCCCAAAGCATTATGTTAAAAACGGCTTCAATGGTGTCGTGGTCTGTTTGATTTATTTCTGAAAACGGGAAATTTTACCGGGTGCGACAGAAATACCTCCAAAATCTTTCACAGACACCTGTGTAGTGCAGCTAAAATGTCTTACAATTATACGATCAGATTGGGTAAATACCTACTTTTCACAAATGGAAATACCGTTTCCCTCAGGTTTTGAACTCTGATAGTCGAGTTTCCTTCCAACGAGAAATACGATCCCGTCATCCTGAAATTTTGGCTTCCAAAGTTTCGATTGTGCGATCGTTTTTCGGCGATATTTTACGACAATTTATTTTGTACAATAACAATTTTCATGATTTGGAAAATAAATTTCAGAATAATTGAAATTAATTGCGAAATCTAGTGAATATCACCATGAAATGGAAATAATTGTTTATTGAAGCTATTTGGAAAATCAAACATGTTGGGCATCATGCAGCTTTGCAATAAGTTGAATTAGACTGAAATTAATCTCATTGTATTAAGGAAAATCGGTAATCGTTTAAAAAAGTGTTGTTAAAGTTTTAATAATATTTATTAAATTTACAAAACTACGGTCGTAAAAATTGTAATACTTCTCATAAAAGTGAAGATGAAGTCAAATGTTACTTGTAATATTTGTGGCCTGGACACTAAAGCCATCAATGTAAAAATATGTGGGGATTAAAATTGAATTAAAAAAAAAAACTCCCGTGAGCCTTCACACCGGAAGAACCCTCCGAGCATTTGCAGAAGAAGGATCCATTTCCGACCACCAAGATAATCCCTCGGCCATTCGATCTTAGGCCTTAACTGGGATAAGACACGTGGAACACCGTACAGCTGTTTCAACTTTATTAAGTCTCATCAGCGGTGTATACCAACGATCTCCCCCCCCCACGCCCGCTGATGAGACTTAATAAAGTTGAAAAAGCTGTACGGTGTTTCACGTTGCGCACGTTATTCGCCGGGTTTGCTTGTCATGATTATTTTCAATAATTATCGAATTTTATACAATATACGCATTGTAATTGCCTTCAAAAAATAAAAATAAAAATAAATAATTTATCAGTAAATCAGAGTGGTTCCCCTTTTTTATGTTGGAATTATAGGAAATAACCAACGATGCAATATGTACTCAATGCATGAAGTGTCATTTTTGGCCAAAATGAAGGCAGTAGCTTAATTGCCGCTCAATAGGGCGGCTTTTAAGTTTTGAATAAAAATGAAATTCAAGAAGTTAGTAAACAAAATCAAGATCAATTACTTTTTTCTTTCTCTCAAACGGAATCAAATAAGTGATTTTTCTGACAACGTAGTATATCTTTCTGTCTGTCTCTGAAGGAAGCAAAAAAGTTGCTTTCCTCTCGGGACAGTCTCGTACTTTTAAAGTAAGCAAACTGTCAATCGAGGTGAAGATCAAGTTTTTGATTCGAGGAAAGCGTTCTATTGGCAAAACTTCTTTGGTCTACCTGTCGTAAAGATACGAAAAATCACAAAATTAACGGACACTACAAATAATAACCGGCTGTCACTTGTCTAGACACTGTGACAGTTTAACTCCATCTTGAATACGTCGCAATTATCCTCATGTCATTGATAGCATGACATCTGCCAGGTCTGTCGAGGAAGGAATCAGGCTGATTTTGTTTTTTTAGTTTTCAGGTTGGCAAGTCTGATTGCAAAAAAAAATAACTGACCTAAAACGTTTGTGGAAAGATAACAACTACATATTGGATGTGTGGAGAAAAGAAAGTAGCACTCATGGGGACGGAGATTGTTGACACTTTCTGACGGTGAAAGTTGACAACTATTGAATTAGAAGTCGCAGAATGGGGATAAACTGATAGAATGAAGCAGGTGTTCAGTGGATAGTGCATTTGAACTTTGAAATGACCTAAGTTCGGAAGACACATGAATAGATAGTAAAAATGTGTGAATGATACAGAATGACTCGTGGGGAAGAGAGGGTTGGCGATGCGTGTAGGGTCTCCATCTCTCACTCTCCTCTTCTCTGTATATATATATTATATATATATATATATATAGAGAGAGAAGGAGAGAGAGAGAAAGAGAGGAGATAAGGAGGAGAGAAATATATATATATATATATAATATATATATATATAATATAATATGATATAATAAAATAAATATATAAAGATTTACATATCTATTTATTAGGTGACAAAGGAACATTCACGACCATATTGGTTTCATGCGAGGCAATCATCATTTAAAAAAACTGTTTTCGATTTTCCTTGCATTTGAAACATCTTCACCTGATGATTGCCTCGCATGAAACCAATATGGTCGTGAATGTTCCTTTTTCACCTAATAAATAGATATGTAAAATCTTTATATATCTATTTTATTATATTATATAACAGCTCTATTTCATATTGAGCACTCTACCAATAATACTGCCTTTGGTTCGCCATTCCAGCAAAAAGCTGAAACAGTGACCATCCCACACACTATATATATATTATATTATATATATATATATATATATATATGCTCTTTTCTTCTTTTTCTCTCCCTATCCCCTCTCAGGTACGTTGAAATATATATTGAAATATTCGTAAATTAATAGTTTGCAAGAAAATTTTTAAGTAAATTTTATATTTAACCAATAGATGGGACCCTAACAGGTACTACCACTCCGAGTGAAAGTGGACCTGGGAGCAATGGTGATGAAGGAGTGCTCCACATTACCCAGACCTCCAGAACTGGAACTTCACTATCAGATAGAGTTTAACGTCATTCCTAGAACATGAAGACGCTCAACTACCGCCTTCTAGCACACATAGGCAAAAGGGTTGAGGCTTGCCATAAAGGAAATAGGTTTAGGACAATCATATAGGTGCTAGGGCTTTATCGTCTAGCCCTTCCAGAACTGTTTCTCGTTATGGAAAGAATGTGTACGGGGTTATGCAAAGGAACTATTTGTAAGGATGTTACAATTTATGGGTGTCATAAATCGTTGGCAGACTCAGTAGCTGAGAATAAGGGTCGTTAAATTTGAGATCAGGGAGTGGAAATTTACCAGTGACTGTTGATTACCCGCTGACCCATAGAGGCGCGAATCTCACGCGCCATGATAAACACGTGATTAGTTTTAGTTTTTAGATTCAACCCGTCGGTCAAAGAGTTTAGACGTGCTCTGAGGCTGGTCTCCCCGCGCGGCGAATAAGAATCATGGGCTGGATAAAATAAAAAGCTTGATCAAGCAACAAAAATTTCTTGTTAGTTCATTTAATTAAAAACAAGTAAATACCAAAAGTAAAGCCCTTAGTAGAAGAAGTTAAATAGAAGAATTCAACTAGACAAAATGTCGACCAGAGAAGAAGAAGAAGAGGAAATAGAAGACAGGAACCATGGCAACTGGAAGAGTAAAGATGTCAACAAGTGATAAAGTAAGGCCAACTCCTCACCAAGTAAGTCTCTAATCTGTGTGTGTGTGTGTGTCTCTCTCTCTCTCTCTCCCTCCCTCTCTCTCTCTCTATTATGTCTCTCTATCATCTGAGAATTCTCCCACTCTCGTTTATATACCCGATGTTCGATGTTGATGTGGTATATAACAAGGAGATAAACATAGATTATGTTCACTTTTTAAAATATTCGGAATAATTGTATTACTGAAGCTTCTCCGGAATTACTGTTTCTTTTTGAAGACAAAAAGGTGACAGCAAAATGGGAAATTGTTGGGAAAGTTATTTACAAACATGAAAATACTCAATTGTTAGAGAACTTAAGAGAAAAATGTTTCCCATTGTTTAAAAGTCGTTTGTGATCAAACTGTAGCAGTAATTACAACACATCCATTATTAAATGAGGAGAATACAAAAGAAAAAAGTTAATTTAATTGAAAAACTTTAGAATCTTTGGAAAAATTGTCAGTGTCAAAAATGGAAGACATGAAGAACAAATGATAAACTGAAAAAGGTAATATATATATTTACCAATCCCCGAGCAGGATGTAACACAAGGTCAATTTATTAAGCGGAGTTTAACAGGTTTGAATTCAGAGTTTTCCTTCTCCTAGACTGGTTACCTAACCATGGTTAAAGAGTCCAGTCTGCCCTACTATTTGCCCATATGCATTTACCAATTCCTCCGAATGAGTAGGATGTGACACAAGGTCAATTTATTAAGCGGAGTTTAACAGGTTTGAATTCAGAGTTTTCCTTCTCCTAGACCGGTTAACTAACCAAGGTTAAAGAGTCCAGTCTGTCCTACTATTTATCCATAGCTGGAGGGAGAGTAGGATTCATACCTTTCCCAAGGGTATTAGCGCTAAGTGAAATGCAATTACCACGTCCAGAATTTGAACCTGGGGCGATGAGTCCATTTCCCATGACTTTAATCATTACACCACGCGCTTTCTTGAAAAAGGTAATATAAGATATAAATAATGAACATCCGATATTTCTTTCTAATTTTGGAAAAATGTTGTCATAAATTTATGAAAAAATTTAACAAGTTAAGAATAGTTGATTAAGACACGTTCTGTTTGTAATGTAATTTTAAATTAGAGTGAAATAGGGCAGGTCATATTGCTCATCTGGTATGCAGTTCATTTGAACAAAGGGCAAACAAGAGTTGCTACCCTTTGATCAGAGAATGTAAATAAACAGCTAGGCGTGTAAAAAATCGAAGAAAAGCAGTCGTTAAGTTTTTAAGTCAGTTAGGGAAGAAAGTTAGAGAAATAAGTGAGTTGAGTCGGCTGGTTGGTTTGAGAAAAGGAAAAGAGTTTATTTGGAAAAACGGAACTGAACAGGAAAAAAAGAAAGTTTATGTAGAATAATCAAGCTAAGTTCCAATTACCGTCGAATTGGTAAGACACGGCAGCGGGCAGTTGTAACTTAATGCAAACCTGTCTTGCTGCAACCCTATTGCAGAATGACAGGGTATTTATAAAACTCCACAATATCATAGAAACCAAGCAGCCAATCAGTACTCAAGGAATGGAATCACCCAAATCACCCAAATCAGCCAAATGCATTAATGGATCATTCTTGATTTCCATAAATACCAACTGACTTGGACACTGCTTCAGTTGTGCTTAGCCAGTTGCTGTTGTTCAAACCAACAGTGGACTGACTGAATGACTGACTTCAATAGTTTATAGAAAAAAAAAGAAAGTGTTAGTTTGGAAACAAAAAGAAAGAAATTATTGAAAGTAGTTATTGAAAAAAAGAAAGGTGTTTATATTTTAATGGAACAATAAAAACTTATTTTTAAAAAGTTACAGAAAGGTATTTATTTGTACATGTGACTTGTCTATAAATTTTAATGTTGTTGTATATGTTTGTTTATGAAAAAAAGGAAAATAATTATTTTTTAAATAAAATAATTAATCATTGTTTATAAATTGTCCAATTGGCTGAGTTTTTTCATTTTCTTAAAAAAAAAAAGAAAGAAAACATTCCAATTTTTTTCCCCCTGGAAATACTCGTTTTCCCTCGGAGAGTCATTGCTTTTGCCGCTCTGAAACACACGAAGGGGTTGGAATAGATCGGCAGACACTTCGTGACAAATGTAAAAGGGATACTAATTCAGCTATTGAGCATGCCTTCAATGGTTTAATTGATGTTTGTAGATATTTGCTAAAGAATAGTTTTTTTTTCTGTTATGCTTGGTGAATCTACCGCAGACTATTTAGAAAGTGAATTTGAAAAGCTAAGACACATTTCTGGGTATGCATATTTTATAACAATTCAAAATTCTATTGAAAAAGATCTTATTGAATAAACTTAAGATACTTGAATTAAATCTTATCATAATAAAGATTCGGTGTCTGTCTGTCAGTCTGTAACCAAAACTACGTCTCTGCTTACGTAAAAAAAGAAACGCACAGGAATTGCGTAAGTTTATCAATGAGTATTTAAGCTCTGGTCAAAATCATTATTACATAGAATAAATCTGATTTATTGACGATGTCTCAATGAAAATCTGAGTTAGATATGCCTCAAAACAACTCATGTTATTAGTGCGTTTAAAATACTGGAATGTGTCGTATATCTTCTTATTATAATGGAGATTGTGTGTTTTTCTGTCTGTAACCAAACTAAATCACTACTCAAGTCACAATTCCCTTAGTAATGACGTCACATCACCATGAATTTATCCTTATTTTAACCTCAATAATAAAATTGTTTTACATTATTTATACTGTTAACCATATCTACATACTAATAACATGCAATTGTATTTATTATATACAAAAAATAGCGGTTACAGAGTGAACGGGAAGGCTAATTTGCATATTGATATTAAAAAAATGTTAATTTTAATAAATATTATGCTTAGTATTATTGGTTTCTAACTGTTTGGTTCTATTTTAATGAATATAAGCAAAAATCTCTTCAATTAATCTTAAATGAAATCCATTAACAAGAAAAGATAACTGTCATTTTATTCTTTACTTCCTCTTTTAACTAAATACTTAAATTAGAAAAAATAACAATGAAAGACGAGAGTGATGGAAGAGTAATTTTCAGTCTAATTGATTATACCCTCTCTGTTTCAAATCTTTTTATCTGCATTCTTATTCAGTTTCATTAGCCTTTCTAATTTATACGATATTTCATTACATTAAAACTTAAATACCGGGAGGGTGCATATATTTGCTAGTATCACTAAGAAATACAGGTTTACATTGATATATGGTGTAGTTAACTTGCATATTGGCTTTAACAGAACCAGGTTTGCTAAAATAATTACTTGGTGTTATTGATCTTTAATGTTATTGTTTTTATTATCCAAACCTATTAAAATCAATACTATGAAGGATCTTTTTATAAGAAACCAATTAAAATATAATTTTAAAATTAGTGTAATCTTTTCATATGCTTTCTTATCTAATTTCGTTTAGTCTTTGTAATTTTATATATTTCATTTCATTAAAATGTAAATTACTTACGCGCGGACGACACGTATTTCATGCTAGTGTTAATAAATTGATTTTGCGATTAAGTCAATAATAAAAAATCCGTCTATTAGCTTAGATCTTCATGTTCTCCATTCTCTGCGAGAGTCGCTTTCGCTGGGCATTTCAGGAGGATGGAAATGGTCGCATCACAAAAGATCTTTTGTATGGCGAATTAGTATAAGGTTCCCGATCGGTAGGTAGACCACGCCTACGCTTTAAATATGTCTGTGGAAAGAGACATGAGGACATGCCACATTGACAAACACACATGGGAGGTAGATGCAGAAAAGTGAGTGGTCTGGCGCCTTAACGTTAACCAAGACACGAAGTGGAGTGAGGTGGAAGGGAGAGTAGCCCTAACAGCAAAGAGAGCCAGAAAGAGGGAGAAAAGACAGTAGCCCCAGAAAGCATCACAGTTCGTGTGAAGTCAGTGGACTAAAGACTGTTAATAAGGGATAGACCGGCACAATTACTTGTGCAGATGCAGATAATTCATTAATTTATCTATTTTTGGACACTACGCCATCGTCCTTACTGAACGGACAGGTTCCAACAAGATCTTGTATATTTCTATAGGTCTGTGATTTTCAAGCTGTGGTTAATGTTTTTTTGTTTGTTTTGTTTTGTTTTACGGCATATCAACCTCAGTGGGTCATTTACTGCCGATAAAGTTTTGAAATAAATCAATTCTTAATGGATAATACAATTTTTTATAAATACATTTTTCTATTCAACCCATAGATGGGACCCTAACAGGTACTACCACTCCGGGTCAGAGTGGACCAGGGAGCAATGGTGATGAAGGGGTGCTCCTCATTCCCCAAACCTCCAGAACTGAACCTCACCATCAGATAGAGTTTAATGTCATTCCCAGACATGTAGACCCGCAGCCACCGCCTTCTAGCACCCATATGATAAAAGGGGTTGGGGCTTGCCAAAAAGGCAATAGGGTTGGGGCAATCATATAGATGCTAGGGCTTGACGTGACCAGCCGATTGATCGGAGGGGCCTCTCCGACCGCCCGTCTAGCCCAAGATAGGGCCAAAGTGGAGTATTGCATGTCATGAACTGCTCATCCACCTGGGCTCTATCCTTAAGCATCACGGGTCGCCACCACGGCCAACAGGTGGCCCCATTGGGGGAGTCTTTACCCCTCTGTAGAGGTGCAGTCGGTGCATTGTAACACCCCAGCCGACAGGGCGGCGTGGTTAATGTCAACACCAGGATCTGCAGACTGTGCAAGGATCCATTTGAAAATCGATATAATCCGATTTGCAATATCAACAGAAATTCTTATTTCTAGTGACTAGTACACACCTAGGAAAATTCCGTTTAAACATCAACCCCCTCCCAAAATGTCGGCTTAGCATGGCTTCTGAGTATCCATTGTTATCTCAAAAGACGGTCAAAATTCTGTTACTTTTTGCAGCTTAAAACAACATATTTATGCGGATCGGCATTTTAAGCACTTAGCAATATGATGACTACGTCCATATCTCGACTTGTTGGGTAAAGTGAATTGCGTGTATCTTGTCAAAAAAATAACTCTGAAAACTGCCAATTTACGCCACGTTAAGCAAACACATTCTTCTCACTAAATTTCATTACTCACCACAAAATAAGATGGGATTTTCATCTAAAAATCAACTTGTGTACAAACACGCAAATCTAGTAAAATGACTATAGAAAGAAAAAAAATAGAGAGAGGAGGGGGGAATAGATATTTGTTTGTTCTGCTTATGATCAGTCTTTCGATCTCCAGTCTGTTTAAGATTGGTTTGGTTTCTTTGCACAATTATGGGGTTTCAAGTAAATGTTCTTTGTTGAGGGGGCGGGGAAGAAGCGAGTCAAACGCCTTATTCGCAGGCTACAACACTGTCGTCGTTGTCGTTCTACCAGAAGCTGAAGTCGCAACACTGTTACTGCCGTCACCCCACTTCTACTTATACTGCCGTTTCCCCTTATCATCCGGACACATCAGTCGAACCTCGCGGTCCATCCAGCGCCCCAAATTGCATTTCTTTGCATTCGGGAGGGCGCGGGTTCGACTCCGGCAGGCAAGACAATGTCTTTGCTCTTTTTCTAATGAGTACGGTAGTATTCGTCCTCCGTCACAATGACATTACAAATGGTGTTTATATATACACTCTCACGATCCAATTAGGGTCAAGCACGAAACTGTTGAGAACATTTGAGGAAAATTGTATGTTAGAATTAATGAAAACATGTCCAAATCGACCAGTTTTCATTAGGTATTTGCGTTTTAATAAAACCCCCAAAACCTTGTGTACAAATACTTAAGACTTATAAAATAACATTTGTAAATGGTGTTTATTTATTTACCTATATACGTTTTTGCTATATCTGATAAGTGATAAGCTCGAAAAATTATCAATATTTGTGAAAGGTTTCATCTTTAATTATATGGAACTGAATCATCATTATTAAGGGACAGCATCATCTATCTATATCTATCTATATTTATTTAAGAAATGGATATAAAAGTAACCTACTCGAGTTTCATCATCTGAATCGTCAGGGTTACACCCGCTGAATTAATCGAATTTTCGATTAATATCAGTTGATACCACGTATGTCTTTTGAAACGGGTCTTATCGTTATAGATGAACGCGTGTTTATGGATTTAAAACTCACCGGAAACTGTTTTTGTTTATTGGATTAAAAAATGTGAATTTAATTTGTGGGAATTACTTTTTCAATTGTTATTTAATGAAGGGTAGATTACGGGCGTGAGAGTGTTAAATAAACGAAAAAGATTAACATTATTTATTGGTTGGTTTTGGTTTGGGTTAGAAAGTTTGCGAAAAGGACGATCGTAGGCGTTATAATAACAGAGGTTTAGAGTGGTTTAATTGCGGTTAATTATATAAAAATAAATAAACCCGTACCCACGGTAAGCCACTACTCATACATTAATACATATCTATCATACATATATAAAGGGCAGTTTGTGTGTATCTGTATGTCCGGAGGACACTTAAAAAATAAAAAACAATTAACGACAAAGTAAATATATATACACATTAAATATCACCAGGGCTAGATTTTTGAGCAAAAATAATAGAGATTTGATTTATATTAGTGAAGATAATTAAAAAATAAAATTTAAATGATAACAGCATGGAATTTCTTTTCATTTGATATTTTAAATAGTAGACATTAACATTTCTTTTCAGAATAGCTGGATCAATACAAGGTCTATTTTTTTTAGATAAGGATTTAAATGGGGCATTCCATAAGGATTCAACTCACGATTCAGTAATAATGGATCCGCGGGACTAACTTTAAAAAGATCCCCTTCTACCCTGGCGACGCCGGGTAGCCGCTGCTAATCATGAATAATGGACAACGTAAGTTCTGTACGTTATCTATTTCTTTCTGCTTCCGCGGCCTCGGACTTTGAATAGAATTATAAAGCAAATTGGTCCGCACACATGGGTCGAGTTGCATTTTCTTTCTTTGCTCTCCTCATCCGGCGATGAGCCATCGCCGATATAATTGTCGCTATACATAAACATAGATGCTTAATACCTCGACATGTCTCAGGGTGTCACATCGTGATGTAATGTTTAGCATATTAGACACTAGATCTATTACCACTGAATATTTTCAATCCTCGCTAGATACCCCATACTTGTGGCGAATGGGTTGGGTAAATACAGGGCTGTCTCATGGTGTAATTGTTAGCAAGCTAGTCTCATAAATCAATTACTACGGTAATAGGGACTAGCGAGTTCGATCCTCGTTGAATGCCTCATAATTAAGACCTTGTGTCACATCCTAAAGTTCGGGGAATGTGTTGGGTAAAAAAAGGGCGTCCCGGTATGATTTAATTGTTAGCAAGCTAGAACATTTACTACGGTAATAGTGAATAGAGAGTTCGATCCTCACTGGATGATTGTAATTGTGACCTTTGTGGCTAACCTGTGGCTAACCTGTGGCTAACGGGTTAGGTAAATACATACCTGCAACGTGTATGTAATCTTACTACTGAAAAGTGAGTTCGATCCGTGCTGGTGTTGGGTTATTTTGTTATTATATATATATTACCAACACCCTCCACACGAGCAGGATGCGACACAAGGTCAATTTCTTAAAGCGGAGTTCAACAGGTTTGAATTCAGAGTCTTCCTTCTCCTAGACTGGTTACCTAGCCAAGGTTATAGAGCCCAGCCTGCCCTGCTATTTACCCATAGCTGGAGGAGAAATTGGATTCATACCTTTCCCAAGGGTATTAGCGCTATGTGAAATTTCAAACAGCTTCGTCCAGGAATTGAAAACTCGGATCGACGAGTCCATTTCCTATGACTCTAAACCATTAGACCACGCGCCTCCATTTATTTTGTATATAAGGTGTGCTGCAATGCACCACTTAAGATTTATAGACTAGGTGAGATAACGTGGTTTAAACCTCAGTCAATCAACAGCCATAATGCGTGGCTGGTTGACTACTTAATCACTGATACTGAGAGACGTTCATTTGCAATCATTGAAGAAGGACTTGCAATACTGAAGAGCACCAAGGAAACAACCAAATGATTCTTTACCAAGGATTTCCGCTGGACAGGGGCTCTTGCTTGAAGTCTAAAGGATGGCCCATAAAATCGTAACAGCTAGATTCCAAATAATTGTGATCTTGTGTGACACCCTACTTGTGGCGGAGGCGTTGGGTAAATAGCTACTTTTACATCGGCCCAAGTCGATCCTACTCTAGAAAAAACATTGCTGTTTCGGAAAATAAACACATAAAGGGGTCATTTTAATATCAAAAGGATTTGTAATAAGGAAATGATTCTCTCCTATGGTACTTTGCGCGTGATCCTAGGAGATCGGAAAGATTAATGGAAAATTCCGCGATAATCAATACTGAATTATTCATGGAACTGTTTCTCGCAGGCTTGTCTGATTTGTCAGAAGACAAGAAACGGAAATACTGAATCTTCTCCAGAGAATCGGTCATTAGGTTGCTTTCTGTTTAAAACGACTCAAGACATCTTTAAAACTTCGTTATTCAAACTTGTAAAAATATTCCAAGTTTTAATATATAAGAAGATATATTAGATTAGAAAGACCAATTAAAGATATTGACGAAAACTAAATAAGAATAGATCTTTTTATTATTATATGATTATGGAGAGTTACTTGAGACCAGATAATTGTGTACAAATTATTAGTTTGGTTTGACTTTGTTTGGATGTGTTATAGTTATTTTACTAAGTGTAGCATAGATGCGACACAAGGTCAGAAGTATAAGGCACCCAGTGAGAATCGAACTCACTGGCAATGCTAATCAATCTTGCTAACCATTACACCGCATAAGTTTCCCAGTTTGGTTGTTTATAATCATATCAAACCCTATGGTTTATTTAATACCAAATCTTATTTTTTCTCAGTCGGTAGAGTACGCGTTAGGAATCACAAGGTTCCTGGTTCGATACCGGCCCTCGCCTAATCAGCGTATGAGTAGCACAGGGATCTGTGCGGTAAAGTGGGGAGCTGGTGGTAGGTGTGGCACTCCACCCCAGACGCAAAAACAATTCTCCTTGGTCTAGCGCTAGTGAAAAGGAGATAGACTCCCTCGCTGTCTGGCTGATACCGATTTTAGGCCACTCCGATGACTTTACTTACTTATATATGATTTATATGGGAATAGTTTGTAGATAAATAATGTGTTTAAAAAAATTGTTAGAATGCGAAACATTTTACTTTACATGTGTATTTATGTAGAAGTCCATGACACGCAACACTCTACTTCTTACTTAGGCTTGACGGTCGGTCGGTCGGAGAGGCCCCCTTTGATCAATCGGTTGGTCACATCAAGCCCTCGCACCTATATGATTGTCCCGACTCTATTGCCCTTATGGCAAACCCCAACCCTTTTTACCATAGATA
>CM042166.1:3222838-3245338 GCA_023376005.1 Doryteuthis pealeii
TTCCCCACTTTACCGCACAGATCCCTGTGCTACTCATACGCTGATTAGGCGAGGGCCGGTATCGAACCAGGAACCTTGAGGTTCCTATGCGCACACTCTACCGACTGAGAAAAAATATGATTTGGTATTAAATAAACCATAGGGTTGATATGATTATAACACAACCAAACTGGGCAACTCATGCGGTGTAATGGTTGGCAAGATTGATTAGCATTGCCAGTGAGTTCGATTCTCACTGGGTGCCCTATACTTCTGACCTTGTGCCGCATCTAATCTACACTTAGTAAATGACTATAACACAACCAAACAAAATCAAACCAAATTAATAATTCGTACACAATTATCTGGTCTCAAGTAACTCTTCATAATCATATAATAATAAAAAGATCTATTCTTATTTAGTTTCGTCAATATCTTTAATTGGTCTTTCTAATCTAATATATCTTCTAATATATTAAAAACTTGGAATATTTTTACAAGTTTGAATAACGAAGTTTTAAAGATGTCTTGAGTCGTTTAAACAGAAAGCAACCTAATGACCGATTCTCTGGAGAAGATTCAGTATTTCCGTTTTTGTCTCTGACAAATCAGACAAGCCTGCGAGAAAACAGTTCCATGAATAATTCAGTATTGATTATCGCGGAATTTTCCATTAATCTTTCCGTCTCCTAGGATCACGCGCAAAGTACCATAGGAGAGAATCATTTCCTTATTACAAATCCTTTGATATTAAAATGACCCCTTTATGTGTTTATTTTCCGAAGCAGCAATGTTTTTTCTAGAGTAGGATCGACTTGGGCCGATGTAGAAGTAGCTATTTACCCAACCCCTCCGCCACAATTAGGGTGTCTCACAAGATCGCAATTATTGGACATCCAGCTGTTACGATTTTATGGGCCATCCTCTAAGCTTCAAGCAAGAGCCCCTGTCCAGCGGAAATCCTTGGTAAAGAATCATTTGGTTGTTCCTTGGCGCTCCTCAGTATTGCAAGTCCTTCTTCAATGATTGCAAATGAACGTCTCTCAGTATCAGTGATTAAGTAGTCAACCAGCCACGCATTATGGCTGTTGATTGAGGTTTAAACCACGTGATCTCGCCTAGTCTATAAATTTAAGTGGTGCATTGCAGCACACCTTATATACAAAATAAATTGGGCACCTCATGTGGTGTAATGGTTAGCAAGCTAGATTAGCAGACCATTGTTAGTGAGTTCGATCCTCACTGGGTACCCCATACTTCTGGCCTTGTGCCGCATCTGAGCTAAGCTTAGTAAATAACTATATACAAAATAAATGGAGGCGCGTGGTCTAATGGTTAGAGTCATAGGAAATGGACTCGTCGATCCGAGTTTAATTCCTGGACGAAGCTGTTTGAATTTCACATAGCGCTAATACCCTTGGGAAAGGTATGAATCCAATTCTCCCTCCAGCTATGGGTAAATAGCAGGGCAGACTGGGCTCTATAACCTTGGCTAGGTAACCAGTCTAGGAGAAGGAAGACTCTGAATTCAAACCTGTTGAACTCCGCTTAAGAAATTGACCTTGTGTCGCATCCTGCTCGTGCGGCGGTGTTGGTAGATATATATATACAAAATAACCCAACACCAGCACGGATCGAACTCACTTTTCAGTAGTAAGATTACATACACGTTGCAGATATGTATTTACCTAACCCGTTAGCCACAGGTTAGCCACAGATTAGCCACAAAGGTCGCAATTACGATCATCCAGTGAGGATCGAACTCTCTATTCACTATTACCGTAGTAAATGATCTAGCTCGCTAACAATTAAATCATACCGGGACACCCTTTTTTTACCCAACACGTTCCCCGAATTTTAGGATGTGACACAAGGTCTCAATTATGAGGCATTCAACGAGGATCGAACTCGCTAGTCCCTATTACCGTAGTAATTGATTTGTGAGACTAGCTTGCTAACAATTACACCATGAGACAGCCCTGTATTTACCCAACCCATTCGCCACAAGTATGGGGCATCTAGCGAGGATTGAAAATATTCAGTGGTAATAGATCTAGTGTCTAATATGCTAAACATTACATCACGATGGGACACCCTGAGACATGTCGAGGTATTAAGCATCTATGTTTATGTATAGCGACAATTATCTCGGCGATGGTTCATCGCCGGATGAAGAGAGCAAAGAAAGAAAATGCAACTCGACCCATGTGGGCGGACCAATTTGCTTTATAATTCTATTCAAAGTCCGAGGCCGCGGAAGCAGAAAGAAATAGATAACGTACAGAACTTACGTTGTCCATTATTTGGGACTAGCAGCGACAACCCGGCATCGCCAGGGTAGAGAGGGGATTTTTTTTAAGTTAGTCCCGCGGATCCATTATTACTGAATCGTGAGTTGAATCCTCATGGAATGCCCCATTTAAATCCTTATCTAAAAAAAATAGACCTTGTATTGATCCAGCTACTCTGAAAAGAAATGTTAATGTCTACTATCTAAAATATTAAATGGAAAAAGAAATTCCATGCTGTTATCATTTAAATTTTATTTTTTAATTATCTTCACTAATATAAATCAAATCTTTATTATTTTTGCTCAAAAATCTAGCCCTGGTGATATTTAATGTGTATATATATTTACTTTGTCGTTAATTGTTTTATTTTTGAAGTGTCCTCCGGACATACAGATACACACAACTGCCCTTTATATATGTATAGATAGATATGTATTAATGTATGAGTAGTGGCTTACCGGTGGGTACGGGTTTATTCATTTTTATATAATTAACCGTATTAAACCACTCTAAACCTCTGTTATTATAACGCCTACGATCGGTCCTTTTCGTATACTCTCTAACCAAACCAAAACCAACCAATAAATAATTTTAATCTTTTTCGTTTATTTAACCACTCTCACGCCCCGTAATTTACCCTTCATTAAATAGCAATTGAAAAAGTAATTCCCACAAATTAATTCACATTTTTTAATCCAATAAACAAAAACAGTTTCCGGTGAGTTTTAAATCCATAAACAGCGTTCATCTATAACGATAAGACCCGTTTCAACAGACATACGTGGTATCAACTGATATTAATCGAAAACTCGATTAATTCAGCGGATGTAACCCTGACGATTCAGATGATGAAACTCGAGTAGGTTACTTTATATCCATTTCTTAAATAAATATAGATAGATATAGATAGATGATGCTGTCCCTTAATAATGATGATTCTGTTCCATATAATTAAAGATGAAACCTATCACAAATATTGATCATTTTCGAACTTATATATCAAAAACGTATATAGGTATACAATAAACACCATTTACAATGTTATTTTATAAGTCTTAAGTATTTGTACACAAGGTTTTTGGAGTTTTATTAAACGCAAATACCTAATGAAAACTGGTCGATTTGGACATGTTTTCATTAAATTTTAAGATACAATTTTCATCAGATTTTCTTAACAGTTTCGTGCTTGACCCTAATTGGATCGTGAGACTGTATATATAAACACCATTTGTAATGTCATTGTGACGGAGAACGAATACTACCGTACTCATTTAGAAAAAGAGCAAGACATTGTCTTGATTGCCGGAGTCGAACCCGCGCCCTCCCGAATGCAAAGAAATGCAATTTGGGCGCTGGATGGATGCGAGGTTCGACTGATGTGTCCGGATGATAAGGGGAAACGGCAGTATAAGTAGAAGTGGGGTGACGGCAGTAACAGTGTTGCGACTTCAGCTGCTGGTAGACGACAACGACGACAGTGTTGTAGCCTGCGAATAAGGCGTTTGACTCGCTTCTTCCCCCGCCCCCTCAACAAAGAATATTTACTTGAAACCCCATAATTGTGCAAAGAAACCAAACCAATCTTAAACAGACTGGAGATCGAAAGACTGATCATAAGCAGAACAAACAAATATCTATTCCGCCCCCCCTCTATTTTTTTCTATAGTCATTTTACTAGATTTGCGTGTTTGTACACAAGTTGATTTTTAGATGAAAATCCCATCTTATATTTGTGGTGAGTAATGAAATTAAGTAAGAAGAATGTGTTTGCTTAACGTGGCGTAAATTGGCAGTTTTCAGAGTTATTTTTTTGACAAAGATACACGCAATTCACTTTACCCAACAAGTCGAGATATGGACGTAGTCATCATATTGCTAAGTGCTTAAAATGCCGATCCGCATAAATATGTTGTTTAAGCTGCAAAAAGTAACAGAATTTTGACCGTCTTTTGAGATAACAATGGATACTCAGAAGCCATCATGCTAAGCCGACATTTTGGGAGGGGTTGATGTTTAAACGGAATTTTCCTAGGAGTGTACTAGTCACTAGAAATAAGAATTTCTGTTGATATTGCAAATCGGATTATATCGATTTTCAATGGATCCTTGCAGAGTCTGCAGATCCCTGGTGTTGACGTTAACCACCCGCCCTGTCGGCTGAGGCGTTAGAATGCACCGACTGCACCTCTGCAGAGGGGTAAGACTCCCCCAATGGGGCCACCTGTTGGCCGTGGGTGGCGACCCGTGATGCTTAAGGATAGAGCCCAGGTGGATGAGCAGTTCATGACATGCAATACTCCACTTTGGCCCTATCTTGGGCTAGACGGGCGGTCGGAGAGGCCCCCTCCGATCAATCGGCTGGTCACGTCAAGCCCTAGCATCTATATGATTGCCCCAACCCTATTGCCTTTTTGGCAAGCCCCAACCCCTTTTATCATATGGGTGCTAGAAGGCGGTGGCTGCGGGTCTACATGTCCTGGGAATGACGTTAAACTCTATCTGATGGTGAGGTTCCAGTTCTGGATGTTTGGGGAATGTGGAGCACCCCTTCATCACCATTGCTCCCTGGTCCACTCTAACCCGGAGTGGTAGTAACTGTTAGGGTCCCATCTATGGGTTAAATAGAAAAATGTATTTATAAAAAAATTGTATTATCCATTAAGAATTGATTTATTTCAAAACTTTATCGGCAGTAAATGGCCCACTGAGGTTGATATGCCGTAAAACAAAACAAAACAAACAAAAAAACATTAACCACAGCTTGAAAATCACAGACCTATAGAAATATACAAGATCTTGTTGGAACCTGTCCGTTCAGTAAGGACGATGGCGTAGTGTCCAAAAATAGATAAATAAATAAATTATCTGCATCTGCACAAGTGATTGTGCCGGTCTATCCCTTAGTAACAGACTTTAGTCCACTGACTTCACACGAACTGTGATGCTTTCTGGGGCTACTGTCTTTTCTCCCTCTTTCTGACTCTCTTTGCTGTTAGGGCTACTCTCCCTTCCACCTCACCCTCTTCGTGCCTTGGTTAACGTTAAGGCGCCAGGCCACTCAATTTCTGCATCTACCTCCCACGTGTTTGTGTCAATGTGGCATGTCCTCATGTCTCTCCCACAGACATATTTAAAGCGTAGGCGTGGTCTACCTACCGATCGGGAACCTTATACTAATTCGCCATACAAAAGATCTTTTGTGATGCGGCCATTTCCATCCTCCTGAAATGCCCAGCGAAAGCGACTCTCGCAGAGAATGGAGAACATGAAGATCTATTTATTAGGTAATAAGACGGATTTTTATTATTGACTTAATCGCAAATCAATTTATTAACACTAGCATGAATACGTGTCGTCCGCGCGTAAGTATTTACATTTTAATGAAATGAAATATATAAAATTACAAAGACTAACGAAATTAGATAAGAACACATATGAAAAGATTACACTAATTTTATTTATATTTTAATTGGTTTCTATAAAAAGATCCTTCATAGTATTGATTTTAATACGTTGGATAATAAAACAATAACATTAAAGATCAATAACACCAAGTAATTATTTATCAACCTGGTTCTGTTAAAGTCAATATGCAAATTAACTACACCATTTATCATGTAAACATTTATTTCTTAGTGATATATACGACACATTCCAGTATTTTAAACGCGCTAATAACATGAGTTGTTTTGAGGCATATCTAACTCAGATTTTCATTGAGACATCGTCAATAAATCAGATTTATTCTATGTAATAATAATTTTGACCAGAGCTTAAATACTCATTGATAAACTTACGCAATTCCTGTGCGTTTTTTTAGACGTAAGCAGAGACGTAGTTTTGGTTACAGACTGACAGGCAGACACCGAATCTTTGTTATGATAAGATTTAATTTAAGTAGCTAAGTTTATTCAATAATATCTTTTTCAATAGAATTTTGAATTGTTATAAAATATGCATCCCCAGAAATGTGTCTTAGCTTTTCAAATTCACTTTCGAAATAGTCTGCGGTAGATTGACCAAACATAACAGAAAAAAAACTATTCTTTAGCAAATATCTACAAACATTAATTAAACCATTGAAGGCATGCTCAATAGCTGAATTAGTATCCCTTTTACATTTGTCACGAAGTGTCTGCCGATCTATTCCAACCCCTTCGTCAGTCGTGTGTTTCAGAGCGGCTAAGGCAATGACTCTCCGAGGGAAAACGAGTATTTCCAGGGGAATGTTTTCTTTCTTTTTTTTTAAGAAAATGAAAAAACTCAGCCAATTGGACAATTTATA
Organism: Doryteuthis pealeii; assembly: GCA_023376005.1. NCBI lineage: Eukaryota > Metazoa > Mollusca > Cephalopoda > Myopsida > Loliginidae > Doryteuthis > Doryteuthis pealeii. Next base: position 3,229,394 of record CM042166.1, read on the forward strand.
AACAATGATTAATTATTTTATTTAAAAAATAATTATTTTCCTTTTTTTCATAAACAAACATATACAACAACATTAAAATTTATAGACAAGTCACATGTACAAATAAATACCTTTCTGTAACTTTTTAAAAATAAGTTTTTATTGTTCCATTAAAATATAAACTCCTTTCTTTTTTTCAATAACTACTTTCAATAATTTCTTTCTTTTTGTTTCCAAACTAACACTTTCTTTTTTTTTTTCTATAAACTATTGAAGTCAGTCATTCAGTCAGTCAGTCCACTGTTAGTTTGAACAACAGCAACTGGCTAAGCACAACTGAAGCAGTGTCCAAGTCAGTTGGTACTTATGGAAATCAAGAATGATCCATTCATGCATTTGGGTGATTTGGGTGATTCCATTCCTTGAGTACTGATTGGCTGCTTGGTTTCTATGATATTGTGGAGTTTTATAAATACCCTGTCATTCTGCAATAGGGTTGCAGCAAGACAGGTTTGCATTAAGTTACAACTGCCCGCTGCCGTGTCTTACCAATTCGACGGTAATTGGAACTTAGCTTGATTATTCTACATAAACTTTCTTTTTTTCCTGTTCAGTTCCGTTTTTCCAAATAAACTCTTTTCCTTTTTTCAATCCAACCAGTCGACTCAACTCACTTATTTCTCTAACTTTCTTCCCTAACTGACTTAAAAACTTAACGACTGCTTTTTCTTCGATTTTTTTACACGCCTAGCTGTTTATTTACATTCTCTGATCAAAGGGTAGCTTGTTTGCCCTTTGTTCAAATGAACTGCATACCAGATGAGCAATATGACCTGCCTATTTCACTCTAATTTAAAATTACATTACAAACAGAACGTGTCTTAATCAACTATTCTTAATTGTTAAATTTATTCATAAATTTATGACAACATTTTTCCAAAATTAGAAAGAAATATCGGATGTTCATTATTTATATCTTATATTACCTTTTTCAAGAAAGCGCGTGGTGTAATGATTAAAGTCATGGGAAATGGACTCATCGCCCCAGGTTCAAATTCTGGACGTGGTAATTGCATTTCACTTAGCGCTAATACCCTTGGGAAAGGTATGAATCCTACTCTCCCTCCAGCTATGGGTAAATAGTAGGACAGACTGGACTCTTTAACCTTGGTTAGTTAACCGGTCTAGGAGAAGGAAAACTCTGAATTCAAACCTGTTAAACTCCGCTTAAGAAATTGACCTTGTGTCACATCCTGCTCGTGCGGGGGGATTGGTAAATACATATGGGCAAATAGTAGGGCAGACTGGACTCTTTAACCATGGTTAGGTAACCAGTCTAGGAGAAGGAAAACTCTGAATTCAAACCTGTTAAACTCCGCTTAATAAATTGACCTTGTGTTACATCCTGCTCGTGCGGAGGGATTGGTAAATACATATGGGCAAATAGTAGGGCAGACTGGACTCTTTAACCATGGTTAGGTAACCAGTCTAGGAGAAGGAAAACTCTGAATTCAAACCTGTTAAACTCCGCTTAATAAATTGACCTTGTGTTACATCCTGCTCGTGCGGGGGGATTGGTAAATACATATGGGCAAATAGTAGGGCAGACTGGACTCTTTAACCATGGTTAGGTAACCAGTCTAGGAGAAGGAAAACTCTGAATTCAAACCTGTTAAACTCCGCTTAATAAATTGACCTTGTGTTACATCCTGCTCGTGCGGAGGGATTGGTAAATACATATGGGCAAATAGTAGGGCAGACTGGACTCTTTAACCATGGTTAGGTAACCAGTCTAGGAGAAGGAAAACTCTGAATTCAAACCTGTTAAACTCCGCTTAATAAATTGACCTTGTGTTACATCCTGCTCGTGCGGGGGGATTGGTAAATATATATATTATCTTTTTCAGTTTATCATTTGTTCTTCATGGCTTCCATCTTTGACACTGACAATTTTTCCAAAGATTCTAAAGTTTTTCAATTAAATTAACTTTTTTCTTTTGTATTCTCCTCATTTAATAATGGATGTGTTGTAATTACTGCTACAGTTTGATCACAAACGACTTTTAAACAATGGGAAACATTTTTCTCTTAAGTTTTAGGTAAACTGATAATTGAGTATTTTCATGTTTGTAAATAACTTTCCCAACAATTTCCCATTTTCCTGTCACCTTTTTGTCTTCAAAAAGAAACAGTAATTCCGGAGAAGCTTCAGTAATACAATTATTCCGAATATTTTAAAAAGTAAACATAATCTATGTTTATCTCCTTGTTATATACCACATCAACATCGAACATCGTGTATATAAACGAGAGTGGGAGAATTCTCAGATGATAGAGAGACATATCAGAGAGAGAGACAGACAGACAGACAGATTAGAGACTTACTTGGTGAGGAGTTGGCCTTACTTTATCACTTGTTGACATCTTTACTCTTCCAGTTGCCATGGTTCCTGTCTTCTATTTCCTCTTCTTCTTCTTCTCTGGTCGACATTTTGTCTAGTTGAATTCTTCTATTTAACTTCTTCTACTAAGGGCTTTACTTTTGGTATTTACCTGTTTTCAATTAAATGAACTAACAAGACATTTTTCTTGCTTGATTAAGCTTTTTATTTCATCCAGCCCATGATTCTTATTCGCCGTGCGGAGAGATCAAACTCAGAGCACGTCTAAACTCTTTGACGGCCGGGTTGAATCTAAAATCTAAAACTAATCACGTGTTTCTCATGGCGCGTGTGGTTCGCGCCTCTAGGGGTCAAAGGGTTACCAACAGTCACTGGTAAATTTCCACTCCCTGATTTACAAGTTAACGTCTCTTATTCTCAGCTACAGGGTCTGCCAACAATTTATGACACCCATAAATTGTAACATCCTTACAAATAGTTCCTTTGCATAACCCCGTACACATTCTTTCCCCAACGAGAAATAGTTCTGGAAGGGCTAGACGATAAATTGGCTGGCCATGTCAAGCCTTAGCACCTATATGATTGTCCTGACCCTATTGTCTTTATGGCAAGCCTCAACCCTTTTTCCAATGTGTGCTAGAAGGCGATAGTTGAGCGTCTTCATGTTCTAGGAATGACGTTAAACTTTATCTGATAGTGAAGTTCCAGTTCTGGAGTTCTGGGGAATGTGGAGCACCCCTTCATCACCATTGCTCCCAGGTCCACTTTCACACGGAGTGGTAGTACCTGTTAGGGTCCCATCTATTGGTTAAATATAAAATTTGTTTACTTTGAGTTTTTAAATTTTTCTTGCAAACTATATTTACGAATATTTCAATATATATATATTCACGTACCTGAGAGGGGATAGGGAGAGAAAAAGAAGAAAAGAGCACACACACACACACACACAATACGACCATCTCTCTTCCTCTCCTCCTTATCTCTTTCTCTTTCTCTTCTCTCTCTCTCTCTCTATATATATATATATATATATTATATATATATATATATATAAGTAAAGAAATAACAAAAGACTTAGAGATTTAGCATTATAGTCTATTTCAGGGAGCTTAGACTATATAGACGATAATGCTAAATCTCTAAGTTTTTTGTTATTTCTTTACTGATATATTTGCTCTGTGACTCTAACATTAAGAGCACACATTGAGCTCTCAAACTGGGACAGGTTTTTTTAAATAAAACTCTTGTGTCGTAAGGAAGATTTCTTCTCTACACTTTAGGATTATATATATATATATATTGATATATATATATATATATATGAGAGAGAGAGAGAGAGAGAGAGAAAGAGAGAGATGGAGACCCTACACGCATCGGCAACCCTCTCTTCCCCACGAGTCTTCCGTACATCATTGCACGCTTTCTGTATCATTCACACATTTTTACTATCTATTCATGAGTCTTCTGAACTTAGGTCATCTCAAAGTGTCAACAATGCCTATCCACTGAACAACTGCTTCATTCTATCAGTTTGTCCCCATTCTGCGACTTCTAATTCAATAGTTGTCAACATTCACCGTCAGAAAGTGTCAAAAATCTCCGTCCCCATGAGTGCTACTTTCTTTTCTCCACACATCCAATATGTAGTTGTTATCTTTCCACAAACGTTTTAGGTCAGTTATTTTTTTGCAATCAGACTTGCCAACCTGAAAACTAAAAAAAAAAATCAGCCTGATTCCTTCCTCGACAGACCTGGCAGATGTCATGCTATCAATGACATGAGGATAATTGCGACGTATTCAAGATGGAGTTAAACTGTCACAGTGTCTAGACAAGTGACAGCCGGTTATTATTTGTAGTGTCCGTTAATTTTGTGATTTTTCGTATCTTTACGACAGGTAGAGCAAAGAAGTTTTGCCAATAGAACGCTTTCCTCGAATCAAAAACTTGATCTTCACCTCGATTGACAGTTTGCTTACTTTAAAAGTACGAGACTGTCCCGAGAGGAAAGCAACTTTTTTGCTTCCTTCAGAGACAGACAGGAAAGATATACTACGTTGTCAGAAAAATCACTTATTTGATTCCGTTTGAGAGAAAGAAAAAAGTAATTGATCTTGATTTTGTTTACTAACTTCTTGAATTTCATTTTTATTTAAAACGTAAAAGCCGCCCTATTGAGCGGCAATTAAGCTACTGCCTTCATTTTGGCCGAAAATGACACTTCATGTATTGAGTACATATTGCATCGTTGCTTATTTCCTATAATTCCAACATAACTAGATGACTTTAAACCAAAAACATTAAACCTCTTGCCACCCCACAACTAACAAGAAAGGAGACTTTTGTCAAAATGTACAAAACCTTCTCAAAGAAATGGACATATTTTTTGGAATTTGTATATAAGGTTATTTCCGATAGAATGAGATTATTAGTTGATTGCAGTGCCACGGTAAATATAATAAAGACAAATCAAAATTGATCAACTTTGATCCTAATTTTGAACCGAAGAACCATTTCGTTGAACTAGCGGACGAGATTACTCAAGCTCTGTTGCCGATGGGGTTAGTTGTAAGGGACTGTATCGAATCCGAAACCTTGTGATTCATAGACGGATGCTCTACCGACTGAGCTAAACCGGCTCGAATAGAATCCCCTTATGAGTTCCTCCTTTCTTTTCCAGCAGTGTCCGGTATCTCTTTTTTGTCTTACATTGTTGGTTTGTGTGATAGGAAGCAGCTGCTTTCTTGTGGGGTGATGTTTCTATGATTTGTTCAAGACAGTGGGCAGTTTCAATGAGCAGTTCTCATCTAGTTTAATAAAGTTTAATAGTGCGGTTATTTCCTATAACTCCAACATAAAAAAGGGGAACCACTCTGATTGACTGATAAATTATTTATTTTTATTTATATTTTTTGAAGGCAATTACAATGCGTATATCGTATAAAATTCGATAATTATTGAAAATAATCATGGCAAGCAAACCCGGCGAATAACGTGCGCAACGTGAAACACCGTACAGCTGTTTCAACTTTATTAAGTCTCGTCAGCGGGCGGAGGGAGATCGTAGGTATACACTGCTGATGAGACCTAATAAAGTTGAAACAGCTGTACGGTGTTCCACGTGTCTCATCCCAGTTAAGGCCTAAGATCGAATGGCTGAGGGATTATCTTGGTGGTCGGAAATGGATCCTTCTTCTGCAAATGCTCGGAGGGTTCTTCCGGTGTTTTTTTTTTTAATTCAATTTTAATCCCCACATATTTTTACATTGATGGCTTTAGTGTCCAGGCCACAGATATCACAAGTAGCATTTGACTTCATCTTCACTTTTATGAGAAGTATTACAATTTTTACGACCGTAGTTTTGTAAATTTAATAAATATTATTAAAACTTAAACAACACTTTTTTAAACGATTACCGATTTTCCTTAATACAATGAGATAATTTCAGTCTAATTCAAACTTATTGCAAAGCTGCATGATGCCCAACATGTTTGATTTTCCAAATAGCTTCAATAAACAATTATTTCCATTTCATGGTGATATTCACTAGATTTTGCAATTAATTTCAATTATTCTGAAATTTATTTCCAAATCATGAAAATTGTTATTGTACAAAAATAAATTGTCGTAAAATATCGCCGAAAACGATCGCACAATCGAAACTTTGGAAGCCAAAATTTCAGGATGACGGGATCGTATTTCTCGTAGGAAGGAAACTCGACTATCAGAGTTCAAAACCTGAGGGAAACGGTATTTCCATTTGTGAAAAGTAGGTATTTACCCAATCTGATCGTATAATTGTAAGACATTTTAGCTGCACTACACAGGTGTCTGTGAAAGATTTTGGAGGTATTTCTGTCGCATCCGGTAAAATTTCCCGTTTTCAGAAATAAATCAAACAGACCACGACACCATTGAAGCTGTTTTTAACATAATGCTTTGGGAGATAACTATAGTTTGCACGAGTAGAACTATAGTTCAGTAGTTTTGCAATTCTCGTTCAAAAGTTATGAACTTTTTTCCGATTATTAGAGAAGATAAAAGAAACCAAGTAGAATGTTTCATCATTTGTTGGGGTTATCTTCATCACTCTTGCCTGAAAGTATCACTTTTATCATCATCACTGACTTTATCTTTGGAATCTTTATTCAATGGTTCTTATATGTTCATAAAAGCTTGATCAGATAAGATTTGACCTTGTTAGTGAATCCTTGGACTCCTTTGTTCTTTATGTTCGAAAATTATGCATACAGTCACGTCAGAAATTGCCCGTAGAGGGTATTTGGGATGAATAGGGTGATCCCAAAAAACAGACTTTTTTTAAAAAGGTCAGGCCTGTTTTTCGTGGGTCACCATATATATATATATATATATATATATAGCTCTGTGCATGCATGTATGTATGTATATATATATATATACAGGGTGACCAACAAATACGTCATATATATGGTGGACTCTCCCGTCGATCGACGTATGAGTGTTCATACAATGAACATCCACACAGTGATTTGTTTATAGTATATATATATATATATATATATATATATATATATATATATATATATATATTACGATTTTAACCATTACATCATGCAACTGGGTGATTTGTAGCCTTTTGTCAGACCTGGTAAATTATTAGTGCAAGAGAAACTGATTTTGTTTATCAATGGTTGTTTTTGATGTTGGTGGAATCAGACGTGCTGTGCGATATTTATTTTCTTTTTCATTTGTTTTCTTATTTCATTGTTTTTTGTTGTTTTGGGGGTTTTTCTTGTTTTTTTGTTTTTTTGGGGGGAGGGTCTCGGGTTATCGAACTTTTATTATGGGAAAAAAACAATGTTATTGTTGATGATAGAGACAGATTGCAGGTACTTTTGTTAAGCAAAAAGAAAACAAAGCAAAAAATATTGTAGAGAATATCGAAGATGGAGAATCTATTGCGTGTCTGAAATCCGTTGATGTGCGTGTAATCAATAATAATAATAATAATATATAGAAAAAAGAAAAAGAAAAAGAAAGAGTCTGTAAAGTTTTATCCCAATGACGATTGAACAAAATGTACAAGTTGATTGACTTCGTTAGCCAAGCAGACGTTAAACGCATCAACTGGGTAATTAACAACAATCAAATTGCTGCTTTAGACGACTAATTAGTTGCTGAAGAAGACAACGGGGAACGTCTGACATTACACAACTCATTTTCCTAAGCTTATCTTAAACTGGTTGGTTAGTTGGTTGGTTGGTTGGTTTTAAGGTATCTCAAGCCTTGTGGGTTATGTAATGACAAATCTTGTTTATATATATATATATATATATATATATATATATATATATATATATAAAGAAATAACAAAAGACTTAGAGATTTTGCATTATAGACTATTTCGGGGAGCTTAGACAAAGTGTCTAATTCTCCCGACTCATCAGATGCGAATGATGAATTCTTTATTACTTTTAAGGCATTTGAAAACAGATTTTTCTTTTCCTCCCTTCCTTTTAAATTGTCCTGTCCTGCTCAGCTGTAGAGTAATAAAGAGGTGAATAAAATAAGAATAAAATGAAAATAATAATAAAAAAACAATAATTTTTTTTTAAATTATAAATTTGCTCTGTGACTATAACAATAAGAGCACACATTGAGCTCTCAATCTGCGACAAGTTGTTTTAAAAAAAAACTCCTATGTCGTAAGGAAGATTTCTTCTCTGGACTTTTGGATATATATATATATATATATATATATATATATATATATATATATATATATATATATATATATATATATATATATATAACCGGAAATGTCATCAAACATCACTCTATTCTCAGCTGTAATCATGTCAAAAATATTTCAAAATAATTATTTTTTCGAACATTTAAAAATTCTCTGTATTTGACCATTTTAACTTCAAATATCAAACATTTTACCTTAAAGAAGGCTGTGTTTTTTATATACTTATTTTATAATTTTCTATTATTATTATTTTTTTCATATTTAGAATAATAATAAATAGAATACAATGTGTACATGAACAAACTCCTAGCCGAAACACGTGTTGGTAATTCATTAAATCAATTTTATCTATTCAACATTTTCTTTCCTTTATTTATTTATCCTTTCAACACACACATATACATATATATCTATGTGTGTGTCGTAATGGAATCTCTCTCTCTCTCTCTCTCTCTCTCTCTCTTCTCTCTCTCTCTCTCTCTCTCTCTCTCTCTCTCTCTCTCTCTCTCACCCATGTGGTCTGATTATATATATAGTCAACAGAGCATTATATTGGGCTGGCTTCGAGGATTAGTAGCGTGCCTCACTATTCCTTTTCTGTTTCATTGTATCTCTCTGCAATAAAACCCACTATCTTAAATCTACGAACATGTTGACTGGTCCTTCCACTCGACAACAACCTTATCTGATTGTATTCCTTTTAAGGACACAAAAAATATATCTTTATCAACACTGTCGCACGATCAGGATGTGACATAAGGTCAATTTAAAGGAGTTTAAAAGATGTGAATTCCGAGTTTTCCTTCTCCTAGATGGATTGCATTACCAAGGTTAAAGAGCCCAGTCTACCTTACTATTTACCCATAGTTGTAGGGAGAATAGTTGGATGCATACCTTTCCCAAGGGTATTAGGCTATAGGAATGCAAACAGCCTCAACCAGGATTTATAACAGTTGAAGGAAGACAGACTGGAAGAAACAGGAAGCAGTTGAAAGTAAGTGACAAAGAAAGAAAAAAAGAAAGAAAGAAAGAAAGAGAAAGAAAGAAAAAGACGATGAACAGCGAAGAGAAACAGGAAAGAGAAGGAAACAGGTTGAAGCGAAAAATAAATAAATAAAGAATTAAAGAAAGAAAGAATTAAAGAAATAATTAAAGAAAGAAAAGAAAGAAGAAAGAAGAAAGAATTAAAGAAAGAAAGAAAGAAAGAAAGAAAGAAAAAGAAAGAAAGAAAGAAAGAAAGAAAGAAAGAAAAGAAGAAAGAAGAAAGAAGAAAAAGAAAGAAAGAAAAAGAAGAAGAAAGAAAGAAGAAAGAAAGAAGAAAAGAAAGAAAAAGAAAGAAAGAAGAAAGAAAGAAAGAAAGAAAGAAAGAAGAAGAAAGAAAGAAAGAATTAAAGAAAGAAGAAAGAAAGAAAGAATTAAAGAAAGAAAGAAAGAAGAAAGAAAGAAAGAAAGAAAGAAAAAGAAAGAATTAAAGAAAGAAAGAAAGAAAGAAAAAGAAAGAATTAAAGAAAGAAGAAAGAAAGAAAAGAATTAAAGAAGAAAGAAAGAAAGAAAGAAAGAAAGAAAGAAAGAAAAAGAAAGAAGAAGAATTAAAGAAAGAAAGAAAGAAAGAAAGAAAGAAAGAAAAAAAGAAAGAAGAAAAGAAGAAGAAAGAAGAAAAGAAAGAAAGAAAGAAAGAAAAAGAAAGAAAGAAGAAAGAAAGAAAGAAAGAAAGAATTAAAGAATTAAAGAAATAATTAAAGAAAGAAAGAAGGAAAGAAAGAAAAGGGCGACGAACAGCGAAGAGAAACTGGAAAGAAAGAAGGAAACAGACTGAAGCGAAAAAAGAAAGAAAGAAAGAAAGAAAGAAAGAAAGAAAGAATTAAAGAAAGAAAAAAGAAAGAAGAATTAAAGAAAGAAAGAAAGAAAGAAAGAATTAAATAGATAAAGAAAGAAAGAAAGCATCAAAGAAAGAAAGAAAGAAAGAATCAAAGAAAAAAGGAAAGAAAGAAAGAAAGAAAGAAAGAAAGAAAGAAAAAATCAAATAAATAAAGAAAGAAATAATTAGATAAAGAGAGAAAGAAAGAAAGAATTAAATAAATGAAGAATTAATTAAATAAATAAATAAATAAAGAAAGAAAGAAAGAAAGAAAAGGACGATGAACAACGAAGAGAAACTTGAAAGAAAGAAGGGAACAGACTGAAGCGAAAAAAGAAAGAAAGAAAGAAATAAAGAAGGAAAGAAAGAGACATCATATGATATCTAATGAGAATCGAACTTACCATAAATGGTGTGTTAACCTTAAGTCATTAACCATTCTAACACGCAAGGTGGCCATATAAATGAAAGTAGTTTAGTGATTTCTTGTTCGTATGTCTTCGAAAGATTCTTATTATCTCTAGTGACCTTTTTGTCTGCCAACTAACATGTGACTGACAGCAAGAAAGAAAGCAAAAAACACCAATCTCCACAAAAAAAAAATAAAAAATAAAACAGCGGACATTACCAAATGATGGATGGGATGGATTTTCCCTCTTGTAGCAAAATCTTTAAGTGTAAAGTTACAAAAAACCTCCATTAGATTTTCTTTTTTTTTTTTTCTAAGGTAAAGTTGATATTTCTTTTTACTTTTTGCAATGCTGGGAAATTGAAGTTGTTTTTTTTCTTATTATTATTATTATTATTATTTTTCTCACTGCTTCATTTATAGACGGGGTTGCTTTTTTTTTTATCGGCGACAAGTGAAATATGGAGGACTGAGCAGCCGTTATCCTGCAATGGTTTGGATCAATTACCCAAACAAAAGAGCTTTGTCAAAGAGAGACAAGTTTAAAGCAATTTACGCAATTTCGCTCTACTCTTTAGAATAACGTTAAAAGTTTCTGTTATTTGTACAAGTTCAAAATAAAAAAACACCCGCCGGGCGATGTAAAAATAGATTTTTGAAACATATTGCCTGAGGGGTGGGAGTAAAAAATTCAATGTCAGCGAGTTTGTACCCTAAGTAAGTAAAATCATCAAATTCATTAAAGGATTAAAAAATAAAACAATTCGAAATGTAAACTTTAAATATGTATTAAAATAAAACAAACTATATATAGATATATAATACCAGTCGTGTATTTATTAAAACTTGTTTTAAAAAACAATTAGGACTGTCTAATGTTGCATGTTCAAATTTTGAGTATTTATTCTATGTTATGACGATTTTGGGTAATGTGACGTAAGCAGTGACGTAGTTTTTGTTACAGACAAAAGCCGGAAGCGAATCTCCATTATTAATAGATAGAGAAATCTTCAACTAAAATCCAAAATTTTGAATAATTAAAAAACTGAAGCTGCTATCAGTATTTCACAAAATCAGTCAATTCAATAATAACACCGATTGGGAAATATTGATTGATTGGTTTTGATAATATTTAAATTGAATCTGATGGTGAGGCTCCAGTTCTGGAGATCTCGGGATTGCGAAGTACCCCATAATTGTCATTACTACCTGTTACGATTTTAACGGTCATCCTTTAGGCTTCAATCAATAACGCTTGTCTAGCGGAAATCCTTGGTAAAGAATCCTTTGGTTGTTCCTTGGTGCTCCTCAGTATTGCAAGTGTCTCCAGCAATGAATGCAAATGGATGTCTCTCAAGATCAGTGATTAAGTAGTCAACCAGCCACACAGTCGGGCTGTTGATCGGCTGAGGTTTAAACCATGTGACATTGCTTAGTCTAAATCTTAAGTGGTGTATTGTAGCACACCTTTGAATGTTGCTGGACTGAAAATTACCTTTTCTAATAGACTGCTTCAATTTTTGGTGTTTAATTCGGTTGGACTCAAATTCTTTCACAGATTTTTTTTTTTTTTTTGTTATATACACATCGTTTCGGCTGATATGCCCGCAGGTCTTCTTCAGGTGTTTCATGTCGAAATGAGAAATTGAACATGGTAACCATGAACGTCAGATACATGTTTTAAGTATTCTATGTTATTTTCGCCCGTAGTCAGGATTGAACATCGCTTGTCGGCTAAGGTAGAATAATAAAACCGACTGCACATCTACAGATTGATAAAATTCCATACAATGGGACCACCCGGAATCTTGCTGGCTGAACAGTCAATGACATGCAATTTTGTTACTTTACTCATTATTCAGGCTATACGGGCGGTCAGAGAGGTCCATTCCAATCAATCGGGTAATTATATCAAGCCCTAGCACCTATATGATTGTCCCGACGCTATTGCCATTTTGGCAAACCCCTAACCATCTTTATCAGATATGTTCTAGAAGGCGATGGGTAAGGGTCTTTAGTGTCCTGGGTATGATGATAAATTTCGACTCTTGTTGAAGTTCTAATTCTGGAGCTGGGAAGTTTGGAGTACCTTTTCATTACCATTACTTCCAGATCTACCTTGACCCGGAGTGGTAGTATCCCATTTATGGGTTAAATAGAAAAAAAAATGAGTTTACCAGAAAAGGTGTTTAAAAAAATTGAGTTGTAAAAATTTTCACTATCAAGAATCAATAAAACAATATCTTCAGCATAGAATAACCCAACAAGATTTGACATGCCGTTAAAATACTACCAACCAAGAGGATTGAACCTGCAACCTACGCTTACAACTGGATTGACTCAACATTTATATCCCCGGCGCCATCTATCCAACCGGACAATCCAGAGTGAATTTTTGGAACCTATAAACCTAATAATCTTTTTGGTTATTTCCTATAATTCTAACATAAACAAAGGGGAACCACTCTTGACCGATAAATTATTTATTTATTTATTGATCTACAAGGAAAAAAGAAGGGTTAGTTTAATGGGAAAATAAACAAATAATTTATCAGTCAAGAGTGGTTCCCCTTTGTTTATGTTAGACTTATAGGAAATAACCATGTTTTACCTACAATTTTTTACATCGTCCATTATTTACGAATTTTTACTTTTTGCAATGTTGTTTTTAGTTAACGGAATGAAACAATCTATTCCAATGGATTAAATAATGGATTACGATATGAATGTTCCCGATTCGATGAGAAGGTTCCCAAGTTCAACAAGAAATTCATGAAAAAGGTCGGATGCTACATTAGCCAGAACGTTGTGTATATAAGATGAGGAAAACAGTCTGAACATTTTAAATAATACAAACTAACAAAACTAATCTCAAAACTTCATACTATTTTTGTTCATACAAAGTAACATAAAAACTGTTTCAACATTTTGTGATTAATTGATTGACTGATTAATTTTAACAATATGTCAACCTGTCTAAGTTTATTTCATAGATCGATATCTGATATTCTTAGACTTGGTTTCACTGTTATTTATTGGTTTAACAGACTATCAACTTTTTATCGTTCATTTTATGAAGAAATTTGATTGATTTTTAAATATAATCATAACTTTATTTTCAATGTTCTATTGCATTTTTTATTCGAATTGTTAATTTCCTTAACTAGTATATATATATATATATATATATATATATATATATACATATACATACATATATATATATATATATATATATATATATATATATATATATATATAATTAAATAAATAACAAAAGACTTAGAGATTTTGCATTATAGACTATTTCTTGGAGCTTAGACAAAATGTCTAATTCTTCCGACTCATCAGATGCGAATGATGAATTCTTTATTACTTTTAAGGCATTTGAAAACAGATTTTTCCCTTCCTTTTAAATTGTCCTGTCTTGCTCAGCTGTAGAGTAATAAAAGATGTGAATAAAAATAGGAATGAAAATAAAGATAATAATAAACAATAATAATAAAGACCACAGATATCTGACTGCTTGTCAGTAATTTGTTAGGAGTTACTGTTAAATCAATCAATTCCAGAATTCAGGGCCACCCCTGTTCATTTAGTTAGTAGTTTTGTTTACCTTAATTTATTTTATGTTCATTCAATGTCGCTCAAATATACACACACATACATACATATACAATCATATACATATACATACATATACATACACACACATACACATATACATACATATATATATACATATATATACACACATATATATATATACATACACACACATATACACATATACATACACATATACACACATACACACACCCACATATACATATATATATATAAACACAAACACACACGCACATAAAACACACACACACACATACACACATATATATATATATATATATATACATACATAAACACACAAACACACGCACACACGCGCATAAACACACACATAAACACACACACACATACACACATGAAATAAACTTAGACGGGTTGACATTCTGTTAAAATCAATCAATCAATTAAGCAACAAATTTATATTTGAAACAGTTTTTATTTTATTTGTATAAACAAGAATGTCAGTATTTTTATGAATCTTTTGGATGAGACTTGATAATTTTTATAATTTAGATTTTTCGGACTGCTTTCTTCATCGTTGTTGTTATATACAAAACGTTTCGGCGAATGTGCCCTCCGGCCTTCTTCATATATTTCTTGTCAAACTTTGGAACCGACCGGTCGAATTGTGAATTAACGAAGTATCTCGTGAATGTTCTGTTTACTAGACATATTATCTCCTAGTGACCTTTCTGAATATCTTCTAGCAGCCAAGGACACGATACCCCAATACTACATATGACCGGAAAGATTTAGTTGCGTTATACGCAGAGCGAATTCATATTTTGAACTTAGGGAGAATTGATAGAATTAGTTTAAACGGCTTTACAACCTGTCTGGGGTTATTTCATGCCTAGAGGTTTCGTACATTCTACTCTTATATTTACACCTTTGTGTAGATTTTGCACACACAGGATACCAGGTATTCCTTTCTTATTGAAATAAATTGCAAAAATATTTATTTGACCCATAGATAGGATCCAAACAGGTACAACCAATCCGGACAGAATGAGTCTAAATTTAGCGAGGACTCCACACTTCACAGGTCTCTAAAACTGGAGCCTTATTATAAAGAAAGGGAAGAAAAAGACATGCAACACAGAAAAAATAAGAAGAAAGAAAGAAAGAAAGAAAGAAAGTAGGGGAAAGATAAAGAGGGGATGATAACGCTAATCTGTTTCAATCGAACATAATGAAAAGAAGGAAAGAAAGAAAAAAATAGTGAGAGAGAGTTAAATCAATCTTAGTATACTTTTTACATATTAAACTACTTCGCAATAGCCCTAAAGTAAGTAAAAGTAAAGTCGACGGGGCGGCCTAAAGTCGGTATCAGCCAGTCAGCGAGGGAGTCTATCCCCTTTTCAATAGCGCTAGACGAAGGAGATTGTTTTGGCATCTGAGACGGAGCGCCACACCTACCATCAGCTCCTTACTTTACCGCACAGATCCCTGTGCTACTCATACGCTGAGTTGGTAAGGACCGGTATCGAACTAGGAACCTTGTGGTTTCTAGCCGAACGCTCTATCGACTGACCTAACCCGGCCCCTATTAAATCAAACGTTATAATAATTAGATTATCATACTGTGGTATATCGATAGTTCCTGTTGGTTTAGTAGTAATGGATTTGTAAGACTAACTTGCTAAGAATGACACCACCATGAGACAATCTCCATGCTATTCCTGTTCTGAAATATTATCGAAATCTAATCAGTTTATGTAAACATTAAGTCTAAACGTTTACGAGATTGAAATCTGGGGTGTAGTGTACTGTCAATAAAAATCTATATACAATTTTAATGCCCGCTGCCTCATTTGAAACCGCGCCAAATATATTAGCAATGTTGACAGAGACTGCAGAACGTATTAATAGATCCAATTTAGCCATTGCCTTTAATCAGTGCGGACTTAGAGAAGAATCTAATTGCTTCAC
>CM042166.1:3250338-3328739 GCA_023376005.1 Doryteuthis pealeii
GTCGGTCAGAGAGGCCCCCTCCGATCAATCGACTGGTCACATCAAGCCCTAACACCTAAGTGATTGTCCCAATCCTATTGCCCTTACGGCAAGCCCAACCCCTTTTTATCGTATGAGTGTTAGAAGGCGGTGGATGGAACTACGTTAAACTCTATCTGATGGTGAGGTTCCAGGTCTAGGGAATGTGGAGCACACCTTCATCACCACTCTGACCCGGAGTGGTAGTATATGTTAGGGTCCCATCTATGGGTTAAATATAACAAAATGAGTTCAAAACATGTGTTTTAAAAGAAAAAATTAGTTTACAAAATAACAGAGTACATGTGAGGATTTTTTTTAAATATAAAAACAAAAAGGAAATAAAAATTTTTTTAAATAAAAAAAACTCCCATGGGGCCTTGACCGGAAGAACCCCTCTGCGCATGTCCGACAAAATGGACTGACACCCTACACCCAAAAGGATACCTTGGTCATTCGAACTGAGACCGCAACAGAGTGTAGTCGTTTTCTACTAGCCTGGGGCATGTCCTCTCGCTACAGCCGACTATGCCCCGTTCAATAAAACCTAAGTCGAAAAACTACCTCTTGCCTTTGTCTCTTTCCTTTTCGTTCCTTAAATTCCATTTTAGCTTACTAGTCCACAAGAACAAAGAACCAACTTTAATTGGGGGTAAGATATCAGTACTAACGAACATCACTTAGCCCCATATACCCATCAAGAATGAATCAACCAAAACGTATTTGGTATAAAATGACCCAACAAGGGTTGACATGCCGTACACACCAACCAACCAACCAACCAACCAACCATTACCCCCGGGGAAGGTCCTCTTAAACTGAAGTATGTTAAAATCAAGATTAAAGAAATTCGGTTGTTTCCAGAGAAGAATTGTTTAAATTTAAAAAAAAAAAAAAGATGAAAAGAAAGATACATACAAATATTGAATTGAAAATGGCGTCTTTTCCTACAGATATTTAAGGCGTATTGCTTGAAAAATCTTCTGATCTTTTTTTTTTTTTCTTTTTTCTTGTCTTGTTATTTAAATTTTTAAAACCTTGCAACACCTGCAGCAATAAAATGAGAAAAATCGGGTTGTCGTGACACCCCGTTTGAAAATCAATGCCTCACTTTGAAGAACGTCACTAAGAGCTGATTTTGATTGGTTGTGGGAAATCCGGAAATAATCCACGAGGGTTTTTTTTAAGCAAGAATCACTTTCAAAATGAATTCCTAAATTCTTTACTAGCTGATGTACATATCTACGTCAGGTAATAAACTTTTTTGAAGACTTTTGAATTCTGAAGTGGCGGCGCATCGTGTAATGTTTATTGTCTTAGAAAAAATGGACACGGTGAGACGAGCTCAAATCCCGGACCAAACTGTTAGCATTTCACATAGAGCTCATACCACTGGGGAAAGTATGCATCCAACTATTCTCTCACCACCTATTGATAAACAGTAGGTCACACTGGGCTCTTTAGACTTGGTTAGGTAACCAGACTAGGAGAAAGAAAATTCAAACCTGTTAAGTCCGCTTAAGAAATTGACTTTGTGTCACATCCAACTCGTGCGGAGGGGTTGGGTAAATATATATATATATAGTGATAGATGTAATATAGTGAATTAATAGAATTAGATTAATTGATTGATTTACCGGCATGTTAACTCGTCTAGAATTAGTTAATGCCTAGTGGTTAGGAAATCGCGTTCATTGTACCTTCACATTTTTTGTACAGTTTTTTCTTAAGATTTCTTTTGCATACGGTCCTATGGGCGTACGAATACTTTTTAAACATATATATTTGACCCATTCAATCAGGCGCTGATACCTTAACAGTTATTGTCGTTGGAACCGAGCTCAGCAACCCGAGTTCAAATCCTGGACGAAGTTATTTGCTTTTTATAAAACACTGATAACTTTGGTAAAGATAAACGCGTCCTATCCTGATTTAATGGTTAACAAGCTAGTCTCCCTGATTCATTATTACTGAATAGCAAGTTCGATCATCGCTGGATGCCCTATACTAAAAAAAATCGTCCTATCGTAATGTAATAGTTAACGAGCTATTCTCTCAGATTCATTATTATTTAATAGCAAGTTCGATCATCGCTGGATGCACTATAATTTTAAAAAATCGTCCTATCGTAATGTAATGGTTAACGAGCTATTCTCCCAGATTCATTATTACTGAATAGCAAGTACGACCATCGCTGGATGCCTATAATTTAAAAAAAATCGTCCTATCGTAATGTAATGGTTAACGAGCTATTCTCCCAGATTCATTATTACTGAATAGCAAGTTTGATCATCGCTGGATGTCCCATACTAAAAAAAGGCATCCCATCATTGTGTAATGGTTTGTAATCTAGTCGTGCAGATCCATTATTACAGTATAGCAATTCTGATCCTTGCTGGATTTCCCACACTTGCGACCTTGTATCACATTTTCCCCGTTTTTTTCCCGTATTATTTGAAAAGATATGAATTCAACTGTTCTCTCTCCAATTAGTAGGACCATTCAGTGGCCATTCAGTTGTTTTCTTGTCGAGTTCTGTTTACACGATTTGTTGAAGACAGCACGCAACATTCTTGTTCACCTCTGATCCAGATTATTCTTTGTCAGGGTCGAAGTGGTGCAGCCGTACAGTAACATTGACACAGTTACAGCTTGGAAGAATTGTCTTGAATTCAGAGTTCTTCCTCTCCCTATACTCGTTGTCTGATCTTACCTGCTGTTGCTTAAGCGGTCACCTAATTAAGTATTGAACAGGCTCATTTGCTGATTAACTTCACTGATCTAGGAAGAACGGATGCTTTCAGCGTGACTTGACCGTAATGGCATATCAACACTCTTTTGGGTCATTTAATTCTGAATCAAGTCATTTTGATAAACAATGGACTCAGGTTGCTTACAGTATCTGCTGTTGCTTAAGTGGTCACCCAATTAATTATTGAACGGGCTCATTGTTGCTTAACTTTGTTTGTTTGTTTGGTTTGATTTACGGAATATTAACCCTTTTCGGGTCATTTAATTCTGAATCAAGTCATTTTGGTAAACAAAGGACTCAGTTTGCTTACACTACCTACAGTTGTTTCAGTGGTCACTAAATTAAGTAATGAACAGGTCGATCGTTGCTTAACTTCGATGATAGGAGAAGGAAAAACTTTTAATTTAAACCTGTTAAACTCCGCTTTAAAAAATGATCCTTTGTTGAGGTATATGTGGTCCTTTGTTTTCGTTCCAAATCAGAGATATCTTTGTGATGAACTCAGTGCCTATTTTTTTATATTTTTCTTATATTTTATATTTATGCTCCGGAGTTGGTTGAGGTGGTGATTATTTTGTCTTGTTTTTTGGTTTTTTGTTAAGCTCTTCGATCATTTAAATACAACAACAATTCGATCCTTTCAGCTTATCTGACAAACTACTTTGTCTCTTTACCTTTAAATGCATTTCGATTTACAACTATGTCTATTGATTCAACAAACTCCTGACAGGGACCCTGAAAATAAAACAGGAAGAAAAATCGGTGCAAAAATACTGAAAATAAAAATAAATCTTATGAAGGTTGCTGAAAACTTGATTATGTTGTTCGTAGAAAACCCCTTGCGGTTTGGAAAATCGAATACGCATCGCAAATGCTTTTCTTTAACGAACGCCGTGCAAAGAGATATCGAGTTTAGTTTAACAGAGGATCATGGGAAGCATTTTGACAAATCAGTTTCCAATTAAGAAAACGATGTTTATTTAATTGCTTTCTCGTTATTTTTTAATCTATTGTTGATTTTATTATTATTATTATTATTATTATTATTATTATTATTATTATTATTATTATTATTATTATTACTGCTGCTGCTGCTGTTGCTGTTGTTGTTGTTGTTGTTGTTGCTTTTATTCTAACAATAAGATGTGAGCTTGAACGTAATACGTTTGTTGACGTGATAAAAGGAATTATCACAAGATAAAACAAATCGTGCATGGGACGAAGTTAATGATGGATGAGATTAGATATCTCGATTATCTCCCTTGATTCCTTCATCCGTTTCGCCATTTTCTTTCTTTTTTTCTTTCTTCTTCCTTTCTATTATTTTATTTTTGTCTTGTCCTCTTAAAATGCCATGTTTTGTATTTCCTTTCTAAAGGATTTCCCAATTTATTTTCAGATATATTTTCTTTTCAATCTTCAAACGTTTCCAATGTCTTTCTTTTCTTTCTGTTTTGAAATTTGATTTATTTTTCCTAATTATTTTATCTTTTCCTTGGGGGGGGGGGGGAGGCGGTGAAAATTCTACTCATTTTTTCCCTTTTCCTTTTTAAATCTCCATCTTTATTCTCTTCTTTGTATCTTTCTTTTTTTTTTTTTTCTAAATTGGATTCATTTTTTCATTCTCCTTTTATATTCATCTTTATTCTTTTCTTTTTTCTTTCATTTTCCGAAAAGATGTGTCCTTTTTCCTCTCCTTTTTTTTTATCTCAACCCTTATTCTTTTCAATTTCCCTTGTCTTTTTTTATTATTATTCATTTCTCTTTCCCGTTTTTTTTTCTTTTTCATTTTTATTCTTTTTTCTTCCTTTTTATATTCAACTTTATTCTTTTCGTTCTTTTAAAAGTTTCATTCATTTTTCCTTGCCGCGTTTTAATCTTCCTTGTATTCTTTTCTATTTTCTTTCTTTTTTTCTCTTTCTTAATTTCATTCATTCTTCTTCATTTCCTCAGTTTTATTTTTTACTTTGTTTTGTCTGTGTTTTTTCTTTCAAAATTTTGATTCGATCTTCCTTCCTTCTTATCTTTACTTTATTCTTGTCTTTTTATTCGCCTTTTATTTGTAAAATTTGATTAATTTTTCCTTCGCTATTTTAGAACTTTTCTTGATTATTATTTTCTTTCTTAAAATCTCTTAAATCTCTTTTCCCTTTCGTTTTTCTTCTTTTTTTTCTTTCCTTTATCTTTTTTTCTATTTTTTATTTCTTCTTTTTTTATCTTCAGTTTTATTCTTTCCTTCGTTCCTTCGTTTTTTTTCTTTCAAAATTTGATTCATTCTATTTTCCTTTTTATCTTAAACTTTATCCTTTTCTTTTTCCTTGTTTTTTTTTTTTTTTTTTTTTTTCAAAATTTGATTCATTTTTTCCTTCGTTTTTTTTTTTTGTTTTTTTGGGGGGGTCTTTTTGTGTGGAAGTGTTTTTTTATCATCAGCCTTATTTAAAAAAATGATTTGATTCATTTTTCTTCCTTTTTTACTTTTAGCTTTATACTTTTTTTTCTTTTTTTCAAAATTCGTTACATTTTTAAAAATTTCATTCTTTTTTTAAATTTTATTCATTTTTCCTTCCCGTTTTTTAATATTAATTTTTATTCTTTTCGTTTTCCTTTTTTAAATTTTGATTTTTTTTCAGCAATATTCTTGTGCGTGTGTGTGTGTGTGTGTGTGTGTGTGTGTGTGTGTGTGTGTGTGTGTGTGTTTTGTTCTTCAACATTTGATTCATTTTCTCCCTGCCTTCGTTTTTAATATTCATCCATATAATTCTATCTTATTTTTCCTTGTCCAAAATGCTATTGTGTCATTCCTTTTTATTTTATTATTTCAATTATGGAGAATTTGTTCCCCCATTTTAATTTCCCCATTTTCTATTCAGTCATAAACGTTTATTTGTCTTTCATTATTTTAACGGTTTCATCATAAACCTTTCCAGATGGAATTCATCTGTGAATTTGAAGTGTTTTCGTTTGAGCCACGATTTGGATCTGTAACATATTTCTTTTGAATTTAAAACACTTCTAGAGATTTCTAAATTCATTGTGGATTTCTCTCTTGGTAAATAAAGCTTGGTAAATACACGTGTATATAATTCTTTTCAATCAATACTTGAAGATATATAAGGTGTGTCATTAAGATACTGAGATTGAAGCTGTATTTACCAAATTAGAAAGGAACAATGAATGGAATTATCTTATTATAATGGAGATAGTGAGTTTTTCTATCTATAAACGAAACTATATTACTACTTAAGTGACAATTACCTTAGTTATTTACGTCACATTCTCCATGATTATTATTTTATCTTAAACCTTAATTATTAATAAAATTGTTTTACATTATTAATACTGTTGACCATATCTACATACTGATAACATTCAATTGTATTTATACACAACAAAATAGCGGTTTACAATGTGAACTGGAAGGCTAATTTGCATATTGATATTAAAAAATTGATTTTAATAAATATGCGTTTAGTATTATTGATTTCTAATTGTTTGGTTTTATCTTAATGAATATGAGCAAAAATCTCTTCAAGAAATCTTAAAAGAAATCCATTAACTAGAAGAAATAACTGTAATATTATTCTTTACTTCCTATTTTAACTAAATAGTTAAATTAGAAAAAAATAGCAATGAAAGACGGAAGTGATGGACGAGTAAGTTTCAGTTGTTCTATTTTCAAATTTTTATCTGCATTCTTATTTAGTTTGATTAGCCTTTCTAATTTAATATAATATTTTATTACATTAAAATTTAAATACTTGCACCCGGAGGGTGCATATATTTGCTAGTTATAATAATATACAATAATAATCGTTTGCAAATAATTATAAATTCAAGTAACAATTCTTAAAACAATTAATTTTCAGTTATATGGTATGAAGTATTCTTATCAAATGCGAATAATTTTGAAACAGAGCCTAATATGTTAAAATATATATATATAAATATATATATATATATATATATATATATATGTGTGTGTGTGTGTGTGTGTGTGTGTGTGTGTGTGTGTGTGTAAAGAAAAAAGGCTTAAAGGCTGTTAGGGTCCCATTTATTGGTCAGATGGAGATGTTTACAAATCATTTGTATTAGGAATACCTGTATTACAAACTCAGAATCCAAACCAGTTAAACTCCGCTTAAAAAAATGACCTTGTGTCACATCTTGATCGTGCGGAGGATTTAGTAAGTGTGTTTTATAAGCTAGGTAAGCGTATTCTAAGCCCCGCGAGGGAGGTTGTTGAAAGATCCAGATGAGCTCAGAATCAGGAATTTCATATTTTTTTTAAAATGATCTACGGATGTGGTTGAAGTTTCCATAGTTTTTTTTGGTTTTTTTTTTGTTTTTTTTTTTGTTTTTGGTCTGATTAGCATTCAATGTGTACCCAAAACAATCGGTTAATCTTTCGTGGAGTTAATAATTTGCGGATCTTTCTTTTTGTTTTTTAAACGATCAACAGCTTGCAATTTGCACCCCCCACCCACCCACCGCAAAAAAAACGATTTTGTTGTTTCTAATTATGTGCTGCATCCCATCAATTATTCTTCAACTTCGAGGGCACAAAACAATTTTCTTTGAATGCTCACAGGAATCAAAGCGAACGCATAACTTTCAATTGCGTGCAATTTCTTTTGCTTTGTTTTTGTTTAAAACAGCACGTTGGAAAAAAACAAAAACAAAAATAAGCAAGCGTTTAAAGGGAAAAAAATTATGAGCAATAAATGAAAATACAAAATAAAACAAAATAAAACAAAATAAAACAAAACAAACAAAAAAGAAAATAGAATCAGGGAAGGTAATAAGGAAAGACTAAAGGGAAATAAATCGATTTCAGTCGCAAAGGAAATCATTTCATGTAGACGACATTAATAAATGATTAAATATACACATAATTTCATATAACCAACCACAAAAGTAACTGTAATTTTGAGATGTCATTACCCTTTTATCCAACGTGTTATTCAGAAGAAAAAATATATTTCACCTCTGAGGTTTCTCTCACTACGTTTCTCCTTAGGCCAATTCAATTTACTGTGCTTCGTCTAAAATTCTGAGGCATGTTGTTGCCCTTATCCAACGTGTTATTCAGAAGAAAAATATATTTCACCTCTGAGGTTTCTCTCACTACGTTTCTCCTTCAGGCCAATTCAATTTACTGTGTTTCGTCTAAAATTCTGAGGCATGTTGTTGCCCTTATCCAACGTGTTATTCAGAGAAAAAAATATATTTCACCTCTGAGGTTTCTCTCACTACGTTTCTCCTTTTGGCCAATTCAATTTACTGTGTTTCGTCTAAAATTCTGAGGCATGTTGTTGCCCTTATCCAACGTGTTATTCAGAAGAAAAAATATATTTCACCTCTGAGGTTTCTCTCACTACGTTTCTCCTTCAGGCCAATTCAATTTACTGTGTTTCGTCTAAAATTCTGAGGCATGTTGTTGCCCTTATCCAACGTGTTATTCAGAAGAAAAAATATATTTCACCTCTGAGGTTTCTCTCACTACGTTTCTCCTTCAGGCCAATTCAATTTACTGTGTTTCGTCTAAAATTCTGAGGCATGTTGTTGCCCTTATCCAACGTGTTATTCAGAAGAAAAAATATATTTCACCTCTGAGGTTTCTCTCACTACGTTTCTCCTTCAGGCCAATTCAATTTACTGTGTTTCGTCTAAAATTCTGAGGCATGTTGTTGCCCTTATCCAACGTGTTATTCAGAAGAAAAAATATATTTCACCTCTGAGGTTTCTCTCACTACGTTTCTCCTTCAGGCCAATTCAATTTACTGTGTTTCGTCTAAAATTCTGAGGCATGTTGTTGCCCTTATCCAACGTGTTATTCAGAAGAAAAAATATATTTCACCTCTGAGGTTTCTCTCACTACGTTTCTCCTTCAGGCCAATTCAATTTACTGTGTTTCGTCTAAAATTCTGAGGCATGTTGTTGCCCTTATCCAACGTGTTATTCAGAAGAAAAAATATATTTCACCTCTGAGGTTTCTCTCACTACGTTTCTCCTTCAGGCCAATTCAATTTACTGTGTTTCGTCTAAAATTCTGAGGCATGTTGTTGCCCTTATCCAACGTGTTATTCAGAAGAAAAAATATATTTCACCTCTGAGGTTTCTCTCACTACGTTTCTCCTTGGCCAATTCAATTTACTGTGTTTCGTCTAAAATTCTGAGGCATGTTGTTGCCCTTATCCAACGTGTTATTCAGAAGAAAAAATATATTTCACCTCTGAGGTTTCTCTCACTACGTTTCTCCTTCAGGCCAATTCAATTTACTGTTTTTCGTCTAAAATTCTGAGGCATGTTGTTGCCCTTATCCAACGTGTTATTCAGAAGAAAAAATATATTTCACCTCTGAGGTTTCTCTCACTACGTTTCTCCTTCAGGCCAATTCAATTTACTGTGTTTCGTCTAAAATTCTGAGGCATGTTGTTGCCCTTATCCAACGTGTTATTCAGAAGAAAAAATATATTTCACCTCTGAGGTTTCTCTCACTACGTTTCTCCTTCAGGCCAATTCAATTTACTGTGTTTCGTCTAAAATTCTGAGGCATGTTGTTGCCCTTATCCAACGTGTTATTCAGAAGAAAAAATATATTTCACCTCTGAGGTTTCTCTCACTACGTTTCTCCTTCAGGCCAATTCAATTTACTGTTTTTCGTCTAAAATTCTGAGGCATGTTGTTGCCCTTATCCAACGTGTTATTCAGAAGAAAAAATATATTTCACCTCTGAGGTTTCTCTCACTACGTTTCTCCTTCAGGCCAATTCAATTTACTGTGTTTCGTCTAAAATTCTGAGGCATGTTGTTGCCCTTATCCAACGTGTTATTCAGAAGAAAAAATATATTTCACCTCTGAGGTTTCTCTCACTACGTTTCTCCTTCAGGCCAATTCAATTTACTGTGTTTCGTCTAAAATTCTGAGGCATGTTGTTGCCCTTATCCAACGTGTTATTCAGAAGAAAAAAATATATTTCACCTCTGAGGTTTCTCTCACTACGTTTCTCCTTTCAGGCCAATTCAATTTACTGTTTTTCGTCTAAAATTCTGAGGCATGTTGTTGCCCTTATCCAACGTGTTATTCAGAAGAAAAAATATATTTCACCTCTGAGGTTTCTCTCACTACGTTTCTCCTTCAGGCCAATTCAATTTACTGTGTTTCGTCTAAAATTCTGAGGCATGTTGTTGCCCTTATCCAACGTGTTATTCAGAAGAAAAAATATATTTCACCTCTGAGGTTTCTCTCACTACGTTTCTCCTTTTGGCCAATTCAATTTACTGTGTTTCGTCTAAAATTCTGAGGCATGTTGTTGCCCTTATCCAACGTGTTATTCAGAAGAAAAATATATTTCACCTCTGAGGTTTCTCTCACTACGTTTCTCCTTCAGGCCAATTCAATTTACTGTGTTTCGTCTAAAATTCTGAGGCATGTTGTTGCCCTTATCCAACGTGTTATTCAGAGAAAAAAATATATTTCACCTCTGAGGTTTCTCTCACTACGTTTCTCCTTCAGGCCAATTCAATTTACTGTGTTTCGTCTAAAATTCTGAGGCATGTTGTTGCCCTTATCCAACGTGTTATTCAGAAGAAAAAATATATTTCACCTCTGAGGTTTCTCTCACTACGTTTCTCCTTAGGCCAATTCAATTTACTGTGTTTCGTCTAAAATTCTGAGGCATGTTGTTGCCCTTATCCAACGTGTTATTCAGAAGAAAAAATATATTTCACCTCTGAGGTTTCTCTCACTACGTTTCTCCTTTGGCCAATTCAATTTACTGTGTTTCGTCTAAAATTCTGAGGCATGTTGTTGCCCTTATCCAACGTGTTATTCAGAGAAAAAAATATATTTCACCTCTGAGGTTTCTCTCACTACGTTTCTCCTTCAGGCCAATTCAATTTACTGTGTTTCGTCTAAAATTCTGAGGCATGTTGTTGCCCTTATCCAACGTGTTATTCAGAAGAAAAAATATATTTCACCTCTGAGGTTTCTCTCACTACGTTTCTCCTTTAGGCCAATTCAATTTACTGTGTTTCGTCTAAAATTCTGAGGCATGTTGTTGCCCTTATCCAACGTGTTATTCAGAAGAAAAAATATATTTCACCTCTGAGGTTTTCTCTCACTACGTTTCTCCTTAGGCCAATTCAATTTACTGTGTTTCGTCTAAAATTCTGAGGCATGTTGTTGCCCTTATCCAACGTGTTATTCAGAAGAAAAAATATATTTCACCTCTGAGGTTTCTCTCACTACGTTTCTCCTTAGGCCAATTCAATTTACTGTGTTTCGTCTAAAATTCTGAGGCATGTTGTTGCCCTTATCCAACGTGTTATTCAGAAGAAAAAATATATTTCACCTCTGAGGTTTCTCTCACTACGTTTCTCCTTTGGCCAATTCAATTTACTGTGTTTCGTCTAAAATTCTGAGGCATGTTGTTGCCCTTATCCAACGTGTTATTCAGAAGAAAAAATATATTTCACCTCTGAGGTTTCTCTCACTACGTTTCTCCTTTAGGCCAATTCAATTTACTGTTTTTCGTCTAAAATTCTGAGGCATGTTGTTGCCCTTATCCAACGTGTTATTCAGAAGAAAAAATATATTTCACCTCTGAGGTTTCTCTCACTACGTTTCTCCTTTGGCCAATTCAATTTACTGTGTTTCGTCTAAAATTCTGAGGCATGTTGTTGCCCTTATCCAACGTGTTATTCAGAAGAAAAAATATATTTCACCTCTGAGGTTTCTCTCACTACGTTTCTCCTTTCAGGCCAATTCAATTTACTGTGTTTCGTCTAAAATTCTGAGGCATGTTGTTGCCCTTATCCAACGTGTTATTCAGAAGAAAAAAATATATTTCACCTCTGAGGTTTCTCTCACTACGTTTCTCCTTTAGGCCAATTCAATTTACTGTGTTTCGTCTAAAATTCTGAGGCATGTTGTTGCCCTTATCCAACGTGTTATTCAGAAGAAAAAATATATTTCACCTCTGAGGTTTCTCTCACTACGTTTCTCCTTTCAGGCCAATTCAATTTACTGTGTTTCGTCTAAAATTCTGAGGCATGTTGTTGCCCTTATCCAACGTGTTATTCAGAGAAAAAATATATTTCACCTCTGAGGTTTCTCTCACTACGTTTCTCCTTTCAGGCCAATTCAATTTACTGTGTTTCGTCTAAAATTCTGAGGCATGTTGTTGCCCTTATCCAACGTGTTATTCAGAAGAAAAAATATATTTCACCTCTGAGGTTTCTCTCACTACGTTTCTCCTTCAGGCCAATTCAATTTACTGTGTTTCGTCTAAAATTCTGAGGCATGTTGTTGCCCTTATCCAACGTGTTATTCAGAAGAAAAATATATTTCACCTCTGAGGTTTCTCTCACTACGTTTCTCCTTCAGGCCAATTCAATTTACTGTGTTTCGTCTAAAATTCTGAGGCATGTTGTTGCCCTTATCCAACGTGTTATTCAGAAGAAAAAATATATTTCACCTCTGAGGTTTCTCTCACTACGTTTCTCCTTTGGCCAATTCAATTTACTGTGTTTCGTCTAAAATTCTGAGGCATGTTGTTGCCCTTATCCAACGTGTTATTCAGAAGAAAAAATATATTTCACCTCTGAGGTTTCTCTCACTACGTTTCTCCTTTCAGGCCAATTCAATTTACTGTGTTTCGTCTAAAATTCTGAGGCATGTTGTTGCCCTTATCCAACGTGTTATTCAGAAGAAAAAATATATTTCACCTCTGAGGTTTCTCTCACTACGTTTCTCCTTTAGGCCAATTCAATTTACTGTGTTTCGTCTAAAATTCTGAGGCATGTTGTTGCCCTTATCCAACGTGTTATTCAGAAGAAAAAATATATTTCACCTCTGAGGTTTCTCTCACTACGTTTCTCCTTTCAGGCCAATTCAATTTACTGTGTTTCGTCTAAAATTCTGAGGCATGTTGTTGCCCTTATCCAACGTGTTATTCAGAAGAAAAAATATATTTCACCTCTGAGGTTTCTCTCACTACGTTTCTCCTTTCAGGCCAATTCAATTTACTGTGTTTCGTCTAAAATTCTGAGGCATGTTGTTGCCCTTATCCAACGTGTTATTCAGAAGAAAAAATATATTTCACCTCTGAGGTTTCTCTCACTACGTTTCTCCTTTGGCCAATTCAATTTACTGTGTTTCGTCTAAAATTCTGAGGCATGTTGTTGCCCTTATCCAACGTGTTATTCAGAAGAAAAAATATATTTCACCTCTGAGGTTTCTCTCACTACGTTTCTCCTTTAGGCCAATTCAATTTACTGTGTTTCGTCTAAAATTCTGAGGCATGTTGTTGCCCTTATCCAACGTGTTATTCAGAAGAAAAAATATATTTCACCTCTGAGGTTTCTCTCACTACGTTTCTCCTTTCAGGCCAATTCAATTTACTGTGTTTCGTCTAAAATTCTGAGGCATGTTGTTGCCCTTATCCAACGTGTTATTCAGAAGAAAAAATATATTTCACCTCTGAGGTTTCTCTCACTACGTTTCTCCTTTCAGGCCAATTCAATTTACTGTGTTTCGTCTAAAATTCTGAGGCATGTTGTTGCCCTTATCCAACGTGTTATTCAGAAGAAAAAATATATTTCACCTCTGAGGTTTCTCTCACTACGTTTCTCCTTTCAGGCCAATTCAATTTACTGTGTTTCGTCTAAAATTCTGAGGCATGTTGTTGCCCTTATCCAACGTGTTATTCAGAAGAAAAAATATATTTCACCTCTGAGGTTTCTCTCACTACGTTTCTCCTTTCAGGCCAATTCAATTTACTGTGTTTCGTCTAAAATTCTGAGGCATGTTGTTGCCCTTATCCAACGTGTTATTCAGAAGAAAAAATATATTTCACCTCTGGGGTTTCTCTCACTACGTTTCTCCTTCAGGCCAATTCAATTTACTGTGTTCGTCTAAAATTCTGAGGCATGTTGTTGCCCTTATCCAACGTGTTATTCAGAAAAAAATATATTTCACCTCTGAGGTTTCTCTCACTACGTTTCTCCTTTCAGGCCAATTCAATTTACTGTGTTTCGTCTAAAATTCTGAGGCATGTTGTTGCCCTTATCCAACGTGTTATTCAGAAGAAAAAATATATTTCACCTCTGAGGTTTCTCTCACTACGTTTCTCCTTCAGGCCAATTCAATTTACTGTGTTTCGTCTAAAATTCTGAGGCATGTTGTTGCCCTTATCCAACGTGTTATTCAGAAGAAAAAATATATTTCACCTCTGAGGTTTCTCTCACTACGTTTCTCCTTCAGGCCAATTCAATTTACTGTGCTTCGTCTAAAATTCTGAGGCATGTTGTTGCCCTTATCCAACGTGTTATTCAGAAGAAAAAAATATATTTCACCTCTGAGGTTTCTCTCACTACGTTTCTCCTTCAGGCCAATTCAATTTACTGTGTTTCGTCTAAAATTCTGAGGCATGTTGTTGCCCTTATCCAACGTGTTATTCAGTAGAAAAAATATATTTCACCTCTGAGGTTTCTCTCACTACGTTTCTCCTTCAGGCCAATTCAATTTACTGTGTTTCGTCTAAAATTCTGAGGCATGTTGTTGCCCTTATCCAACGTGTTATTCAGAAGAAAAAATATATTTCACCTCTGAGGTTTCTCTCACTACGTTTCTCCTTCAGGCCAATTCAATTTACTGTGTTTCGTCTAAAATTCTGAGGCATGTTGTTGCCCTTATCCAACGTGTTATTCAGAAGAAAAAATATATTTCACCTCTGAGGTTTCTCTCACTACGTTTCTCCTTCAGGCCAATTCAATTTACTGTGTTTCGTCTAAAATTCTGAGGCATGTTGTTGCCCTTATCCAACGTGTTATTCAGAAGAAAAAATATATTTCACCTCTGAGGTTTCTCTCACTACGTTTCTCCTTCAGGCCAATTCAATTTACTGTGTTTCGTCTAAAATTCTGAGGCATGTTGTTGCCCTTATCCAACGTGTTATTCAGAAGAAAAATATATTTCACCTCTGAGGTTTCTCTCACTACGTTTCTCCTTCAGGCCAATTCAATTTACTGTGTTTCGTCTAAAATTCTGAGGCATGTTGTTGCCCTTATCCAACGTGTTATTCAGAAGAAAAAATATATTTCACCTCTGAGGTTTCTCTCACTACGTTTCTCCTTCAGGCCAATTCAATTTACTGTGTTTCGTCTAAAATTCTGAGGCATGTTGTTGCCCTTATCCAACGTGTTATTCAGAAGAAAAAATATATTTCACCTCTGAGGTTTCTCTCACTACGTTTCTCCTTCAGGCCAATTCAATTTACTGTGTTTCGTCTAAAATTCTGAGGCATGTTGTTGCCCTTATCCAACGTGTTATTCAGAAGAAAAAATATATTTCACCTCTGAGGTTTCTCTCACTACGTTTCTCCTTCAGGCCAATTCAATTTACTGTGTTTCGTCTAAAATTCTGAGGCATGTTGTTGCCCTTATCCAACGTGTTATTCAGAAGAAAAAATATATTTCACCTCTGAGGTTTCTCTCACTACGTTTCTCCTTCAGGCCAATTCAATTTACTGTGTTTCGTCTAAAATTCTGAGGCATGTTGTTGCCCTTATCCAACGTGTTATTCAGAAGAAAAAATATATTTCACCTCTGAGGTTTCTCTCACTACGTTTCTCCTTCAGGCCAATTCAATTTACTGTGTTTCGTCTAAAATTCTGAGGCATGTTGTTGCCCTTATCCAACGTGTTATTCAGAAGAAAAAATATATTTCACCTCTGAGGTTTCTCTCACTACGTTTCTCCTTCAGGCCAATTCAATTTACTGTAAATTATTTATTCATTAAAGGAGTAAAAAAAAAAAAATAAAACAATTTGAAATGAAAACTGAGCCCCGTCCCTCTCAAATAAAATGTTGCATGCATGTAATAATCAAACAATTATTTTGAATATTTTCCACATCAAATTTACACAAAACGTATGTATTTATTTGTAAACTTGCTTACTCAAACTTTGGGTGTATAGCATAAGAATAATGTGGCGCAATCTGTGACGTAGAGCTATGACGTAGTTTTTGTTACAGACAGAAATACTGACAATCTTCATTATTAATAGAAGATTTTCAGGAATTTCGTTGCTCTTATTCTACGAGTTATTGGGGGAAATATTCTCACTTCTGAGGTACCCCTCTCTAGGTTTTTCCTGTGTGCAATTCAGTTTGTGTTTTGTCTAAAATTCTGAGGCATGTCATTGCCCTTATTCTTTGAGTAATTCGGAAAAATATTCTCCCCACTGAGGTTCCTCTCACTATTTTTTTACGGGGTGTAATTCAATTGATTGTGCTTTGTATAAAATTTTGAGGCATGACATTGCCCTTATTTTACAAGTTATTCGAAAATGTATTTGTACCTTTGAGGTACCTCTTATTATTTTTTTCACGGCGTGTAATTCAATGTACTGTAATTTTTCTAAAATTCTGTGGCATGTCATTGCCCTTATTTTACGAGTTATTCAAAAATGTATTCTCACATTTAAAGTACCTTTCACTACGTTTTTCACGATGTATAATTAAATCTACTGTTTTTCTCTCTCAAATTCTGAGGCATATCATTTCCCTTTTTATAGGGGTTATTATGGAAAATATTATCACCTTTGAGGTATCTCTCACTACGTTTTTCATTGTGTGGAATTCAATACATTGTGTTTTGTTTTCAATCGCCTTTATTTTACAAGTTATTCGGAAATGTATTATCAAATTTTAGGTTCATCGTACTACGTTTTTCAGGGTGTGTAATTCAATTTACTACACTTTGTGTTAAATTTTGTGTCATTCCATTGTGGTTATTGTACGAGTTATTTGAAAATTTGCAAAATACATCTCAAAGATACGGTTGAATGCGTAAACATTGATTGTATTTAGTCAATGAACGAAAGAACTTCAGTTAAGATGCACCCAACCGCATCTTAGAGATTTCAAAGGCAAAAGAATTACCTCTGAGTAAGGATTACCTCTGAGTAAGGATTTTCATGATGTGCGATTCAATTTACTGTATTTTGTCAAAAATTATGAGACACGCCATTGCCATTATTTATATAATTTACATAAAAATGTTTTCTTTTCTCCGAGGTTGCTCTCACTACGTTTTGCATGATATGTAAATTTGCGTTTTGTCGAAGATTTTGAATATACTTCTTTATCGGATGTATTACTAATAAGGTAGGGCCAGGTTAGCTCAGTCGGTAGAGCGTTCGACTAAAAACCACAAGGTCCCCTAGTTCGATACCAGCCCTCGCCAACTCAGCGAATGAGTAGCACAGGGATATGTGCGGTAAAGTGAGGAGCTGATGGTAGGTGTGGCGTTCTACTTCAGACGCAAAAAACAAACTCCTTGGTCTAGCGTTAGTGAAAAGGGGATAGACTCCCTCGCTGATTGGGTGATACCGACTTTAGGCCGCCCCGACGACTTTACTTTTTACTTACTAATAAGGTTGCAGAAAGCTGAAGAATACAAAGGGGAGTGTACTAAGGAGATTTTTCTACTTATTTTTTCCTTCAAGGAAATGAATTGTTTTCTTTGCCTATTCTCTGAATATTATAGCATTTCTTTTGTTGGCACTTTTGTACAGTAGCTTCATGTCAATACCGTTTCTCTTAGGAACGTCGTGAAAGATTTGTATTATGTTATCTTCTAAAAATAAAACAAAATAATAATTTGTAAAAAATAAATTTAGGTGAGAATATTGTCCTATGCTTTGGAAATGATTCGTTAAAGATTACATCTTAATGAATTTAGACAACTAATGGTAATTAGAAACTGATGCTAAGAAAATATCTATCATACAAAGAAATTAGTTCAATATAGATAATAATAATAGACTAGAAAAATGTGACCTGAGTTTACTAGATATCATAGCTTTCTAAATTATTGTTGTCTATTCAAAATATTCAAAATTACCCTTATTCCACGAATTATTTGGAAATGTATTTTCTACTCTGATGTTCCTCTTACTACGTTTTTCAAAATGTTTATTCTGTAACACTATGGTTATGACGTATAACCATTGTGTAGGATTGAGTGCTGATTCAGCGAATACGCGTGAATATATTTGATTGGATGATTGGAATTGTGACGTGGCGAAGGGGAGAAAGGAAGAGTGAGAGGTGATAGTTAGAAGTTAGTAAAGAGTCTGTAAAATAAACAAAAGAAAAAACAAGAAAAAGCCAAAACTGCATACACCATAGATCCTTTTAGTTAGGAGGCTGAATGATCATCAACCCCAATTTTTTCTTATAGGACATATCCAGGACCCCAATCCCAAGTTTTTTTATAAAACCACCCGAGTCACCATAATATTTTCCCTGGAAAGTCATTTTTTCTAGTAACCCAACCCGCCTGGCCTACAGAATCCCAATTTTTTACCGACCACCCACTAAGGATACCCACTCCCATATTAGAGGCACTGACCGGCTTGCTTTCAAACAACAAAGTGCGGAAGACAGTCGGTGGGCCTACACAATAGCTGAGGGAAAGGGGGAAACCAAAATTACCCACAATTTTTGTTTTGCTTACATGTGTTTTTCAGTTTCTTGGGGTTTTTATTTTCAAATTTTTCCCACCCCCTCCATCACCAATCATCAATATTGGGAAAATTTTAAGTAGGATAGATGCATAGAGCGAATGAGGTATTTTGGTGGAAGGGAGCTGCGCAAGGAGAGAATGCAAGAATTTTATTTTTATTTTTGAATGAATCGGTCGGTGAGTGAGCTTAGCTAGATAGATCCGTGTAGTGATATGACCAGTTTTATCACCTCTCCCCCAAAACCAAACTTCCGGCTACATGCCGAGTTGTGTGCACATGCGCTGTATCTCATTTCCGAATAAATAAAAAGTTTGTTTGGAGTGAGTGCACGTATGTGCTCACTTCAAATAATCTGGTCGTCGACGGGTGAAGACGGAAGCTTGAGCCTGGTCGGCAACGGGGGAAGACAGGCTAAGGCTTGATCTTCCCCGTGGAGTGATCATGGAGGAAGTTAAAATAAATAATTACTTGATCAAGTCACAAAATGGATGTTTTGCCTTTTGTAATTCTTTTTATTTTGACCAAATCAACCTTAACTAGAAGCACAATTAGAAGAAGCTGGCGGACATGGTAGAAGCTCTGCAAGTAAGTCTAATCTCTCTCTAATATCTTCATAATAAGTCTCTCTCTCCCTAAAGAAACTTCTTACAAGGAGTGCTCACTAATCACATTCTAATGAATTTAGACAACTAATGGCAATTAGAAACTGGTGCTAAGAAAATATCTATCATACAAAGAAACTAGTTCAATATAGATAATAATAATAGACTAGAAAAATGTGCCCTGAGTTTACTAGATGTTAGGGAGAGTTATCTCCCCCTAACGATTTGAACCGGACTCTCTGAAAAGGAGGAGGGAAAAATACTGACGGCAGACCAGACCAGAACCGAGTAGGTGACACACGTGTATCCCATCATCAGCCGAACTCTAATCCAATACCATCCCACTGTATTCCCTGTTAGTGAGAATAAATAAAACAAATATTGTTATTGTTAACATATTCCCTGTTTTTATTATCATTTCTGTATATCCTACATCTCGGGATATAACACTAGATATTACAGCTTTCTAAATTATTGTTGTCTATTCAAAATTGCCTTTATTTCACGAATTATTTGGAAACGTATTTTCCACTCTGAGGTTCTTCTTAACATGTTTTTCAAAACGTTAATTCAATTTACAATTTTTTTCTAGAATTCTGAGTCTTGCCTTATTTCAGTTATCATTGCCTTAACCTATAAATGATTCGGAAAAGGATTCTCACTTCTGGATTCCCTCAATACATTTTTCAACATGTGTAATTTTGGTGTAACACCATGAAGCCAGGAGGTCCAGAAGAAAGCAATGACAGCAAGGCATCGGCACATCAACATCTTCAGGGACAGCCTTCACATGCGATATCTGTGGTCGAGAACGTTTTTCGAACATTGGACATTACAGTCACAGGAGGCGCTGTAACTTTAGCGGCACAAAAACTACATTATAGTCTTCCGGGACTGAAATGCCAATGAGCCCTTAATCTATAAATGATTCGGAAAAGGATTCTCACTTCTGAGATTCCCCATAATATGTTTTTCAACATGTGTAATTCAATTTACAATGCTTTGTCTAAAATTCTGAGGCATGTCATTGTTCTTATTCTCCAAGTTTTCAGAAATATATTCTCACCTCTGAGGTTCCTCTCATTTTGTTTTCCCGATATTTAAATTCAATTTATTGTGTTTTGTCTAAAATGCCGAGGCATGTCATGTTGGATTACCTGTTGGTATATAAGCCGTGCTACAATACACCACTTAAATTTATAGACTAAGTGAGGTCACGTGGTTTATACATCAGCCAATCAACAGCCCGAATACGTGGCTGGTTAACTACTTAATCGCTGATACTGAGAGACGTCCATTTGCAACCATTGATGAAAGATCTACAAGACTCAGGAGCACTAAGGAACAACCAAAGGATTCTTTACCAAGGATCATGCTCTGTGAAAAAAAATGTTTTCAGAAGGTTAATTCTTTAAAGATTTTCAAAGATTTTGGTGAGACACAAAAGAAGGGGCGGAAAATGTGCCGA
This sequence comes from Doryteuthis pealeii, assembly GCA_023376005.1. NCBI lineage: Eukaryota > Metazoa > Mollusca > Cephalopoda > Myopsida > Loliginidae > Doryteuthis > Doryteuthis pealeii. The sequence goes on from CM042166.1 coordinate 3,270,714, forward strand.
TGAGGTTGCATATCCGTATGTTGAGTGAAATCAGTAATAATACTGAGGAGAGTCCCGCATAGCTCAGGGCTTATTCTCAACTCTGAATCGAGGAAAAACACCAATTACTTCGGGGGGAAAAACCTCGCATAGGGTGAAAATAATAAATGTGTTTAAAGGAATGGAGAAATCGACCATTTAGTAGCACAATGTTCTGTCCTCACAACAAATGAATACAAATTGAGACATGACAAAATTGGACAAAAGATACATTGGAACATCTGTAAACATAACAATGACTCAATGGTCTTGTGGGATTTCACCAATATAAACTGACTGAAATACAAAATGCCAAGAAACCAAACATTATAGTGAAATAGTCTAAGGATAGAAATTGCCTTAAGATCGATATGTCTGTTACAAATAATCAAAACATTCCTTTGAAAGAATTTGAAAAGCTCTTCAAATATAAAGATGTAGAAATGGAAATTGACTGAATATGGTTAATGAAAACATAACAAATAAAAGAAAAATATCAGTGTAACATTATAGAGGGGGCAGAGAACCAGGAAGGTAACAATGACGTGTACATTAGCACGTTAAAGTTTTTAGAAGGAAAATAAGAATTATGATGATTCATCCTTAAACTTTTCCATTCTAATGTACATATAAGGCCACATGGCATTTTTCTATTGGACGATATCTGACAGGTGGGAGAGATGAAGAGTGAGAGGTTAGAACGTAGAAAGAGTCTGGTATGATGCGATGATAAAGTTGGACATGAGCTCTTGCTCTCGGCAGTTGTGACTTGGGGGAAATAAAAATCTCAAGAGAAAAAGAAGTGTCCTTGTGTTATTACTAAAAACTATAAATGACAAGATGTCCCCTAGCATCCCAAGTTGGTTCCAGACTCCAAACAGCACAGTCAGTCAACTCAACATCAACTCAGCAACCGGATCCAAGCCTCTCCACGTAGCACAGAAGTTGAGATAAGTATACAATTATTTCTCTCAGTATCTGCTGCAAGTGCTCAATAAATATTTTCCTGACCTCCCACCAGGCTGGATTGACAAAAAGTTTTTTTTAACGTGAGGGACCACGCACGAACTGAAGCATATGCAGTGGCCAGGGCAAAAAGTAGCTGATCCCTTGGGCATTTCCCTTTGAGGCACCTCAGGCACCGGGCAATAAACCCGGTCCAACGCTTTTTAGACGAAGAGGCGGGTACTGCCTGGGGGATTACTCCCCTGAGATTTTTTTATCTTACCGTTCCATAAGCTGAAGCTACTGGTCACAGGGTTCGAGTAATTGTTATCGTCGTAGGAAATGGACTCAGGCGAAACGATCTCAAATCCTGGACGAGACTGTTTTCATTTCAGATACTGTTAATAACCTTGAGAAAGGCATGCGTCCAACTATTCTCCCTCCAGCTATGGGGAAATAGTAGTGCAGACTGGACGCTTTAACTTGGTTAGGCAACCACTCTAGGAGAAGGAAAACTTTAAATTTACACCTGTTAAACTTGACTTCGTGTCACATTCTACTCGTGCGGAAGGGTTGGTAAATATATGTTTTCATTGCAACTGCACAAAAAGGTCAGTATTTACCCAACACGTTTGCCACGGGTAGGATGTGACACAAGCTCGCAAGTATGGCACATCCCGCGATTCCCTAACATCTGGACATCAAATAACCCTAGATGGGTTGATATGCCATTAAAATCAATATATTAATTAATCGATGAAATCAACCAGGAAAATTGTTGATTTGAGCCAGATTTGAATTACAGCATAATTTGTATTATTCGGACTATTGTCCTCATCTTCATTGTTATCTGTACAACGTTTCGGCCAATGTGTCCTCCGGCCTTCGGGTATTTCTTGTCGGACGCGGGAACCTTGTCGGACTCAGGAACCATCTCGGACTCGGGAACCTTCTATTCGAACTCGGGAACCTTCTTGTCGTAATCGGGAACCATCACGAAACTTTGAACCTACCCCTTTATTCAATCCACGAGGGTATCCTGTTCTCATTCCGGTAACCATAGCTGGAGTACAGGTGTTAAGCTGTGTTAATTATTATTCTATGTTACTGCTGCCCCTGACCAGGATTGAACCTGCAGTCAAGATATAACTGTCACTTAGAACTGTCTTAACCTAACTCCTTTATCCACTAGGCTATGTGTCAATTTAAATTACAGCTTTTTACATTTTGAAAATGTTTATTATTAAGTACAAATAATTACTTGAAACTATATAATTATTAATATTCGGTAGGAATACTTAAAACCATACTACTCTATGAAAAGTATTTGTATTAAATAGGAATATTTCAAACGATCCAATTGTGTGCAAATTACTTGCATTAGATATGAATTCTTGTAATCATTCAACTGTATGCAGACTATAAGTATTGGGTCGGAATACATGAAACCATACGATTGTATACAAATTATTTGTACTAGATAGGAATACTTGATATCATAAAACTACAAAAACATCTTTAAAAATAACTACAGAAAAAATGTAAATGTAAAAGTACAATGAATGTGATTCCCTAACCTCTGGGAATAAAATACCCCACACATGTTTACATACCATAAAAAGCAACATATTTCTCTGAACTTTCTCTGAATAAAGGGTTAGGTTCAAATTCCCGTGATGGCTCCCGAGTCCGAGAAGGTTCCCGAATCCGACAAGAAATACCTGAAGAAGGCCGGAGAGCACATCGGCCGAAACGTTGTACAGATAGCAATGAAGATGAGGACAATAGTCCGAATAATACAAATAATACTAAGCAACAGATCAATCAATCAATTTCAAGAAACTACAACCCAAAATGTAAATATAAATGTACGATGAATGCTATTCCCTAACCTCTGAGCATAACATACTCTTAGACGGTTTGATATACAATTAAAACTAATATATCAATGAACCAATGAAATCAACTACGAAAAATATAGATACGAAAGTGAGTCAAAAAGTGATGCCATTTTCTTTAGGACAGATATCATACATCAAAATGATGCTGGTCCTCTGTGGATCACATCCCTACTTCTCCACATAGGTGGGTCAAAAAGTAATGCCATTTTGTTTAGGACAGGTATCGTACATCAAAATGATGCTGGTTCTCTGTGGATGACATCCTTACTTCTCCACATAGGTATGTAAAAAAGTAAGGCCCTTTTGTGTAGGACTGGTATCATACATCAAAATGAAACTGGTCCTCTGTGGATCACATCCCGACTTCTGCACATAGTCACCGTTTCACTCAATAGCAATGTCCCATCTTTGAATGAGAGAATGTATCCCTGCTCCGTAAAATTCTGTATTTCTTCACTATAGATTTCACTTCCTCGTCACTGGAATAATGTTTGCCTCTCAAACCCTCTTTCATGGGGCCAAAGAGAGGCAAACAGTATTCCAGTGACGAAGAAGTAAAATCTGTAATGAAGAAGTAGCTCAAAGGACAGTCATCCCCTTATAAATGTACAATGAACGTGATTCCCTAACCACTAGGCATAAATGAACCCCACATTGTTTGACAATGCTGTTAAAAATCAATACGTTAAAAGAAAGCGAAAATGCTTTTGGTACTGCCTAAGAGATCGGTTGTAAAAGTTCAGAGTACTTTACCAAATGTCATTTGGTCAAATCACAAAGCTGCACTAAAAAAGATTTGCGACATTTTGGGGGTGGGGGGGTGTAAGGTGAAAAATGCTTACATTTTCTAAATTTATCCCTTTACTAGGGGTGGATGCGCATCTGTTTTGGCCAGTTGCCCTGGCTGGTTATCTATCTATCTATACTTATATTTATAAAGGAAAAGGTGACTTACCGGTGAATTTGGTCACGATGGTTAGTAAGTGTGGAATTCAGAGGGGTAAGTCAGCGATATAACAAATACAAAGTGCTCAATACTAAGTAGAGCAAATGTATTATAAAATAGGTACAAGAGATAACGTACTCGAGTTTCACCATAAGGATCTTCAGGGTTAAATCCACTGAATTAATCGAGATACCGATTAATAGCAGTCGATCTCACGTGTAAAGGGCAGTTGTCTGAATCGTTATGTCCGGAGGAAACTTCGAAAATAAAACAATTAATGACAAAGTAAATATATACACACATTAAATATCACCAGGGCTTGGTTTTTGAGCAAAAATAATGAAGATTTGATTTAAATTCATGAAGATATCTAAAAAGTAAAATTTAAATGATAACAACATGGAATTTTTTCTTTTTAGTATTGTAAACATAAATGTCTATTTTCAGAGTGACTGGATCAACGCAAGGTTTTTTTTATGTAGGGATTTTAATAGGGCATCCAGCGGAGATCCAACTCACAACTTAGTAATAATGGATCTGCGAGACTAACTTTTTTTTTAAATCCCCCTCTACCCAGGCGACGCCGGGTAGCAACTTCTAGTACATATATAAAGGGCAGTTGTGTGTATATGTATGTCCGGGGTAAACTTCAAAAATAAACCAATTAACGACAAAGTAAATATATATACACATTAAATATCACCAGGGCTTGGTTTTTGATAAAAAATGACAGAGATTTGATTTATATTCGTGAAGATAATTAAAAAATAAAATTTAAATGATAACAGCATGGATTTTTTTTCATTTAATATTTTAGATAGTAGAAATTAACATTTCTTTTCAGAGTAACTGGATCAATGCAAGGTCTATTTTTTTCTTTTACATAGGAATTTAAATTGGGAATCCCACGAGGAGATCAACTAATGATTCGGTAATAATTGATCTGCGGGTCTAACTTTTAAAAATCCCTCTCTACCCAGCCGACGCCGGGTAGCCACTGCTAGTACATATATAAAGGGCAGTTGTATGTATGTATGTATGTCCGGAGAAAACTACGAAAATAAAACAATTAATGATAAAGTAAACATATATACACATTCACTATCACCAGAGCTTGCGTTTTGTGCAAAAATAAAGAAGATTTTATTTATATCTAGGAAGATATTTAAAAATTAGGATTGGATTAGTGAAAGAAGGGAAAGTCCTTGCTGGAGTAAGTGATTAAAACATAAACAAATCAATGATGTAAGATCAAAACAATCAATGGATCTGCGAGACTAACTTTTTATTACCCTCCTTCTACCTAGGCAACGTCGTGTAGCCGCTTCTAGTGCTTAATGAATATCTAATGTTTGAAGATGTGTTTAAGTGCAATTATTTCCAACTTTGATATTAATTATAGAAGCAGATTTTTTTAGCTTTTCCTTGAAGTGTCGTGTCAAACATAATTAGTTTCTAGTTCACGTTCTTTATCGTTAATCGGATGAAGAAAGCCCAACGACTTCCTGTTAAATGAACATTAAAACCCAAAGCTGTGCACTGATATATCTGGATTCGTGCGGTGGACATTTTTAGAACTCTAAAACCTATGGATAACTAGTTGAAGTACCCACTTAGGCCAGGTAAGAGGTCAAAATTTGGATCACAAGTGGTTGGTTGTTTGGTGTCATATAGCACCTAAAGGAGGACAATGGAATCGTTCCTTATCACTAATCGGATGAGGAAAGCCGAACGATTTCCTCTTAAATTAACACTAAAACCCAAACCTATGAATAACTAGCTGAAGTACCCACTTAGGGTGGGTAAGTAGTCAAGACTTGGATCGCAAACGGTTGGTTGGCTGGTTGGTTGATCAGTGTCATAAAATACACAAAGAGGGACAATGGAATCGATATATTATTATATATATATATAATCATATATATTATTATATATATATATATAATATATATATATATATATATATATATTATATATATATATATATTTGAAACATATTATTATATATATATTAAAATCATATATTATATATATATATATATATATATATTTGAAACATTATTTATATATATATATATATATATATATATATATATATATATATTTAAAATCATATATATATTTGAAACATCTTCACCTGATGATTGCATTGCATGAAACCAATATTGTCGTGAATGTTCCTAATAGTAAGCGTCGGACGAGAGAATTGAGCGAGTTATTTCACGGATTTATAAATGCAACTTGTCAGTTGCTAATTAATCCATGACTTTATCTTGTGTCTTAAGGGCCGATATAGCTCAGTCGGTAGAGCGTCGATCTATGAACCACAAGGTACTGCGTTCGATACCGGCCCTCGCCCACTCAGCGTATGAGTAGCACAGGATCTGTGCGGCAAAGTAAGGAGCTGATGGTAGGTGTGGTGCTCCATCTCAGACGCAAAAACAATCTCCTTGGTCTAGCGCTAGTAAAAAGAGGATAGACTCCCTCGCCGATTGTCTGATACCGACTTTAGGCCACCTTTACACCACTGTGTGTAGTAAACCAATTCTTTACCTAAAATGCTTGTTAAAGGGACAAGTCATTGTGTCCCGATTACGCATTGGTCACACAAGACTAATGCACTTCTATTTACTCAAACAAGAATAACAACCACAGTGTGGAACATGTCAAACACCTTTGACAGTTAAACACTAATTCATGGAATGCAGGTTTTTTGATCACATCAGAAACCGTTATTTTAAAGCAAACAATATGAAAGATCTGTTTGAAAATGTCAACATGGAGGATATTCTCTCTTTTTTGAGGGAAATAAAATTATACCATAGAATATAGACATGAAACAAATCAATACCATACAACATAATCCCCAATAATGCTAACACATTGTTAAAACCAATTACTAAAAAGTCCTGAGCATAGTAATATTTTTTCTTTTTCTTTTCTTTTTTTTTTTTTTATTCAGTCTTGTTGGGTATTTTTTTTCTAAACACATTTTAACACATTTTATTCATCAATTTAACACATAGATGAGATTCTAATAGATACTGACACTCTGGATCAGAGTGGACCTGGGAGTCATGGCAATGAAGGAGTACAACAAACTCCTTACAACTCTAGAATTGGAAACTTGCCACTAGATGCAATTCAACATCATGCCGAGGATACTGAGACCCCCAGCCACCACCTTCTAGCACATATAAGATTTTTTAAAAAGATTTGGGTCTGCCATAAGAGCAATATGTTCGGTACAATCATATAGTTGCTAGGGCTTGATATGACCAGCCGATTGATCAGAGGGAGCCTAAGTAAGCGCCAAAGTGCATTGTTACAAGTCAAGAACTGCTCAGCCATCAGGATTCCGTCCTTAAGCATAACAATCACCACCACGACATATAAGCAGTCTCATCAGAGGGGTTGGGTTGTCTTATGAAAACGATAGACGATCTTAAGAAGTAGTATTTTACAATTTTAGCTTAGCTGTGGCCAGAAAATTAGGCGCCCCGCTTAGAAAAAATCAACGTCTTCATTTAACTGCACGCTCAGAGAAACGCGTCCTTTTTTCTTTTCTTTTTTTTTTTTTCTTTTGTCGTTATCGGGTGGAAGTATTTGTGTGGCTAGTTTGTTCAAAATATTAATATTGTCTGCAAGGACAGATAAACAAATAAAAGAAATATATTTATAAATCATGTACTTTTATATACACTAGGGCTTCAAAATTAGTAGGATTAGCTGATATGTGTTGTTTTTATTAGTCACAAATTATGCAGAGTCGGATATATATATATATATATACATATATATATATATATATATATATATATATATATATGTGTGTGTGTGTGTGTGTGTGTGTGTGTGTGTGTGTGTGTGTAAGTTGAAAATAGAAATGAATCCGACTATATGTTGAAAGGAAAAATAAATAAAGGAAAGAAAATTTTGAATGGATAAAATAGGTTTAGTATGAGATACTAACACGTGTTTCGACCAGGAGTTTACACATGTATTCTATCTATTATTATTTTAAATATAAAATAAAATAATAATAATAATAATAATAATAATAATAATAATAATAATAATAATAATAGACTTTGAAATAAAAACTGATCACCTTATCCCAGCAAGAAGACCAGACCTAGTGTTAATAAACAAAAAGGAAAGAACTTGTCAACAAATATCTGGACCTTGCCAGAGAACTGAAAAAGTTATGGAATATGAAAGTCAAATTGATACCAATTGTAGTTGGTGCACTTGGAACGGTCCCAAAATGATTGGGAAAGGGTTTGGAAATCAGAGGAAGGATTGAAACCATTCAGAACACTTCACTGCTGGAATGTGCCAGAATACTCGGAAGAGTCCTGGAGATCTGAGGAGACTTGCTGTCACTCAGACTCCAGTGAAAGACTATCAGCTAACACTGATGTGAAAACTCAAAAGGAGTAAATAAAAAATTATAAAATCTTTATTCATACAAAGATAAATAGCTTTCATCAGTTCATATGTTTGATATTTTTGAATATAAAAAATATACAAAAATATACAAAAATACAAAAATATCAAACATTTTACCCTGAAGAAGGACCCATGTTTTGTATGTTCAGTAAATTGTTACCCTTAGAAATTAATACCAATAAGCAATAGATTGATGTAGAAGATCCTTTATTTTGTGTCAATTATATCATTACACAATTTAACGGCATATTAATCATCTATGTTAGATTTATAAGATAGGGAATTGCACTAATTGTACAGTCATATTTCCACTTATGTAAAGGTTTTTCTTAAGAGTTTTGCCTTTTTCACATAGTTTTATTAAATACAAAGTCTTTATAAACATATTTCAATAGTTATATTCTACCATTTGTAAACTAATATAAAAGTAAGTCATCCATACAAACACTTTTGGAATCAAATACTAAAAACGGTAAAGCAAAATGTGTACGTTCATTTTTTCACTAATGTGTAGTTTTTTTTTTTTCATAAGAGTTTTTGCTTTTACACACGGTACTATCTAATACAAATTCGATGCCATTATAGTATGTGGCTTACTCGGTTTGAATGGTGTCCTACCTCAGTAAGAGTATATTTATAGATATAAGTAGTAGGCAATTTATTGAAACTAATTATTTTTCACATATATTCAATTTCAAGAAATGCAATTCAGTTATAAACTGTATATAGTAATTAAGAATAAATAAAAAAAAGAATTTATCCATAATTTACATGAATCAGAGATCTATTTAATTCTTAAATATTCTAAAATTCTGAAATAGGGTTAGGGTTAGATGTAGGGGTAGCAGTTATTATTATAACCTTATAATATGCTTTTTTATGGTAGGACACATACTAGAAAAGAGATATGATTTCGTGGGCCACATTCAAAAGGTAGGCCACATACTATAAGAGAGACATGATTTCGTAGGCCACATTCAAAAGGTAGGCCACATACTATAATATTCTTTGTAAACATAACTATTTGAATAGTTATATTAGACCGTTTGTAAACAAGTAAAAACGTAAGACATTCATGCGAACATTTTTAGAATTAAGTCCTAAAAACGGTAAACAAAATGTATTTCTCGATGGAACTATCTTTTTAAAAAGTGTAAAAATTATCGCAAGATCAAATTCATTAAGTGAAGAAAATTAACAAAATGACTGAAGTTCTGTTGACACATGATATAAAATAAAGAAAACAGCATGTTATCAAAAGAATCTTAAATAAAACAAAATATCTTTAAAGAAACCTTGGAGTTTGTTTTTTTGGGGGGGGAGGGGTTCTTTTTGTTTGTGTTGTTTTTTTTTTTTTACTTAAGTACCGAAAACTCTGTAAAAATCCGATAATTAACCGGAATTTTGGAGATTTCTTTTTCAAAGGGAGCTTTTTAGCAGGTGCGTGTTTTTTGAACACGCTTACAAAACGGAACAAACAAAATAAAGAGAAAAATATTTTGGTAAAACGCTTAAGGTGACATCTAAATTGCATTGTGTGAAGGTCGTCGACATTTTAAAAGAAGTCATGATGATTAAATATAGAATAGGAGGAGGTGGTGGTATAGGAGGAGAAAAGAGCATGTTTGGCTTGAATTCAGTGTGTTCCTTCTCCTAGACTGGTGGCGGTTAAATCCTACTTAACGGATCTAAATTCCACCATCGTATGTGACCCCGCCAAAAGAAAAAAATACGAAAAATACGAAAAATCAAGGAATTAAGCGAATTTAATGAACTCTTCAGTGTTGATATATTAATGAATAAAATATATAATGCACCAGTTATTTTATTTAAAAACTTTTACATTTTTTCAGGTCAATTAACTTTGAACCACGTATGTTTGTGAATATGAGTTACGCCTTAAATATACGTTGTTCAAAGTTAACTGACCTGAAAAAATGTACGAGTTTTCAAATAAAATAACTGGTGTATTATATTGTTGATTCATCAATATATCAACACTCAAAATTTCATTAAATTCGGTTAATTCCTTGATATTTAGTATTTTTTTTCTTTCGGTGGGGTGACAAACGATGGTGGAATTTAGGTCCGTTAAGTAGGATTTGACCCTGGTGGCTATAGCAAGATAAAGAGCCCAGTCTGCCCTACTATTTACCCATAGCTGAAGGGAGAATAGTTGGATACATAATTTTCTCAAGGGTATTAGCGCTGTGTAAAATGCAATTAGCCGTTTCCAGGATTTGAACTCGTCCCGGGCGTGTCCATATCCCGCGACGATAACCATTACACCACGTGTCTAGTATTGACGTGTTCTAAAACCATCCAACCATCCAATCATTCATATGTTACCGACAGAATTAATATGTCTCATACTGTTCTTGACATTAGATGTTAATTACGTTTCTATCTGATTTGGTATTCGGCCACTGAGAAAGAGATTACACCGATTTATATCCACAGTGACTAGAATAAAAATATCGGAAAAATTCAATTTATATTTAAAAATATATCTATTTATTATTTATTTTCTTCTCTAAACATTAAACCTTGTTTATATATATATATATATATATATATATACATATATATATATATTGGGGGGGGTGAGAATATGTGCTTAATTGAAGTCGTACCTAATTTTAAAAGTTAATTAATTAATAATTAATTAATTAGGCGGGCATACCTATTTAAATGTAAGGCTAAACAAATCGAGAAAAATCAATCTCTGTATGTACATTTCGGCCTATTAAGCCTCATCAGCAGAGCTATAGATAGGAAGACCGCCGAAATGTACACACAGAGATTGATTTTTCTCGATTTGTTTAGCCTTACATTTAAATAGGTATGCCCGCCTAATTAATTAATTATTAATTAATTAACTTTCAAAATTAGGTACGACTTCAATTAAGCACATATTCTCCCAAAAATTGTCGGCTAAAAAAAGCCATATCATAAACACATCGCTTGTGTATTTACTTCTCATATATATATATATATAATATTATATAATATATATATATATATATATATGGTAAAGAAAAGGCTTAACAAAAGGACCATTCTGCGGTTATATATCTATTTCTGCCCACTGTTATCTGTGTATACCTATGAGTTTCATCAGACCGCTAACTTTTCCTCTATCTTCAACCACCCACAAACACGCACATATATATATATATATATATATATATATATATATATATATATATATATATAAACAATTTTTTTGTGATGAAACAAAGAAAATACAGTACTCAATCACAAATTGTGAGAGCTAATATTTATTTAATTTGTTGAGTTTTTTAAAATAAATGCTTATTATAGACAGCTACCCATGTTGTCTTGCTAGGTCGCAATCATCAGGTTGTCAAATTAGATCCCATGGTGTTTATTTGAAGAAAAGATTTTCATCTTGTTGTCTAGTTGGGTTGACTTCTAATTAAGGGAGTTAAGTTCTTTATAGGGCTTTTGGTGGGCTTTGCTTGTTTAAATTAAATGAATTACAAAGACATATTTTATTGCTTGATCAAGTAGTTTTTATTTTATCTTTATGCCCATGATCACCGCACGGGGGAGGCCAGGCTTCAGCCTGTCTTAACCTTTCGACGGCCAGGTTGAATCTCCAAACTATCACCTCTCACTCTTCCCTTCTCCCCTTCGACACGCCATTCCTCTTTCAATCAAAAACAATGCCACGCATCTTTTCTGAGATCATCCTTCATTTTTCCGTTACCTATCACGCCACTATTCAAACTTTTCCCTAACTAATTACTCAAACTACCATCATGGTTCCACGTCATAACCATTGTGTTACGCATGCATAACCAATCAAACAACCAATCAACTCTTCCACGACTTTAGTTAGATTCTCAACGTATTCACTCGACGATCCAGACGAAAGATTCTCCATTTAATTAAATTGTCTCAGTTGGCATAAAAACAAACAAAGGTGCGTCAATTTAAAATAAATGAGAAGAAAATAACATAACAAACAACTGAAATTCACAAACTTAATTTGTCTGTAAATGTCTATAAATATGTAAAAAAAAAATTTATAAAGTCGATCATGGTGATATCATTTTTGTTTTCAAAACTGTATATATTTCACTTATACACATATGGAGGCGCTTGTAGTTTAATGGATATCATAGCAAAAAAAGTATACGGCGACCCAAGTTCAAATCCGGAACAAGGCTATTTGCAATTCCCGTAGCACTAATACCCTTGGGAAATGTAGGTAATTACTCAATCCAGTAACCACAGGTAGGATGGAAAACAAGGTCATAGGTATGGGGCATCAGCCAAGGATAGAAAATAATACCCTTGGGAAATGTATGAATCCACTTATCCTCCCTCCAGCTATGGGTAAATAGTAGGAAAGACTTAACCTTAGTATAGCAATCAGTCTATGAGAGGTAAAACTGAACTAAAACTTGCTAAAGTCTGCTTGAAACTGACCTTGTATCACATCATGCTCCTGCGTAGTGGTTATATATATATATATATATATATATATATATATATATATATATATATATATATATAAAGTCATTTCACGTCTCATCAGTGTGGCAAGACATAGCAATTACTTCTGACCAGGACCGAAATTCGACTGATATATAGATATATATAAGATGAACAAAAAGTAATAAGACAAACAGGAATATTTCTTTTATGTTATTTATTTTTTTCAAATAGTTTCGACCTTAGGTCATCGTCAGGAGAAATTTCTTGTTTGAAGAAATTGTTTTTAGTGAGTTATTAAAAAATTAAATTGTTGAAAAATTTTTTACGTGTTTGATAGGCCACTATCATCGGGGCCTAGTGTTCTTATATATATGTGAGAGAGGTGTTTTTAGAAGTTGTGTGCATATCCATATATGTACATATATAGATAAATATCTGTATATACATATATACATATAATTTTAACCATGTGTAGTTAACCGACTTAAGCTAACTAAAGTAACTTATATATAAAAAAATAAGTAACGAAATAAGTAACGAAAAATAAGTAACTGATGTAATGAATATGTAAATACCTTGGTACCCCCTCACTATAATCTGATTGGACAGTGTCCTCTATAAATATTCGACACTGTGGTGGTACAAGCGACTAAGCCTACTAGTTGGTTGATAGCGTCGATCGAAGGGGGCCGTCCCCCCAGGCAATACCTGCCCCCTCGATTTAAAGGGGCAGGGCTGGGTTTATTGCCCAGTGCCTGAGGCACTCCCCTTGAGGGGGAATACCGACGGGATCGACGCAATTTTTCTACCTACCAACCATGAGTCTCTGCTTGTGGGTGGGCCCACGTAAAAAGGCCTCGTGTACAAGTGGGGTACATGTAAATATCCCTAAGCTTTCTCGCCTACTAGCCAGACTACCACCATGACTGCTCGTAAGACGTACTGCTACTCGACGCAGCAGCTACTACTGCGATAATATACCTTACTACCAACATAATATATCCCTTAACCCGGTTAACTCAGTAACGAGAACACTAGGAAGCATTAAAGTAAAAGAAAGGTCTACCTGCATAAAAAAAAATTTAAACGAAAATACAACGTGGGAATAAAGTAGGTGAAAGATCTTGCTAAGTTACAAAAATATTTATTGAATACAATTGTAAAAATTTTACAAATTTCCCAAATGCTAGATACCAAAATTAAATAACAATATTACACCCTTTGTAACTTGTTAATATTTTTTTAACAAAGAAATGAACAAAAATAACACTCGGAACAACAAACTTTTAAATTTCTTTTGTTTCTACCAATGAGGATTTTCTTTCATTTTCTTCATGCAGGATTTTCAATTTTCTTTTCTTTTATTTTAGTAATTCTTTTGTAGGTTTTGTTGGTGAAAACCAATTCTTTTCTTTGTTTATTTCAGGAAAATGACTTTGTTTGAAATTTCTTTTCAAAAGATATACGTCTTCGTTCAGGAAGGCGCCAATATACTTCAGGATCCTTATGATTTAAAATTCATCACTTCTCTAAGACGTTTTAAAAAACTCTTTAAAAAAAAACCTTTACTCAGAAACTAAAATTTTCTAAACTTAAGCAGTAACGTTTCTGAGAATATTCAAAATACTTATTTGAAGAAATTCGGAAATAATACCTCTACTAGCAAGATCTGTGTATATACCACAGTATGATAATTTAATTTTATTACAACGTTTGATATGTTTACTTAAGAGCTATTGCGTAATAGTTCAATATGTAAAAAGTATAAAATCTAGATTTAACTCTGTCTTACTCTTTTCTATTTCTTTCTTTCCTTCTTTTCATCTTTTCATTATTTTCGATTAAAACAGATTAGCTTTATCGCTTCCGCGCGCTCACTACTTTCCTATATATTTCTCCAACACTCTTTCTTTCTTAATATATGTTTCTGTGTAGTATGTTTTCTTCCCTTTCTTCCTTTATAATAAAACGGAATGGTCCATTGTTTAGCTGGGGTGACGACACTCTTGCACTTCATCTTGGACGGTCTTTTTATTAACCAGAGGGCGTTCTGAGACGATTACAGTCGTGAGAAGACGAGTATTAATTCATAGATTTCAATACTGAGTTTAAAAATGTTTTTTTCTCAGGTGAAATAGAAAAAATATTTAAACACAAAAACTGCATTCAAATTACTGAACAGTTTAGTTTAAAAACCAAATAACAAATTTGGAATTAATAACTCTGATTTAACATTTCCAGATAAGAGTGTTTTTTCTCTCATGAGAAACAGAAAAATTATTCACAGACAAAATTTGCCTTGAAATTAATGAATTTTTAGTCTCTCTCAAGAAGAACAGAAAAGAAACTCTACACATAGTAAGTAAAAATCTGGGTGTCATCTTAAAACCGGATGAACACTCTAAAACAATAATTAGAATGCCATCTAAATGGAAAACTAGCCTCAAAACTCAGTGGATCACATTTAAAATTTGAGGATTTGGTTTGGTTTGTTTTACGGCATATCAACCTCAGTGAGTCATTTGATGCCGACAAAGTTTTGAAATAAATTCATTCTTAATCAATTTTGTTTATAAACACATGTTTTTCTATTTAACCCATATATGGGACCCTAACAGGTACTACCTCTCCGGGTCAGAGTGGACCAGGGAGCAATGGTGATGAAGGGTTCTCCACATTTCCCAAACCTCCAAAACTGGAACCTCACCATCAGATAGAGTTTAACGTCATTCCCAGGACATGAAGACCCTCAGTCATCGCCTTCTAGCACCCATTTGATAAAAAAAGTTTGGAGCTTGCCATAAAGGCAATAGGGTTGCAGCAATCATATAGGTGCTAGGGCTTGACGTGACCAGCCGATTGATCGGAGGGGGCCTCTCCGACCGACCGTCTAGCCCAAGTAAGGACCAAAGTGGAATATTGCATATCATGGACTGCTCAACCACCTGGGTTCTATCCTTAAGCATCACGGGTCGCCACCCACGGCCAACAGGTGGCCCCATTGGGGGAGTCTTACCCTCTGCAGGGGTGCTGTCGATGCATTCTAACGCCCCAGACGACGGGGAGAAAACTCGAGGACACTATTCAGAGAAAGAAAGAAATCGGAGTGCCCACCTTCAAAATTTGGATCCCTATCTTCAAAACTCGTTGTATCATATACAAAACTTGCTGAACAGAGGCTAGAGGCGCAAAACACTGTATTTATCAGCTTCCTTTTTAAAGCCGTTAAGATTCTTAATTTTTATCCGGCTCTAAATTCATTGGCTAGCAGCAGAGCAATCAGACAGCAAAGATAATTTCTTGCTGTCCACCTAAACATTTTTAAATAAAAGCTTAAAACATGATAGCAACGCTATACTACTCAAATCCAGATCTTATAACTAGTTAGCGTTGTAATGAAGCCACATACCCAAACTAGAATGTGTTTCATTCATTAAATATATATATATATATATATATATATATATATATATATATATATATATATATATATATATATTATATATATATATAGGTTTTTGAGTTCTAGCCTCATAAAATGGGTTTTACAAAATACAGGTATCTTCAAAAAAAAAAATTTATCACCAGAAAAATCTTCTCATTATTCACAAAAAAATTCTGACAGATAACAATGATAAAATTAAAACTTCTAAGGCATAACAAAAAAGATACAATGTATATGTTATCTTCCTGTTTAACCGATTTCTTCCATATATATATATATATATATATATATATATATATATATATATATATATATATATATATATATATAATATATAATGAATAGTGAATGAAAAAATGAGAAAAGTATTTGCATGGAAAGGTGCTCAATGCTAATAAAGCAGAGCAGTTTTATAATTAATGTTGATATTATGATTTCATACTCATAACTTCAAGTTTCTTGGTAGTCCAATCATCAGATGAGAAGTGGTTGATTTAACAATTTGATTTTTACCATTTCACGACTGGTTTTTGACATCTCAACCACTTCTCATCTGATGATTGGACTACCAAGAAACTTGAAGTTATGAGTGTGAAATCATAATATCAACATTAATTATATATATATATAAACAAGGTTTGTTTAGAATGGCTTTTTGCCGATAATTTTTTGGAGAATAAGTGCTTAATTGGAGTCGTACCTAATTTTGAAAATTAATCAATTAATAATGAATTAGGCGGGAATACCTATTAAATGTATGGCTAAACAAATCGAGAAAAATCAATCTCTGTATGTACATTTCGGCCTATTAGGCCTCATCAGCAGAGCTATAGATCGGAAGACCGTCCTGTGCGTGATTTGAAACCGGACCGTCAAGCTGACAGGCCGATCCCATAACCCCAACACCAAACGAACTTCTTAGATTTTATGATTTGTTTAGAGTAGGTTAACATTCCTCTTCTAGTGACATATATGGAAGAATTCGGTTAAACAAGAAATATACATTGTATCTTTTTTGTTATGCCTTAGAATTTTTAATTCGTTTTTTAAAACGAATGGCTTAAAATTTCCGACTGCAGTTTCTCGCCGTTGTGCGAATCTTCAGGAGGTTATGTAGCATATCCTCTGTATTGAAAATCGGTACAACCCAGTTATAAATACAGGCCGATGGTAGGACAAAAAAGGTATATTTAGCCCTTTATACTGACCACATCTAAATCGGTTGTTTTTTAACACACACACACGCGCGCGCACACACACACACACATATATATATATATATACAGTTATTAATTTTATCTATTCAAAATTTTCTTTACTTTATTTATTTATTCTTTAAACACACACACACACACACACACACACATATATATATATATATATAATATATATATAATATATAATATATATATATATATATAAAGAGTGAGAGAGAAAGAGAAAGATTCTCGTAATAGTCGGCATATCTTCGAGGTGTAAGTAATTATTGAAAATAAATGTTTGATTGAAGAAATAGCATGAACGTTTTATTGATTTTGTGATCGATTTATTATTGATACAAATAATAAAAACTAATTAACCCAAACTTTAATTACATGGAAAAACTCAATTCCACTCAATTTGTTTTTCTGCCTTCGATCTTAGCTTAGCAATACTTGTATGGATTACTTTAAAATGTATATATATAAAAGTGTTTTATAATTTGCTTGAAGCATTGTGTTTATATTGGGTTGTTGGTTGGTTTTGAAGGCTATCACAATGCAAATGTAAAGAAAATAAGGTTACTATGTTGTTTGTTAACCTTTAATTTAAACATCTTCGACAGAAGATTTCTGAAACTGAAGCTGTTGTTAGTGATCATCCATTCTGCATTCTGTGTATACACACACACACACACACACACACACATATATATATATATATATATATATATATATATATATATATATGAAATAAATGAACAAATAAAAGGTTTAGCATTTATTTATTATCATAGGAACAATCTTTACGACCGAGCGGTTTCTTACTAGTGCATTCGTCAGGTAAAACGAAATAGCTATTATTTTGATTGAGTCAGCCTGGCAAGGGGAGTATGATGTTGAATGACCCAAAACTTCCCAGTGACCCAAGTAAAATTACATCACTGATGACACCTACCAGCGCCCCAAATATAGTAAGGAGCATATATTTAACGTAAAGTCTCAATCCAAGTACTGATCTCTCACCCGACACAGACGTTTACTTCAAATATTATTTTCATATTTTGATATTTATTCTGTAGGTTCGTAATTTCTGTCGGTGAATCGAAAATGTTCTGACCTCTCATGAATTATGCTCCAGTCTACTGCAATATGAAGATTTAATTAAATATTTCAAATATCATGTTGACAAGTTGTCTGGGAATATCTTCTCAGGACAAGATCGCCTGATTTCAATTCCGCATAGACGGAACCTACTCAAAGAAAATAGACGGTCGCCTCCTGTGGTGCAACAATTAGCAAACAATTCAGGCAGACCATTTAGCTTGTGTCCCGTGATCGATTCACACTGGGAACCACGCTGCTGTTCGCCCGCTCGATGGGACTTATAAATACGTCGTCTATGTCCGCTGCAGAGTGATACGACTATCCAACCAAAAGGTGGCTCATGTGTTTGATACTAAACTGCATTTCGTGGCGAAGCTCCAGTACTGTGGAATGTCAAGTAGATATTTTTATTGCCATTACTCCTAGTTTCACTGACACAGAATGGTACTATAAGTTAGGGTACCATCTATGGGGAAATTGATCTTATCGGAAATAATTAGTATTAGATCAGGTAGATGGATGGTTGGTTGGATTTTACGCATGTAAACACTTGGATTATTTTATGCCGAACACTTTTTTGTTTAATATTCATTCTTGTTATGTATTCAATTTTGAACACATTTTTAAAACTTGTTTTTTTTATCTATTTTAACCCATAGATAGGACCTTAACAGCTACTACCATTCCGTATCAAACTTGACCTATGGGTAATGACAATGAAGGGGTACTCCACACTCCCTAGAGATCTAGAATTTAAACTTCTCCATTAGATACAGTTTAACGTCACAGACCTTTTAGCTTTTGTCCCAGATCGATTCACACTGGGAACCAAACTGTTATTCGTCCTGTCGTCGGTACTTACAAATAAGTCGACTGTATCTAGTGTAGAGAGGTAAGACTCCAACATAAAAGTGGGGGAGTCCTGTGTATGACACTGGACTGCATCTTGTGGTGAGGCTCCTCAACTAAGGAATGTCGATTAGCCATTTTGCTGCCATTACTCCCAGGTATACAGTCTTATAGGTGCTAGGGTTTGACGTTACCAGACGATTGGTCGGACGGGGCCTCTCCTACCACCTGCCTAGCCCAAGTAAGATTCTAAGTGGAGTGTTGCATGCCATGGGCTGCTAAGCTACTAGAATTACGTCCTTATAAATCACGGGTCTCCACCCATGATTAACAGGTGGCCCAATTGAGGGGGATCTTAACCCTCAGTAGAGTTACAGCCAGTGTATTCTACAGCCCCAATCTACAGGGCTTGGATGGGTTGGTGGATAGATACTGAATATTTACCACGTACCCCACATGTACGGGTTAGGCACAAGACCCTATTAATGTGGGACCACCCACGAACCGAAGCTCATGGGTGGCGAGTGCAAAAAATGCGTTGATCACATCGGCATTCTCCCCTCAAGAAAACGCCTCAGGCACTGGGCAATAAATCGTGGGGGTAGGTTTTGGCTGGGGGTGACCCTGAGATCAACGATGTTAGCTTGTAATGTCCAGGACCGAAGTCACTGGACCCCCGGCTGGGTCGGACTGACACAAAGTTAGGATGTTTTATCGCATCCATTGCATTCTCTTGAACTTGAGGGAGTCCTATATTTGTGACTTCTGCATAGTTTTTGTCTGTTTTCTACGCATCGTATTTTGTTTATTTTTATTACTTTGAAAATAAAATCAAAAAAGAAGATTACGATCTAGCACATCGACAACCTCTGCCAACCAATCACCAAACGAGACCCACTGAAGCATCTTCTATTAACTTGACTCCATTTCACACAGATCACAATAAAACAACACGATTGCAGACGTCAATGCAATAATCTATCATTCTTATTTCCCCAATTAGAGTCTATATTAAAATCTGATTTTTTAACGTTTGGTTGATACACTAATATAGCAAAAATAGCACATAGGAACAAGAGATTAGCTAGCGCAATAGGCGTAAAATATGTTAACTTATTAAATTCGCAGCTTCATAATATGTATCAGCGTTAAAAGACAGAAGACTCTGTACTATTGATCCTGTATCAGCTCTGTCAGCTATACATTGTGACTATCCGTTTCTTTTAGCACCCGAATGGCACTGACGTGATATATATATATATATATATATATATATATATATTATATATATATATATATATTATATATATTGATAATGTAGGGCTATATTTATAAGTAAATAGTTCTCAATATCGTACATAGAACATGTATATGTAAGTTAGGGTAGTATGGACATGAAGTCAACAGCGCTTCACGAATTTGCGCGTCATCCTTGCGCAAGGGCTATTCTAATCTTCTCCTTTCACACACACACACACACACACACACATATATATATATATATATATATATTATATATATATATATATATATATATATATAACTCAGTCGGTAGAGCGTTCGGCTAGAAACTACAAGGTTTCTAGTTCTATAACAGTCCTCGCCAACTCAGCGTATGAGTAGCACAGGGATCTGTACGGTAAAGTAAGGAGCTAATAGTCGGTGTGGCGCTCCACCTCAGATGCTAAAACAATCTTCTTGGTCTAGCGCTATTGAAAAGGGGATAGACTCTCTCGCTGACTGGCTGATACCGACTTTAGGCCACCCCATCGACTTTATATATATATATATATATATATATAGAGAGAGAGAGAGAGAGAGAGAGAGAGAGAGAGAGAGAGAGAGAAGAGAGAGACAGATAGATAGATAGATGTCTTTCCCTAGGGAATTGGAGTGAATGGAAGCGAAGTGAGACGAGAAAATCCTAGTGAAGGATTTGAACTCGCCTCGATGAGTACAGGGAGTCAAAAAGTTTGTATTAGAAGAAACTTGTAAACATTTTATGTGTATAAAGCTGAGATATCTTTCTTCAGAAGACAAAGGTTTTATTCTTTAAACGTTATTTTTCTGCTGAGAATATCATGATTATTTATCAAAAACTAATATATATATATATATATATATATAGATGAGAGGTATCCAAGCCAGAACTTGAAAAGTATCCTTTTTTCTCATTTGACTTCCTGTCTCCATGGTGACAGTCTTAAAATCTAAAAAAAAAAATTTTTTTTTTTTAATTTATTTTATTATTTTCAGTTATGCAATTCAAATAACCTGATCTTCCATCTGATGAGACTGGATTTTGGGGAGCTATATTAAATAAACTTAGATTTATATAGGCCCCAATTTTGGTCGAAATAAATTCATTATGGAATTACGGTATTGAGTTTTTCCTTCCTTTCTAAGATATATATATATATATATATATATATATATATATATATATATATATATATCTTATTATAATGGAGATTGTGTGTTTTTCTGTCTGTAACCGAAACTATATTACTAATCGAGTCACAATTACCATAGTTATTTACATCACATTCTACATTTTATTTATATTTAAACCTCAATTATTAATAAAATTGCTTCACCTTTTTATTAGTGTTGTCCATATATCATACTAATAACATGCAATTGTATTTATATATACACAAAATAGCGGTTTGCAGTGTGAATGGGAAGGCTAATTTGCATATTGATATTAAAAATGTGATTTTATTAAATATGTGCTTAGTATTATTGATTTCTAACTGTTTGGTTTTATTTTAATGAATATAAGCAAAAATCTCTTCAATGAATCTTAAATGAAATCCATTAACAAGAAAAAATAACTGTCATTTTATTCTTTATTTCTTATTTAACTAAATAGTTAAGTAAGTAAAATTCAGCAATGAAAGACGGAAGTGATGGAAGAGTAAGTTTCATTTCTATTTTTCTATTATACCCCCACTCTGTTACATATCTTTTTGTCTGCCTCTAATTTAATACGATATTTCATTACATTAAAACTTAAATACTTGCACCCGGAGGGTGCATATATTTGCTAGTATATATAAGTATTATTGTTGTTGTTGTTGTTGTTGTTGTTGGCATCCTTCCGTCTACTAATGACAATGGCATAGTGTCCACTTTTTATCTGCAACTGCACGACTGGCTGAACAGACCAATTTTTGAATGGCAATCTCTGGTGCAGTGACTGCAAACAAACAGTGATGCTTGCTGGAGTTGCTGTTGAGACAACAGCAACTCCAGCAAGCATCACTGTTTCCGTCTGCTCTCTTTTTTGCGGCGGCTTCTTTCTTTTCTTTTTCATTCCATTTCGTCTCTTGTTTGACGAGGAAGCGCCAGATAAGAAGTTTATATATATATATATATATATATATATATATATATGTGTGTGTGTGTGTGTGTGTGTGTGTGTGTGTGTGAAGAAAATATTTTCAAAAAATATAACAAACATTGGATGTTATGATCAGAGGAAACAATTCTATGTGTCTATACTTAAGTATTTCGGTATTAAACCATCATCAGGACACTGTTACAGAAATTTTTGTGAGGGACAAAAGGAAAAATGTTATGTGTATAGTGAATGTGTGAATATAATGTTATTAACCGTTAATTTTCATATGTGCTTTTGTTTACGAAAGCTGATGACGTGATCATTGCATGGGAAAAAATGGAAAATGAAGATCATAGGATGACGCATGCAGAACGTGAATAGGCGGAGAACGAAATGCTAACAAAGATATGACGTATTTCAAATGGATATTAAAGTTTAGAAAATAAGAAGATTAATAGATAAAACGTTTAATATATATATAGAACAAAACAATACATAAACACATATATATCCATATATACGCAGATCCATATATAATCATACAGACATATATATATTATTTTCCTCGTCGTATTTCCATATATATATATATATATATATATATATATATAATTTTGAAATAAGTCAACATGTTCTCAAATGCTTATAATTTTCCGCCTATCCTCCTTCCACTATACTCCTCCCCTCACAACTTGTGCCCCCTCCCACAAAAAAATCATCTACTGCATCGCTCGCTCGAACCACTACCATTCCTACAACCTCCCACTACTAATTGTTATTACCTCCCACTTCTAATTCCTTGCGACTACTCGTTCTCGTTAAAAACCATACCATCGTTTCCTACCTGATGATGGCAAACTGTATTGCCAAAAGCGCTCGTTTTGAAACCTTTGGTGGACTGTTACACCAGTTCCACCCCGACACCAAAAAGATTATTCGAAAATTAGAAAAGATCAACCAAAAACTTGTCCGACAAGAATTGTCTCTACAGTTCAACAAAACTTGTATAAAAGAAAAAAATGCTGCCAAAATACACTTATATGTATATATATAAATGGTATAACTGCACTGATAAGAGGTGATACCTCGAAACAGGTGTCTGTAGTTTACTCTATTATACGCTCCTAATTTTAGTTGAGCACTTTATTTAGGAGGGATTTAATTGTAAATTCGCCGTATTCGGCATTAAGCTAAATCTCACTTTGTTTACAAAGTTTGAGACCTCTTGGTGAATTCATTTCCGCTTAGAAATGTAGCGATTAGCCTGCTATACTTGGCAGCTGATTGTGGCCGTATGGGTAAGAGGTTTGGCGAGCGTAAGTTCGTCCGGGTCTCGAACCCGGCCAGAGGTAGCTGCTAAAAATGGTATAACTGCACTGATGAGAGGTGATACCTTGAAACACGTTATATATATATAAAGAGAGAGAGTGAAAGAGAGAGATGCCTTTCCCATGGAAATTGGAATGAAGTGAAGCAAAAGCTACCTCGTGCAGGATTTGAACTTGCCTCGCCAAGTACAGTGAGCCTAAGTGCCTGTCCTGATAGAAACTTGTAAACTTTTTGTGTGTAAGAAACTGAGATACTTTTCTTGAGAAGACCCGGGGTTTTATTTTTTAAACGTCATTGTTCTGCTTAGAATATCAGACTTATTTGTCGAAAATCATATATATATATATATATATATATATATATATATATATATATATATATATATTAGTATTCGATAAATAAGTCTGTGATATATATATATATATGAAAGTGACAGAGGGCTAAGTTTCTCTCTTAGGGTTTTTATTGATCCCCTTTCCCTTTGACGTGTTGGCTTCGTGACAAAGATTCGAAAAAGTCCTCAAACTTACACGAGCTAAGAGTTAGATCGATTTCGTCCAATCAATGTCACGACATGCCTTAATGGGAACATCAGTAGCAAGTTAACCTTTGCTTCCGGTAGTCGGCGTTTGAGACAAGCCGTCAAACTTTAAATAACATTTTTTTTTCTTTTCAAACCGGCACACCATTGTCTATTCTTTCGAACAAAACTCCCGATATGACTTCGTGCAAGATTTATTGATACCACCGGTTCCATTGACCAAAGAAATTGTCAATTTTGGAAGCGAAGCAAGAAAAATAATTCTTGGAAGAGTTGCGTTCAAGTCAATGTTGCTTACTTTGATTAAATCGTGTTTGGCAGAACTTTTATTTATTTGTTTTGTTTGGGAGAGAATTTGGAGGGTGTTTGAGGGGGGGGTCTTACTATTCAAATTCTTGTTCTTTACCTGTGTACGATTTAATAAGTTTTTCCCTCAAACGATTGCAACTCAATGTTGTCTACTCTGATTAAATCGTGGAGTATATTCGCAGAGTCCGCCCCGGCCTCCTGCCTCAAAAACCGCTAGCTGGTGGCTGCTGAAAAAAAACACTAGCTACTATTGAAGTCCGTAGAATAGGCGGTGTCACTTGAAAAATTGTTACAGAGAAGTCGAGATGATTGGTTGCGCCTTGTTCACTTCTTGTCCCGGGAGCGGAGCGGCGCTGACATTTTGTCCCCTGGCTCGTTTCCCGGACAGCTTGAGGCCATGTGTCCGACCCTAAGGATTGTAATAAAACGCCGAGCGAATGCGGTAACATCAGGATGGGACGATGAAGCGAGTCAAACGCCTTCTCGCAGGCAAAAACACCGACTTTGTCGTCGTCGATACAATCCTTAGCAGCTAATGGTCTCCGTCGTCGTCACAATCCTTAGCAGCTAATGTCGCAACACTTCTTTCTGTCGTCACCCCACTTCTACTTATACACCGTTTCCCCCTATCATCCGGGCGTCTGTGCTCACTTATGGGACTGCGGCATCTCGAATCCAGTGCCCGCACCAATGTGTCGCCCTTTCGCATTCTGAAGGACGCAGGTTCGATTCTAAGTCAGTCATACACGCTAGGCAAAGCCTAGCCCGCTTCATTCGAGAATACGGCAAGCCTTCACTCCTGCCACTCACTTTGTGTTCTCTGTCACATAAATAAAACTGGATCCGGTGGTGAGGCTCTTGTTCTGGAGCTCTGGAAAATGTAGAGTAGCCTATCCATTGTCATCTAAGGCGGAGATGACATGTTGGACATATCATATACTGGAGACTCACCATCATATGTAGTTTAGTGTCATACCTAGAACAAGCCCTTTTTTGTCGTGGGGGTACTTACTCTCTGTAGGTCAGCATATTCGAAGCCCCACCGACAGGGTTTGAACACTAGAAGTCTGTTATTTTAAGTTTAATCTAGTATTCACAATTATCAGACAAAAACACACACGCGCGCACGCAACACACACACACACGCACGCACACACACACACACACACACACACACACATATATATATATATATATATATATATATATATTGGGAGATTATGTGCTTAATTGAAGTCATACCTAATTTGAAAATTAATTAGTTATAATTAAATGAATTAGGCATGCATATGTAAATGTAAAATGTAAGGCGTAAATAAATCGAGAAAAAGTCAAACTCTATGTACACCGATATGCACGCCTAATTCATTTAATTATAACTAATTAATTTTCAAATTAGGTATGACTTCAATTAAGCACATAATCTCAAAAAAAATTGTCAGTTATCGCCATCTCAAACAGATTGTTTTTCCGCTTCATATATATATATATATATATATATATATTATAAAATAATAAAATTCGAAGGCAATACAATGCGTAAAAAATAAAGACAAAAAGATGTTTTATATGTCGAATCGATTTCAAAGCAAAGCTTTATCATCAGAGTGTATTTTCAGAAATGAAATGTATTTTGAAATGAAATGTATTTCTGAAAATACACTCTGATGATAAAGCTTTGCTTTGAAATCGATTAGACATATAAAACATCTTTTTGTCTTTATTTTTTACGCATTGTATTGCCTTCGAATTTTATTATTTTATAACATACTTAACAATGCTTCAGCAAATTACCATTACTTTTATATATATATATATATATATATTATATATATATATATATATATATATATATATATTGGCAGCATTTTTTTCTTTTACACATGTTTTGTTGAACTCAAGGATTAGTCAGTCAACTAGAAAGGATCAAAAAGAAAATACTCAGACAGAACACGTCTCACTTGTTTAATGAAAAAAGTAAAGTCGTTGGGGAGGCTTAGAGTCGATATCAGCCATACAGCGAAGGAGTCTATCCCCTTTTCAATAGCGCTATACCAAGGAGATTGTTTTTAGCACACACCTACCTCAATAATATCTGTTAAATAGCGACCGCAAGTTTATTGTTTATACACCTTATGAACAAATGCAAATTTCAAATTCACAAACATGCTAACATAAAAATATCCTGTATGATGTTAAATTGTTAATATGCATGACCAATATGCAAATTACCGTTATCACAAGTCAGGAGATTTCTAATTTGCATAATGATTCTAAAAAGTTTTGATAATTAACTCTCCAGTGTAACTCACTTGTAATTTTATTCTCATGTTTATATGGATTTACCCAACCCCTCCACAAGAGCAGGATCTGACACAATGTCAATTCTTAATTGTAGTATGTATTCCCAACCCCTCTCCGCACAAGCTGTATGCGATATAAGGCCAATTGTAGCGTAATTAGTAAGGACTACGGGGAATTTGGGGATTGAAAAGAAAACGGTAATCGGATTTCTGGAGAAAGAGAAGAAAAAGAAATAAGAACAAAAAGAAGTTAAAGTTTTGAAGGGTAAACACTCAACGGGTGCCAGCCAGACCGACCAATGACCCCGGAACTAGATTTAAGTAAAGACAATTCGGCTTCTCTTTCGCCGGACCCGAGAAGGGTCGGACGTGTTTGTTTGTGGTTCTGTCGTGACATGTCCAGGCTAGCAAATAATAGCGCGCATAAACGTGATTTACGATAAAACAGTTTAACCCCCCCTCTCTCTCTCTCTCTCTCTCTCTCTCTCTCTCTCTCTCTCTCTCTCTCTCCTCTCTCTCTCTCTCTCTCTCTCTCTCTCTCTCTGAAAAGAACCCAGAGCCTAGAAATAAATAAACAACCCCTTTTTGACTATACGACTCTGAACTAACGACGGCTACTACTACTAACGACTACTACTACAACCCGACTGGCCCCTACGCAACTCAATTCTAATGTGGAGAATGCATTTATCCGACACCTCCGCTCGAGCAGGATGCGATATAAATTTTCTAAAAGTTCTAAGTGGAGTTTAAAATGCACAAATTCAGGGTTTTCCTTCTCCTATACCGGTTACCATACCAACGTTAAAGAACCCAGTGAGTCCTATTATTTACCCATTGATGGAGGGAGAATAATTGTATTCATACCTTTTCTCAAGAGTAAGTATTTACTGACACACCACCATGGTAGTCGAACATAAGGATTATAATAGTCGAGAACCACACACAAACTGAAGCTCGTGTGTGGCTAGTTTTTAACAATTGCGTGAATCCCTTCAGTATTTCTTCTTTTGAGGCATCACAGGCACTGGTAAATAAACCCAGCCCATTTAAATCAAGGGACATATGTTACCTAGAGGGATAGCCCCCATCCCTGCGATTACGCTATTAAATATCTTACTTGTCCAATCGTGGCCTACTAATATATATGGCCTCACATGTCACAAATGCAGGCAGAATTCTTGTTGGCGTTTTTGTGATATAAGGTGTGTGCCAGATGTCCACTTCTAGTTATAGACTCACCGATAACCATGTGACCAACCTATTGGCCAATCACTGGCAGTACTCTGCTGCTGATATTGTTATTTATACTGGCTGTTCTGGTCATACCTACGCATATTGCTTTGAACCTTCGTGGACGGCGGAACATAGGATTATATCACTGGACCTTTGACACTACGTAGGATTCCATAACGCAGGACTTATTCACTTACCAAAGCTCGGGACTTACTTACTTTAAGTCCTTTTCAACTGACCAAGGATGGCGGTCAGAAACTTAACATGTTATGGGCCAAGGTACGCTCGGATCTTCTTCAATGGCGACGAGGCCAGCTACGAAAGTTGGGAGACTAAGTTCCATGGGTATCTGAGAACCCTTCAGTTGCATGACATATCAATGCACCATCTGACCAACCGGAGGACCCAATTTTCGTGGACAAAAATGCTACAGGCCGATTCGTTTTATAGTCAATTCCAAAAAATCTTAAAGCACAAACATTTGACCGATGGAATTGTAAGTTCCCTTTGACAAATACTCTTTCTCTGTATAATCATTTCTATCATTGCCAACCATAACAAGGGAATACGTTTCACATTGAAAAGGTTTCATTTTTTTCTGATATAATCTAAAATCATACATAAATTGTTGGTGTGTTTGTTTTGTATAATTTTTTAAAACTATTTTTTATTAGTTTGTTTACAATTTTTATTATTACATTTCGGAAGAAAAAAGGCAACAATTTTTAATATTTTTAACATTTTTTTCGAAACAAACATAAATTAACTATAAAACAAATCATCCTGTCAGAATTCTGCCAGCTTATGTGACATATGGGGCCGTATATATTAGTGGGCCGTGGTCCAATGGGTAAAACCACTAGACACAGGGATCCGAAAAAAAAAACAGGTAAATATAGTTACATTTTCTCAAGAGTTTATGTAAACAGCCTCGTCCAGGATTTGATCCAGGTACGCCGTGTGCATTTCTCACAACGATAACCATTACACAACAAACGCCTCCTATGTATTCTCATATGTATAAGCAATAGTCTGGAGTATAACTTTTATAATACAAACTGAAAAGTTATTTTGATTTTATTACGTTTTGGTGAAGGGGTGCAATTTGCAATATTCGTTAATGGTTAGGCTTTTTAAGTGCTATTGAAAAACTACTCCACCTACACAGACAAACTGTTGAGTAACGCAAACACGAAATGGGAAATTAAGAATAAATTGTTTTGTGACAACGATAATGAAAGAAAAAAGGCGTAAACATCCGCACACACTGGCGCAAATATATGATAACGGTCTTTCATTTCAGATTGTATCAATAAGTTTCTATTACGTAAAGAAATGAGAGTGGTGTAATGGTTTCTGGAAATGGACACGGTAAGACGGGTTCAAATCCTAAACGAGGCTGTTTGCATTTTACATAGTTTTATAACCCATGGGAAAGTTATGAATCCAACAATTTCCCCCTCCTAGTTAATAGAGGGATAGATTGGGTTCTGAATTCAAACCTGTTAAACTTCGGGACCATATCACCTTTAGGCACCCCTTTTCCGATATCGTTTCATAAGGACATTTTTTTCATTTACACCGTCAACATCCCGTTGTTTGTTAACAGATGATTTTTAGAGTTTTCTCCTAGCCCTAACCCTAACCCCTAACAAACAACGGATGTTGACAGTGTAAATGAAAAAAATGTCCTTATGCAACGAGATCGAAAAAGGGGTGCCTAAAGGTCATATGGTCCAAACTTCGCTTAAGAAATTGACCTTGTACCATGGAGGGGTTGATAAATATGTATTGCAGAAAGAGAGAGAGGGGGGGTTTAATATGAGTGTCTGAGACTGAAATCTGTGTTTTTTACATTTTTTTCTTGTTTATATTTTTTATCTTTAATGATTTCAAATTGAAAGCTTTTTTGACCCCGCCTAGCTAACCATGGGTTTATATATATATATATATATATATATTATATATGTATATGTGTGTGGTGTGTGTGTGTGTGTGTGTGTGTGTGTGTGTGCCGTTACAGTATGTGACCTACCTTTTTGATTCTGTGGCCTACCCGATTTGAAGTGTCCTACCTCAGTAAGAGTATATTTATAGATATAAGTTGTAGGCAATTTATTGAAACTAATTATTTTTCACATATATTCAATTTCAGTCATAAGCTGAATATAGTAATTAAGAATAATTAAAAAAAGAATTTATCCATAATTTACATGAATCAGATATCTATTCAATTCTAAAATATTATAAAATTCTGAAATAGGGTTAGGATTAGGGTTAGGGTTAGGGTTAGGGTTAGCAGTTATTATCATAACCTTATAATATGCTTTTTTATGGTAGGCTACATACTATAAGAGAGACATGTCTTCGTAGGCCACATTCGAAAGGTAGGACACATACTATAATGGTACCTATATATATATATATATATATATATATATATATATATATATATATATATATAATCAATAGTAATGATATTATGGATGATTTGGACTCATAACTTAAAGCTTTATGGTTATGCAATCCTCAGATGAGTCAAATGGTTGAGATTTTAAAAACCAGTAGTTTTTTAAAACTGCTTTTTAAAATCTCAACCATTTGACTCATCTGAGGATTGCATAACCATGAAACTTTAAGTTATGAGTCCAAATCATCCATAATACCATTACTATTGATTATAAATCTGCTCTGCTTTATTAGCATTGAGCACCTTTTCACGTCAATACTTTTCTCATTTATTCTCTATTCATTCTATATATATATATATATATATATATATATATATATATATATATATATATATATATATGAGTATATATAAAAAAAGATATGAAAACACCACAAAATGCTGTTAAAGTGAAAACATTTTATAACTTCGCTGATATTGAACAATATTTCGATTTTATGAAAATCGTCATCAGAGCTTGTTCAATATCAGCGGAGTTATAAAATGTTTTCACTTTAACAGCATTTTGTGGTGTTTTCATATCTTTTTTATATATACTCATACCGGCGGATTCATTTCCTTTCTTTTAAATATTATATATATATATATATATATATATATATATATATATTATATATATTATATATATTATGATTATCAATTTTCATGCATTTTTATAAAAAAGACACAGAAAATTTTAAAATCATGAAATAGGTGAAATAACACGTTTTATCTGATGATTATATTCTTAATGATAGAAATACGTGAAACAGAATCCTGTGAGTGACATGAAGAGGTGAGAACATTTATTTATTTCAGATTTTATCCTGCTATTTTAACGTTTTTAAGTCTTCTCCTGCTATTTTGAATTTCCTCGTATTTTTAAGTTTCTGATTATTTTCTAAGTTTGTCACGATGTATTTTCAGTTTAAACTTCAATTTAAAAAAAAAAAACCTTATAAAAGCCAGCAAAAAAAAACGATTGCACTCATATGGAAAAAAAAACTTAGAAAAATATCAAATAAATATAAAAAGAAGTACTTAAAAATGTTCAATTTCAACAAGACTAAACTGGAGAACATTTAGAAAATAACATAGATTGAAATAATTATTTCGTGAAATAATTTATTCCGACATAGGAGCAAAACAGGAAAATAAACACCAAGTTTATAAGTGTTTTCAGAAAATACTATTTTCTTTTTTCTGGTGAGGAAAATCATTCTCTTCAATTTTTTTTCCCGGCAGACAATTCCGGTTTTAAACACACATATAAAACACAACAAAATCAGTTAGCATTAAACCTCACAAAAATCTTCTTTTCATTCTGGTATAGAAATGATAATTCACTAGCAGGAACTGTGGATATACCACAGTATGACAATTTAAATATTACAACGTTTGATATGTATATTCAACAGTTATTGCTAATAGTTCAATAAGTAAAAAAAAAACACCATAATCTAACACACTCACTAACTCTCTCTCTCCCCCTTCCCCCTCCCTACCTCTCTCTCTCTCTCTCTCGCTCTCTCTCTCTCTCTCTCTCTCTCTCTCTATATATATATATATATATATATATATATATATATATATATAAGAGATTTATCCAAAACTTGGTAGTAAGGGATGATTCTATATGTGATTTCTAAGATCCACTGTACTAATATTGATGATCCAGTATGTATAAATACAGTGAATCATAAATCACTAAAGAGAGCTCAATGTAAAATAACCTTTTAGATTATATACAGAGCAATATATATCAATAAAGGAAGAACTCAATACAGTAATCCCATAATAAATTTATTTCGACAAAAATTGGGGCCCATATAAATCTAAGTTGATTTAAACCGGCTCCCCAAGTTTTTGCCTCATCAGATGGGTCTCAATTGAGACCCATCTGATGAGGCAAAAACTTGGGGAGCCGGTTTAAATCAACTTAGATTTATATGGGCCCCAATTTTTGTCGAAATAAATTTATTATGGGATTACTGTATTGAGTTCTTCCTTTATTGATATATATATATATATATATATATATATATATATATATATATATATATAATTTAAAAATATAACAGAAGATTTATATTTTTTTGTGTCTAAAGCCCCCAATCATCAGATGCGAACATACTTGGTCTAGGCTTCCTGAAATGGGGTATAAGCAAAAAATCTAAATCTTCTGTTATATTCTTTACTTATATAATTTTGTTCTGTGACTCTGACAATAAGAGCACACATTGAGCTCTGCAAACTACGACAATTAAAAAAACAAACTTCTATGTCATAAGGAAGATTACTTCTCCGGATTTTGGGTTATATATATATATATATATATATATATATATATATATATATATATAAAAAGTAATTGGTAATTTGCTTGAAGCATTGTTAAGTATGTTATAATATACTAATGATTTGAAGGCAATTACAATGCGTATAAAAATAAAAACAAAAAGATGTTATTTTTGTCTTATTGATTTCAGAGACGTATATCAGAAATTATATATATATATATATATATATATATATATATATATATATATAAAGCTATTTTTAATCTTTTCATTCCATTTGATTGAAACAGAATAGCGTTATCGTTTCCGCTCTGTCGCTTCTCTTTTTTGTATATTTCCCCGCACTTTCTTTTCTTTTTTCTATTTTTCCTTCTTTCTTCCCTTTTTATCTTATATGTTTTTCTGTTTCGCAGCATGTCCTTTTTCTTTTCTTTCTTTCTTCACAATAAAACGAGAATGGTCCATTATTTATCTGGAATAGCGACACACATCCCCCTAACAAATCATCACCATGACAACCTCCCAAATACAAACCTTCTCCGGATCAATGTGGGTATTAAATTGTGACACACGTAGGTAGATACTAGTGTGATTCTATCTACACTACATATTTAAGTTCTTTTCATTCCATTTCCTTCAAACAGATAAACGTTATCGCTTCCGTGCTCTTACTACCTCCCTCTGTATTTTTCTCACTTTCTTTCTTTCTTTCTTATATTTCAAAAAGTAATGTCATTTTGTTTAGGACAGGTATAATTATCAACACAGGAACATGTATCATACATCAAAATGAAGCTGATCCTCTGTGGATCCCATCCCTACTTCTCCACATAGGTGAATCAAAAAGTAATGTCATTTTTTAGGACAGGTATAATTACCAACACAGGAACATGTATCATACATCAAAATGAAGCTGATCCTCTGTGGATCCCATCGCTACTTCTCCACATAGGTGAATCAAAAAGTAATGTCATTTTTTTAGGACAGGTATAATGACCAACATAGGAAGGCACTAAATATGGTGAGTTTTGGAGGATGCGGTAAAGTTGTCCATTCGAATGAGGCGATTTTCACCCTTGCCCTGATGTTTGTGTGTGGTCGAGCATTGTCATGCAGAAGGAGGGCATTGTCGATTGGCAAGTTGGGTCTTACTCGTCGGATTCTTGCTCTGAGCCTCGTTAGGGTATCAATGTAGGTCTCAAAGTTTGTTTTTTAAACTTCACACGAAATAAAGAAAATGGCATTACTTTTTGACTCACCTTCGTATATACAGAGTAGACCATAATGATGGGACACATTTTAAATACTATTTTCTCAGATTATAAAAACGACACAGATTATTAAATATATTGATTCCATAACTGATACACAGGAGTTTTACATGTTATCTAAGATTTGATTATTACATTAAGTTTTTATTACTTTCAGGTATTGATTTTAGTGATCCTCTTAATGCCGTGGAGTTCAAAAGAAATTGCATATGTAGTCGAAATATAATTCGCCAGCCAAAGATCCATCGTTACAGCCCAAAGAAAATTCCGACAGCATTTTGAAAAACGAGAGGCACCATCCCGAAATGTGATCCTTCGTGCTGTTACAAATTTCCGAGAGACAGCATCCGTAGAGAGATAACAGCTATTTTAGTTGATATGCTAAACCACACTTTACGTGATATGAGAAATCGAGCTCTCGAATGTTTTCGTCATGATGGTGACCATCTTAAGGACATAACATTCAAATCTTAGATTACATGTAAATCTCCTATGTACCAGTAATGTAATAAATATACTTAGTATACTGTGTTGCTTTTGTAATCTTAGAAAACAGCATTTAAAATGTATCCTATCATTATGGTCCACCCCGTATATAATCTTTTGATTTTTTTTCTATAAATTGGCACTAATTCGTTATCAGAATCAGAGTTAATATTTTTGATGTTCCACACCTTTGAGGTGTAGATAATATCCGTGTGGAGGGGTCACATTTGAAAATATTTCCCTCTTATTTCTACAAAGTATTGGCTAAGTTCTCATTATTATTTTACTGAATGTCTGAAGAAGAAGAAAAACAAGCAGCAAAACATTCTCAACATGACAATGATTCCTCGGCTGGTGAAAAATATCTTCAATCTTTATTTCAAAATGGAGCAATGTGGCCATTATCATGTTCGTTTTACTAATTAAATTATCCTCAAATGTCATTGCGGTTGCATATCAGATCAAATGATTGATTATGTCTAAGTAATCTTCTTTAGGTGTCCCTCTCTCTTTTTTTTGCTTCCAGTTTTCAACACATCATTCTGAGTTCTTCTTTCTTTAGTACGTATCTCTCTTTTTGACGCTGAAAGCCATAAATTTTCTGCTTCTTTTACCGTGTCGGCTTAAGTCTTCGTTTATTTGGTTTTTTCCATTAGTATTATTACACTAAATAACAAAAGTTTTACTTTTCTTTGTTTATGGACGTAAAGTGTTATTTCCCGATTGCATATGCCTTAAGTAAATGGAAAATACCGTATTTGACGGCATATAAGACACACGGACATATAAGACGCACCCCCCCATTTCAGCAGGTCAGATTCAGAAAAAAAAAGTTTTTATTGTATTTAAGCATATATTGTTGAAAACAGTCTAGCTGTGCATTACACGAGCAGAAACATATCTGAATAAAAGCAATTTGACAGTACAGGCATGCAATAAGCAGTTTAGGGTAGGTAAAAGTACTGGGTGTAAGCTGGGTTAGTGAGCATCATGGAGAAGATTAGCCTAGGTTTACGGGAGGTCTCAAACTTCACCTACGATGTATAAGACGCAGGGCAATTTTTGGGGCCAAAATTTTGGGAAAAAAGTGCGTCCTATATGCCGTCAAATACGGTACCTTTTTTTCAAACTTTTCTTTTTCTGACCTGACTGATGAAATTTTCTGACTCATCCATTTCCTAGAACCTTCCATGTAGATTCATTTTGAAGAATCTGAATTCACAAGAATATTTAGGAACTTCTGAAATACCATTTCTCTGAAAGTATTATTTGAATTATTCGGACTATTGTCCTCATCTTTATTATTATCTGTACAACGTTTTGGCCGATGTGCCTTCCGGACTTCTTCGTGTATTTCTTTTCGGGCTCGGGAACCTTCTTATCGTAATCGGGAGCCATCACAGAACTTTAAACCCAACCATTTATTCCTGAAATACCTGAAGAATGCTGGAGTGGTAGTATCAATTAGCGTCCCATCTATGGGTTAAATAGATCGAAAGGAGTTTAGAAATCTTTTTTTTTAATATCAAGAAGGAATAAACAAAAATGTCTTCAGCATGCAATAACCCAAGAGTTGACATGTCGTAAAATCTAACCAACCAACCAACCAACCAACCATCCAACCAGAAAGGAGGTTCTCTGAAACCATATAATAACTTGCAAAATATTAAATAGCCTGAAAATTACCTACAATAAAAACCAACCATCAATCTTTTGTATGATAAGTAGCTGAATCATGGGAAACTGATCACCCTCCACCTAAAACCTATTACTTCACTAGATGCATCAAAAGACGAAACGGTTTATAGATTAATTCACATGAGGTCATCGCCCGAAAACCAGGCTCGGTCAATAACCCTCCATCACGTCCTTTGAATTTAAAATTATTGATTTAATATAATTTAATAAATTTTGTGATATAATATATATCTAACATAATTTAATATATTTTATAGAGGTGATTAAAAAAATGTTAACGTTTCAATGGGAATATCTTTATTAGTAAATCGGAATATGAAGAGCACTTGGATAAGATTCCAATTATGAATTGACAGAAATTGTGAACAGGCAGAAAGTTTTAAATCATGATAGAATAACGGAACTTTCATAGAAATGTTAACATTTTTTTTAAAAAACATATATATATATATATATATATATATATATATATATATATATATATATATATATATATATATAATGTATAATAGTAATAGTAGAAAAGAGCCATGGTCTACAACGGTTTCAATCTATACTATATTAAAACGGCGATTCGATACTATATATATATATATATATATATATATATATATATATATATATATATATATATATATGTGTGTGTGGTGTGTGTGTGTGTGTGTGTGTCTAATCTCGACGACTATTTCTCTTTTAGATTTTTAGATTTAATTTGTTTATTGATAGAGCGAATAAAGTTAAACCACCTTTGTACAGTAACGTTAGATATTGTTTCATTAAAAATGATTGTTCCTTAAAAATGATGGCAAAAGCTGTTGTTATTAACTCTGATATATATATATATTATATAATATATATATGTGTGTGTGTGTGTGTGTGTGTGTGTGTGTGTGTGTGTGTGTGTGTAATTAATAGATTGATTGTCTTTAACGCCACATCAACCCGTCAATAGTTATTTTATACCAACAGGTAAATTGTGAGGAATGGTCAGATTTATTTTCTTTCCAATGATTTTTCTTGATTTTGACAGAATGTTGTCTGCTGTTGTTATTGCCAAATGAATTGGGAATCGCTTTGAATGATTTAATTTATAGAGTAAAGTTCAAATTTATTGTTGTATTTTTAAAATAATTTAATTTCTTTTAAGAGAGACAAAATGTGATCTATACTGACATATCTATACATAAAGGACAGTTTGTGGGTATGTATGTCCGGAG
The DNA here is from genome assembly GCA_023376005.1 of Doryteuthis pealeii. Lineage (NCBI taxonomy): Eukaryota > Metazoa > Mollusca > Cephalopoda > Myopsida > Loliginidae > Doryteuthis > Doryteuthis pealeii. The sequence continues at coordinate 3,308,528 of CM042166.1, forward strand.
TAAACTATGAAAATAAAACAATTAATGACAATTCACCAGAGTATGGGTTTTTAAACAAAAATAAGATTTGATTTCTATTTGTGAAGATAATTGAAAAATAAAATCTAAATTTAAATTTAAATCCAGTGGGAATTTTTTTCAATTGCAAAAGTAACAATTTATTTTGTAAAAACGGGTTTTAAGTAGCAGGCATCTTGATCGAAATTAACCGAAAAAATCGTTTTAGATATATCAAAAATAAATTACATGTGTAATATTATTTTGCTTTTTCACTGAGGCTCATTATGTTACTACTTTCCGACATATTTCGTAATATTGTAAAAATTGAAAAAATTTTTTTTTTTTTTTTTTTTTTGCATTGAGTATTTTAAATAGGAGACATTAATTTTTTTTTTCAGAGTGTCTGAATCAACTCATGGTCTTTTTTAGATCAGGATTTTAATGGAGCATTCTGCGAGGATATAACTCAACAATAATGGATCTGCGAGATTACCTTTCTCTTACCCCCTACCCAGCCGAAGCCGGGTAGTCGCTTCTAATTTGAATATATTTCTCATGTTGTTTAAGTTGTAAAACCGTTGCCTAATAATAACAAAATCATCACATTCTTTTAGAATTTTTAACTAATATAGGATGTTTGACAAGCTATGCATTCTGGCTGATTTTCTTGTTTAAGTAAAAAAGAAGTGTGTTAGTCTTGTGTGACTTATACGATAGGGATTTAGTGACCTATACTTAGATGGAATATAATGAGATATACCGAGTCGGGAATATTTCCCAAATTCTGTAAATCCTTGTTTGAGACAAGAGAATTCCCAATTATTTTTTTGCCAACACAATAGATCCGAAAATAAATAATTCCTTAAAAATGATGACAAAAGCTGTTGTTATTAACTCATTATATATATATATATATATATATTATATATATATATATATATATATATATATATATATAAGTCTGTTTTTGTGTGTTGGCGCTCGCAGATTGTTTGTTTTCAGTAATAATTTATTTTTTCATTAAACCAACGAAAGCCCTTATAAAGGTTTATCTAAAAAAACGAAACGGAGACGTAATAAACATCATTCGTTTATTTTCAATTTTTACAATATTACATACTGTCGGATTCACTTACATTTTTTCTTCTCACACACACACACACACACACATATATACACACATACACACACACACACACACACACACACACATATATATATATCATTATTATTATTATAATGGTACACAGTAATAACCTACTCGTGTTTCACCATAAGGATCTTCAGGGTTAAATCCCCTGGATTATTTTGATATTCCGTTTCTTACAGTACCCGCAGTTGCTTGGGAAAAATTTGTTATAAGAATATTTATGCATATATATGGACAGGTGTAATGTTAAACATTTAAACCTCATTTGATGCTCCAAGATATTAGCCTTGTGTCAACCTATGATAAGCTTAGTAAATAAAACAGATCTGAATTTTGTATACTGAGTATTGGAGTAAATATATGGGACAAACAATCTATCTCTTCTCCCTTCAGCAGCCTTGGTAGGCTACCAGTCTAGTGAAAGTGAACATTGAATTAAAACCTATGTATTCCGATTAAGAATTGACCATATGTCATATCCCGCTTTTAGCACTACAGTTGCGTAAATAAATACTAAGTGGTCGTTCACTTGAGATGATGCTAACAGCTGTCAAATTTGACCCTACAATGTCTGGAATGTATTTACCAACCCCTCCGCACGAGCAGGATGTGACACAGGGTCAATTTATTAAGCGGTGTTTAACAGGTTTTAATTCAGAGTTTACCTTCTCCCAGACTAGTTACCTAGCCAAGGTTAAAGGGCCCAACCTGCCCTACTAATTACCCATATCAGGAAGGAGAGTAGTTGGATGCATACCTTTCCCAACGGTATTAACGCAATGTGAAATGTAAACAGCCTTGTCCAGGATTTGAACTCGGGTCGACGATTCCATTTCCTAAGACTCTAACCATTACACCACGCACGTCCAACCAAGGTCGGGTAACCTTGCTAGTACGAAATTGAACCAATCCTTGAGGTGAATCAGTTTTCATTGAGGAAATTTCCTGTCAGGTTCGAGAAATTCTAAAGGCACGGCCAAATGGATGCATTTGGTTGTGATAGGAAATGTCCGTTCATATGATGACCATCAAGCCAAGTTAACCGCGCTGCACGTCCATTTCTAGGGGGTTTTATCAAGGGGGGCGGGGGGTATGGTGAGGGGACATATTTATCAATCAGCGCCGCCTGCGACCTTCAACCGAGCAGAAATGGCCGTGTCTTTTGTTCGTTCAAGGTGAAAACTATCCTGTTTATATTGTTACAAAAGTTGTCTCGTAAACCACAGTAGGTTCCATAAACTGGCAAATAATTCACCGATCAATCTTTGAATTGAACATTATCAACTTGTTATTATATATATATATATATATATATATATATATATATATATATATGTGTGTGTGTGTGTGTGTGTGTGTGTGTGTGTAGTACAAAACACACAGGCATATATATGTGTGTGTGTGTGTGTATAGTACAAAACACATATATATATATATATTGTGTGTGTGTGTGTGTGTGTGTGTGTGTGTGTGTAAAGACAAAAAGGTTAAAAAACGGGTATTAAATGATTATGGTCCATTTCCACCCAAGGGTATCTAAACACCCTCTGAGTTTGGTCAGATCACTTTCTTTATTGAAAATGGTATACAAATAAATTCAGTTTGTTTTTATACATGTTCTCCTGCTCCCAGTGATGGTATCGGGTTTCACTTTATCTTATCTTTTTCGGGGTGGCAGTGCTTTGATCTTTTGGCAGCTCTTTTTCTGGGGGTTTGTGGCATTCCTTTTTTTCTGAGTGCTGTCGCCAGCTTAGAATCATCCTACTTGACTTATTAACTTATATATATATATATATATATATATATATATATATATATATATATATAGCAACAACTACAACTAATAATACCTCTGAGGATGACCATGGATGTGGTCGAAAGCGCTTGGGGCACATTCACTACCATTTGGATACCGATGTAAAAGAATTACACCAGGGCTTGAATATAAGCAACTGAAGATCACCAAGAAGAAATATCGCCCTGATTTTCAACAAAACCAGTTTAAATGATAATAATAATAATAATAATAATAATAATAATAAGAAGAAGAAGAAGAAGAAGAAGAAGAAGAAGAAGAAGAAGAAGAAGACCCAACAAAATAGTAAATGTAGACTTTGCGGGAATAGATATGAAACTGTAAACCATATACTCTGCGAATGTAGCAAACTAGCACAACGAGAATACAAAACTAGACACGACTGGGTTGGGAAGGTGATTCACTAGGAATTATGCAAACAATTAAATTCTGACCATACAACAAAATGGTATATGCATAAACCAGAATCTGTTCTTGAGAACGAAACGCATAAAATTCTCTGGGACTTTGAAATAAAAACGGATCATCTTATCCCAGCAAGAAGACCAGACCTAGTGTTGATAAACAAAAAAGAAAGAACTTGTCAACTGGTGGATTTTGCAGTGCCAGCAGATCACCGGGTGAAGCTAAAGGAAAATGAAAAAATGGACAAATATCTGGACCTTGCCAGAGAACTGAAAAAGTTATGAAATATGAAAGTGAAAGTGATACCAATTGTAGTTGGTGCACTTGGAACAGTGCCAAAAGGATTGGAAAAGGGTCTGAAAAGTTTGGAAATCAGAGGAAGGATTGATACCAATCAGAACACTGCACTGCTGCAATCTGCCAGAATACTCAGAAGAGTCCTGGAGACCTGAGGAGACTTGCTGTCACACAGAGTCCAGTGAAAGACCATCAGCTAATGCTGATGTGAAAACTCCAAAGGAGTAAATAATAATACGTTTAGAATACAGACTGGAGGAATTGGAAATCAGAAGAAGAATTGAGCGTAGTAATTTAATTTTAAAAAACCAATCTGATTTAATTATTGGTCCGCGCTATTGTGTTTATCTCTATACGTGGTCTACTCTAGAGGTCACTACAGCCGAATATATGCGCTGCTTCTTTGAGATGTATTCTTTTCTGGTGTCCTTCTCTATCTATTATTCTGTCCTTTTTGAGAGAAATAAAATTATACCATAGAATATTGACATGAACTTAATCAATACCATACAACATGATCCCCAATGGTGCTAACACATTGTTAAAACCAATTACTAAAGAGTATAAATATAAATACACAACAGATATTACTTCCTAACCGTTAGGCATGGCATAACCCCAGACGGGTTGATATGTCGTTAAAATCAATAAACCAACCAACCATTTAAAAATAATTTGATTTCACCTTTTCAATGATTGGTTCACATTTTGTATTTATCTCTATACTTACTCTACTCAAGAGGTTACTGCATCCCGACATATGAACTGTTTCTTTGAGACATCTTCTTTTCCAATGTCTAGCCCTATCTATTATTTTAACTTTATCCCACAAAGGTAGATGGTTTCCCTTTTATTTCCATATATGGTCAGCCATACCCGATTTTTCTGTTTCCCCTCGTACCACTGCTTTTCGATGTTCTTCTAGTCTTACTTTCAGTGGGCGGCATGTTTCGCCTTTGTAAAAGAAAAGTATACCCAAATAATGAAATAAAACAAAGACACTTCATACTACTAATATAGATATTGTTCATGTCTATACTTGGTCTACTGAAGAGATCACTAGAACCCAACATATAAGCTGTTTCTTTCAACGTCTTCTTTTCCAATGACCTTCACTATCTATTATTCTAACTTCATCCCATAAGGGTGGATGGTTTCCCTTTTCTTTCCATATATGGTTAGCCATACCCGACTTTTCTGTGTCCCCTCGTACCACTGTTTTTCGATGTTCTTCTAGTCTTATTTTCAAACTTTGTAAAATTCGCCACAGCTGCATGGGATGGAATATGCACAATTCTTGATCATTTTGTATTCTGTTAGTATTTTGACTCGGGAATGTTTACAAAGAGCTGAGTTACTCCTGAATATTGTCCGGAATATTTTATGGACTATATATGTTTTATCTTTTTAGCCAAGCCTTTGACATAGGGCAGACAGGATACAACGGTCGAAACGTTGTGATTTCACATACTAATAAAAATGAGGACAAATCAAAATAATACACATCAAACCTCATCTGAAAAATCCAGACAAATAATATTAAATCGCTACAGACCCGATACATTACAACAATGGAGATAGAAAAAATGAAAAATCCATCTCACATTCTTCTAAAGCTAGTTCCATCAGGCTTGCATACAGCAATAAAGATGAGGACTACAGTCACAAAAATCAATATTGTCTAAATCAAGCCTCATCGCAAAATTTCAGACAAATAGCTATAAAAAAAACAATATGAGTCAAGGTAAATAAAATCATACATAAGTGCATAGGTAGATATTTTAGGCAAAACAAGTTTATAGGTTTATAAGTTCCCAAAATTCACAACGAATTGTCCATAGGTTCAATCCTGGTCAGGGGCAGCAGTAACATAGAATAATATCTAACACAGTTTAACACCTGTACGCCAGCTATGGTTAGCAGAATGAGAACAGGATACACCCGTGGACTGAATAAAGGGTTAGGTTCAAAGTTCCGTGATGGCTCCCGATTACGACAAGAAGGTTCCCAAGTCCGAAAAGAAGGTTCCCGAGTCCGATAAGAAATACCCGAAGAAGGCTGGAAGGCACATCAGCTGAAACGTTGTACAGATAACAATGAAGATGAGGACAATAGACCGAATAATACAAATAATACTAAATAGCTACCCTTATTTGTTTTCTGTTTCCATGTTTCATTCATAATTCATTTCAGCATTTATCTTTTATCACAGCAACCTGGAAGATTTCGCTGCTACAATATATAAGCTACACTTTGTTACATTACCTCATTAATAGGAAACGGACAAGGAAATACGAGTTCAAATCCTGGACGAGGTTGGTTGCATTTCCCATGACACAAATACCCATGAGAAAGTTATGAATCTAAGTATTCTCCCTCTAGCTATGGATAAATAGTAGGGAACACTTTAACTTTTAATATTGGTATGGCAGCTGATCTAGGAAAAGGAAAACTGTGAATTCTAACCTGTTAAAATCCGATTAAAAATTGACCTTGTGTCACATCTTAGTCGTACGGACGGGTTGATAAATACATACACAGGAATACACCTATTTTGGAGAGTGTTACCCCTCTATAGAGGATGAAGACCGCCCATTCGAAGCCCCTGCCAACAGGGTGATGTAAAGATTTTAAATGCCATCCCTGGCCAGTTGAAAAGGGCTTAAAGTAAGTCCTGAGTTATGGAATCCTTTGGTGAGCGTGTAAGTCCTATCCTGCGTATTGTTAAAGATCCAGTGATTTAATCCTATGTCTGTCGTCCACGAAGGTCCAAAGTAATTATGTCCAGTAGGGTTACTTTAAGTATTGTATCAACCTCAGAGTACTGCCAGTGATTGGCCAAGAGATGGGTCACATGATTATGGCCGAGTCTATATGTAGGAGCGGGTATCTAGCACATATCTTATATATCAAAATTCTAGGGCACCTCATTTGGTGTAATGGTTAGCAAGCTAGATTAGCAGACCATTGTTAGTGAGTTCGATTCTCACTGGGCGCCCCATACTTCTGGCCTTGTGCCACATCTAAGCAAAGCTTAGTAAATAACTATATATCAAAATTCTCAACAGGTGACAAAGTGTATTGCTCATGAATATTAGTTGCAAATATCCTTTCGGCCAAACAAAATTTTGAAACATTTTTCAGATTTTTTGGAATACAGCATATTTTGTCGGTCCCTATAAATATTTATTTGATTTTGTCCGTCCCTATAAATATTTATTGGATTTTTCCTTTCGTGTTTCTTGACGTATCAAACTGTTAGATTTTTAAAAGAAAGAAAGAATACAAATCCTTTTACGCACGCGGATTTGCCAATGTTTGAAGTCTGTAAAAGATTAGCGAAAGAAGATCCTGTATTTTATTCCCCGCACCCCTCCAGCTCTGCCTCTCTCGCTCCCCTCCCCCCTTTATGCCAATCACGTTTCACGAAGCAGCTGAAAACTATTTAACTTCATTATAATCGGCCGAGCGAGGCAAACAAATCACCTAACATGTTAGTGAAGCTAATTTTGGAAAATCCCATTTGACTCGCGGCTGAAATTTGACGGTCGTGTCCGCATGCATTTTTAATGGTCAGGAAAAGACAAAGAGATGAGGATAATTCGAGTCATTGCGCCCTGTTGACGAGGCTTAGAATATACTGAGTATTTCCTCTATTGAGATGTAAGGTCACTTCCCGAAAAAAAATGAGTCCTCTGGGTATGACACTAAACTGCATCTGATGGTGAGGCTCCAGCTCTTGAGATTTGATAGATCTTTTGAGTGGTTGATTGATTGATTTTAACGGCAAGTCAAACCGTCTTGGGTTATTTTTGTCGAGTAGCTATGGAGTAGAGTTCATTGTACGTTCATATATTTTTTTGTGTAGTTTTTTCTCAATAGTTTTTTTTTTGCACACGCTATAATACCCATCTATGGGTTAAATGGAGAAAAATGTGCTAAAAAAATTGAGTTAAAAAAAAAAGCTTTTTCAATACGCATCAAGAATAATCAATAAACAGGTATATTTGAGCCATAAATGAAACCCGCACCTGTACTACTACTCCGGGTTAGAGGGAACCAGGGAATAATGACAATGAAGGTTACTCCATATTCCGCAGATTTCCAGAACTGAAACGCGATTCCTTAACGTCAGGGGATGAAATAACACAAGATGGGTTGTCATGCCGTTAAAATCAATTAGTAAATCAATAAGATGTCCAAAACTGGATCCCCAACATCAGATCTAGTTTAGTGTCAAACCCAGGTGTTTGAAGGCCAAATTGGACTGTGTATGTCACTGGACAGCATAGTACCCGGGTTGCAGACTACTCAGCCACTATCATCTATCACCAGGCATTACAAGTCGCTACCCACGGACAATAGATGGCGCCAATGGAAGATGGGGGTCCACCCCTCCGCAGAGATACAGTCATCGTATTCTTTAGCTCACTGTGTCTATTCAATGATAACCATTACACTACAAACGCCTTGTATTCATATATTTCCGAATGTTGTCAATTGAAAGAAAAACAACCTCGACTCAGGATTTGAACTCAGGTCGCCTCTAACATTTCATACGATAATAACCTTTAAACAATGAGAACCTCCTTTTCGTATCAAGTACACTTTTTTATGGGTTCGAATTAATGGCTCTGCGTCACGCTACTTACATAAAAGGGTCTTATTGTTAAAACCATTTGAATGTTTCTTTATATTGCGTAATGACCAGTTCTGAATAGTTTTTCAATCTGAGAAAGTCTTGTTTTTTTACTGATTTGCACTAACAATGAACTCCATCTTTTTTGAAAACAACAAATAAAATTTCCCACGAGAGAGGATTGTTATGATTCTAATTGCAATTCGAAATGTAACGTCATCCAGTGCTTCACGTTTGTTTTTGGTCTAAAATTTATTAAAATTAACAATTACAAACGAGGGGGTGCCGTGGTGGCTGGACTACGATATTGTAGTAGGCAAGTTCGAACTTCACTCGCGCTATTATATTCACTTCTAATGGAAGCGTGTGATGTAATGGTTAAAGTCATGGGAAATGGACTCGTCGCCCCAAGTTCAAATCATGGATGTGGTAATTGCATTTCACTTAGCCCTAATACCCTTGGGAAAGGTATGCATCCTACTCTCCTCCAGCTATGGATAAATAGTAGGACAGACTGGGCTCTTTAACCTTGGTTAGGCAACCGGTCTAGGAGAAGGAAAACTCTGAATTCAAACCCGTTGAACTCCGCTTAATAAATTGATCTTGTGTCACATCCTGCTCGTGCGGAGGGTATATATATTATATATATATATATATATATATATATATATATATATATGAAAATAAATGGAAGTTAATCCAACAGTATAAATTTAACATTTCATAAATGTTAAATTCATATATATATATATATATATATATATATATATATATATATATATATATCATTTCTAAACTAATACTTTTGGGAAATGTATAACACCCCCTTACCGCCATAAATGCGTTGTATTAGAAATACTGTTCTTCTACAAGGGTGTTTTTGACATTAAATAACCCACAAGGTTTTATATACCATTAATCAAAGAAACCAAACCATTAATAATAATGTTTGTCCATCGACATCGATTGCAGACTAGGTTGCTAACCATTGGGTATTTACGGAACCCTTTCGCCACGGGTAGGATGTGACACGTGACACAATGTCGCAAGTGTCGGATATCCAGTGATGATCGAAGTGACTATTTCGTTTTATTATCAGCAAAACAATTTCCTATCGATGGAATAAGAAAATCATCTTGAATGTCAATGTAATCATATGCATTGACCAATTTATTAATTAAAAAAACATTTTAATATAAACATTATTTCTACCAATTATGAAGTTAATGAAAATTATTTCTTCCAGTTTATTAAAATATGTATGTAAATATTTTTGCTTAGTTTGGTTTTATAAACTGGCAGAAATAATTTTCATTAACTTCATATGTATCAATAAATTGGTAGAAATAATATGTATGTTAGAAAAGACATACAGGAAAATACCTCCAGGGGAACCCGAGAGTGGGGGGGGGAGAATGAGATCCCCAGCAGGACAGACTTAACGGCATCAACGGGAACAGAAAAACGGATCATGAGTCAGACTTGCGTTTGTGCGAAAATATGTAAAGATTCGCACGGCCTAAAAATATACCAAGGTAGGATGTAATGTATGGATGATGGGAGACAGAAGCCAACGCAAAGGAACACAACCTAGTAAGACGAAGGAAGGGAAGGGCCAGGAGTCAACCCACAGAGCCCAGTCCTTCCAAGTAACTGCCGATCAAAATCAAGATACAGCTAATCCAAAGCGAATCAAGTGGCCCCCATTCAACAACAAGGGAGAATGGCAAAGGTTCGATGAGGATATCTGCAAGAGACCCCGTTCAACAACAGGAGGAGAAGTAGACAGTCGACTAAAATCAATGACTACTATCATCGTCAACCTAGCGTCAGAGAGATTCGGGCAGGCAGAATCTCTTATAAAAGAACACTGACACAAAATGCCATATACAAAAAGCGAAGCCACACAATGAAATAGCGGGATATTGCTGGGATACAAGCCCCAAATTTTAACATTTTGGACTGGGTCACCTGTGCGAACCAGTATAATGCTGAAAGACCCGGAATGATCACAGGAAAAACATTACTGATGATGCATCCCAGCGACTCTTGAAGATGTATTTTCCAAATGTTTAACTTCATCTATATCTTCTTTGGTGGAGCCTTCTTATTGACCATCAAAAAGATACTTCCACAATAAATTTCTAATTGGATTTAGATACGAACTGATTGTTGGTCATGTATTTTGATTTTATTTGCTTTTCCTGAGGCGCGTGGTGCAATGGTAATGGTCGTTGTAAATGGAGTCGGTGACCAGAGTTCAAATCCTGGACGAGTATTTCACATAGTGCTGATATCCTTGGGAAAGGATCCAAAAATTATCACTCAAACTATGGGTTAACTGGTTGTAGGGTGGACTGGACTCTCTAACTTTGGTTAGGCAACCAGTCTAGGAAAAGGAAAACTCTGAATTCAAACCTATTAAGCTTAAGAAAATGACCGTGTGTCACATTCTACTCGTAGCGGATGGGTTGGTAATTTTCCAGAAGAAAAGCTGTACCCCCCTTTGCTCTGTGACAAGCGGCATTATTGTCTTGAGAAATGACCAAACGATCACCAATCCAATTTTCTGTCGATGGAATGAGAAAATTATCCATGATTTCAATGTCCACATGTGCATTGATTGTTAAGGTAACGATTGTTCTCTCTCCCTCTGGTCATTTGAATGACATGCAACCCCATATTATCATGCAACCCCATATCATCAATAGCCCTTTCATCCACCCGCCATGGTTATTGCTCTTTCGACCGATTTACTTTCATTTCTTTCGTTTGTGCATTTCTGTTGGTTTTGTTTGCTTTTTCTATTTGGGAAATTCCATTCCATTCTGTCGATTTCTTACAATTCTGTCACAAACATTGACTCCTGTTTTGTTTTCTTGTACGTTTTCCATTTTCAAGGAATTGTTGCTGCTCAGTTTTCTATCCTAACGTCCTAACGCCTTTTTGTATTTCGTAGTCTACCATTGTTGTGACTGGGTTATTAAAAACAACATTAAAATTCAGTAGGGTTAAGTTTTATTACTACTAGCAAATATATGCACCCTCCGGGTGCAAGTATTTAAGTTTTAATGTAATGAAATATCGTATTAAATTAGAAACGCTAATGAAACTAATTAAGAATGCAGATAAAAAGATTTGAAACAGAGGGAGTATAATCAAAAAATAGAACAACTGAAATTTACTCTTCCATCACTCTCGTCTTTCATTGTTATTTTTTCTAATTTAAGTATTTAGTTAAAAGAGGAAGTGAAGAATAAAATGACAGTTATCTTTTCTTGTTAATGGATTTCATTTAAGATTCATTGAAGAGATTTTAGCTTATATTCATTAAAATAAAGCCAAACAGTTAGAAATCAATAATACTAAGCACACATTTATTAAAATTACATTTTTAATATCAATATGCAAATTAGCCTTCCCGTTCACACTGTAAACCGCTATTTTGTTGTATATATAAATATAATTGCATGTTGTTAGTATGTTGATATGGTCAACAGTGGCTTCGGCCTCTGGACCATTGATATAATTAACAGCGTCGATCCCAGGGGGCCATCCCCCAGGCAACACCTGCCCCCTTGATTTAAAGGGGCAGGGCTGGGTTTATTGCCCAGTGCCTGAGGCGCCCCCTTGAGGGGGAATGCCGAGGGATCGACGCAATTTTTCACCTGCCACTCCATGAGCTTCGGCTTGTGGGTGGTCCCACGTTAATAGGGACTTTGTGCTGACCCGTACAAGTGGGGTACGCGGTAAATACCATGTAGATATGGTCAACAGTGGCTTCGGCCTCTGGACCATTGATATAATTAACGGCGTCGATCCCAGGGGCTATCCCCCAGGCAACACCTGCCCCTCGATTTAAAGGGCAGGGCTGGGTTTATTGCCCAGTGCCTGAGGCGCCCCCCTTGAGGGGGAATGCCGACGGGATCGACGCAATTTTAACCTGCCACTCCATGAGCTTCGGGTTGTGGGTGGTCCCACATAAATAGGGCCTTGTGCCTGACCCGTACAAGTGGGGTACGTGGAAAATATCATGTAGATATGGTTAACGGTAATAATAATGTAAAACAATTATTAATAATTGAGGTTAAAATAAGGATAAATTCATGGTGAATGCGACGTCAATTACTAAGGGAATTGTGACTGAGTAATGATTTAGTTTCGGTTATAGACAGAAAACACACAATCTCCATTATAATAAGATTTCTCTGAATGTTTGAGATGAGACTTGATGATTAGTATTATCTGCGTTATTCGGACTATTGTCCTCATCTCCATTGTTATCTGTACAACGTTTCCCGAGTCCGACAAGAAATACCTGAAGAAGGCCAGAGGGCACATCAGCCGAAACGCTGTACAGATAACTATGAAGATGAGGACAATAGTCCGAATAACGCCGATAATACTAAGTTTTATTACATTATGTACAGGAAAATATAACGAGAATAGGGATAGAAAGAAAACACATAGTTCTTACATAGCAGTACGGCTAATCCGTTGTCAGCAAGATTAGCATAAAATCCTCAATTGTATCCTGGGTATCACGTTAAACTGAATAATAACTAATGCCCGTATAATATTAATTCATCACTAGCAGGACCTGTGAATATACCACAGTAAGATATAAAAATTATTACAACGTTTGATATGATTACTTAAGAGTCATCTCTCTCTCTCTCTCTCTCTCTCTCTCTCTCTCTCTCTCTCTCTCTCTCTCTCTCTCTCTCTCTCTCTCTCTCTCTCTCTCTCAAACTCTTTTTCTTTCTTTCCTACTTTTAATCTTTTCATTATGTCCGATTGAAATAGATTAGCGTTATCGCCTCCGCGCTCTCAAACCTTCTCTCTATCTTTCCCCTACTCTCTTTTTTTCTTTCTTGTTATATTTTTTTCTGTTTAGCATGTTCTTTTTGCTTCCCTTTTTTATAATAAAACCGGAAAGGTCCATTATTTATCTGAGGTGAGGATAATCTTAAGAAATGAGAATTCGGTGGATAAGCGAACCCAGATCATCAAGATTTTCATTTTTGCATTTCATCTTCAACGATTTAAACGGTCTCATGTTTAACCAGAGGATGTTGTAAGATGATAACAGACGGAAGATAAGGAACAAGAGTTTTAATATATAGATATCTATTAATAATAGCTTCCGGTTTTTGTCTGTAACAAAAATTACCTCACTGCTTACGTCACATTACCCAAAATCATCATAACATAGAATAAATACACTCAAAATTTGAACATGAAACATTAGACAGTCCTCATTATTTTTTAAAACAAGTTTTAATAAATACATGACTGGTATTATATATCTATATATAGTTTTTTATTTATTTTAATACATATTTAAAGTTTACATTTCAAATTGTTTTATTTTTTAATCCTTTAATGAATTTGATGATTTTACTTGCTTAGGGTACAAACTCGCTGACATTGAATTTTTTACTCCCACCCCCCAGGCAATATGTTTCAAAAATCTATTTTTACATCGCCTGGAGGGTGTTTTTTATTTTGTACTAGTAACAATAATAATAATTCCTCATATATTAATAATATTAATTGATAATGTTGTATAAAATTTTCTAATGCAGTATTTCTTGCTAATAAGCAGGAAGACAATTTATAATAAGAATTTCGTGTTTTAGTCTTGTGTGACCTATACGTTGTCAGTTAGTTAGGTAGGTTGGTTTGATTTAACGTCCTATTGGATTATTTCCAACCGAACGCGTTTGTTTTATTCATCGTTGTTGCGTTTTCAATTTATTTTTAAACACATTTTTAACATCTCTTTTTTTCTTTTCTTTTTTTTTTACTCATTCTTTGATTTATTTAACCCATAGATGGGATCCAGATAGGTACTACCCCTTACGATTTTATGGGTCATCCTTTAGGCTTCAAGCAAGAGCGTTTGTCCAGCAGAAATCCTCGGTAAAGAATCCTTTGGTTGTTCCTTGGTGCTCCTCAGTATTTCAAGTCCTTCGTTGATTATTGCAAATGGACGTCTCTCAGTATCAGCGATTAAGTAGTTAACCAGCCACATATTCGGGCTGTTGATTGGCTAATGTATAAACCACATGGCCTCACTTAGTCTATAAATTTAAGTGGTGTATTGTAGCACGGCTTATATACCAACAAGTAATCCAACACGACATGCCTCGGCATTTTAGACAAAACACAATAAATTGAATTTAAATATCGGGAAAAACAAAATGAGAGAAACCTCAAAGGTGAGAATATATTTCTGAAGAACTTGGAGAATAAGGGCAATGACATGTCTCAATATTTAGACAAAGCACAGTAAATTGAATTACACATGTTGAAAAACATATTGAGGGAAAATCTCAAAAGTGAGAAATCCTTTTCCGAATCATTTATAGTTTAAGGGCTCATTGGCATTTCAGTCCCCGGAAGACTATAATGTAGTTTTTGTGCCCCTAAAGTTACAGCGCCCCCTGTGACTGTAATGTCCAATGTTCGAAAAACATTCTCGTCCACAGATGTCGCATTTGAAGTCTGTCCCTGAAGATGTTGATGTGCCGATGCTTTGCTGTCACTGCTTTTCTTCTGGATCTCTGGCTTCATGGTGTTACACCAAATTAAACATGTTGAAAAATGTATTGAGGGGAATCCCAGAAGTGAGAATCCTTTTCCGAATCATTTATAGGTTAAAGGCAATGATAACTGAAATAAGGCAAGACTCAGAATTCTATAAAAAAATTGTAAATTGAATTAACATTTTGAAAAACATTTATGATAAATTTAAGTGGTGTATTGTAGCACACCTTATATTCAAAAATATTCCAACACGGGTCAGTGTGTATCGAGCAGCAATGACAATGAAGGTGGTACTCCGCACTCCCTAGAGGGTCATAATTTCCTCACGAACCAGATGCAGTTTTAGCGTAATACCTAGGAGACTATACGGAGTCGAGATAATATAGTCACTTGTTTCGTGCTGGACTCTCTAACGTCTGGTATATTCATTTTTCCTTATTGAGTTTTTATTCCTTTCTGTTCAAGTAGTTAAATTTGTTATGGTGTTTGTTAGAGAGTTTTCAAAAGTTTCTCACTTATGTTTTTTTCTCTGTCGATGATTTTGACATGAGATAAATGGTTAATGTATATGTCGGTGTGAAAAGGGGCAGAAATAAATGAAATCGTGACTTGCTCAAAGGCAGGGCCATCAAGGGAAGACGAAAATTTGTATTGGGTCGACGATTTCGTTTTGCAACCGTTATCATTCGGCTATTTCAGGCATAAAAAAAAAGAGATAATCAGTTATTAGATATCAGTTTCATATATATATATATATATATATATATATATATATATATACATATAATAATATATATATTCTCATCCTATTAGAAATATATAATATCTAATAGGATGAAGATATATATATATATATATATATATATATATATATATAATATATATATATAATAAAATCCTATTAGAATATATATATACACATATATATAATATATATATATATATAATCCTATTAGAAATATATATATATATATATATATAATATATATATAATATATATATATATATATAAATATATAATTCTCATCCTATTAGAATATATATATATGATAGATATATATATATATATATATATATATATATATATATACATATATATATATATATATATATTATATAATAAATCCTATTAGATATATATATATATATATATATATATATATATATATATATATATATATTCTAATAGGATAAAATATATATATATATAAATATATATATATATATATATCTAATAGGATGAGAATATATATATATATATATATAGTAATATATATATATATATATATATATAACAGTATATATATATATACATATATATATAGTATACATATATTTATATATATTATATATATATTATATATATATATATATTATATATATATATATATATATATATATATATATATAATAATATATATATATATTATATATTATATATATATAGTATTGTATGAGATGGTCACTGGTTTCAGCTTTTGGCGTACCAAAGGCAGTATTAATGGTAGAGTGCTCAAATATAAAATAGAGCTGTTATATAATATGATAAGATAAAATATAAGGTTTTACATATCTATTTTATTAGGTGACAAAGGAACATTCCACAACCATTATTGTTCATGCGATGCATTCATCAGGTGATGATGTTTCAAATGACTAAATGTTGTTCAATTTACCTTTGATTCATTCTTGATATTTTAGGAGGAAAAATCCCTTTGTTCAGAAATTTTATTAAACTAACAATAAAGACACACAATTGCAATTAAAACAAAATTGATTGAGTCCAAAGCCAATCATCACCTCCCTAAGGCTCCAAACTTTTCAAAATCTTCAGATGAAGGGATTTTTCCATCCCGAAATATTAAGATAATAAATCAAAAGTAAATGAACAACATCTTAGTTACGTCATTTTCTTTAACACTTTGTATTGTGATAGCCTTCCAAACCAACCGCCGAACGGGTTAGCTCAGTCGGTGGAGCGTTCGGCCCTAGAAACCACAAGGTCCGCCTAGTTCGATACCGGTCCTCGCCAACTCAGCGTATGAGTAGTAACAGGGATCTGTGCGGTAAAGTAAGGAGCTGGTGGTAGATGTGGCGCTAAGCCTCAAGACACAGACAACAAATCTCCTTAGTCTAGCGCTAGTGAAAAGGGGATAGATTCCCTCGCTGATTGGCTGATAACTGACTTTAGGCACCCGACGACTTTACTTATAATATATATATAATAATAATATATATATAATATTCCCCTTTACCTCTACCCTTGTTCCTTTGTCCACTATCACCACTGCCCACTCACCTACCAAACTTGATCCAACTTCTACTATGCACCTCGAAATAAACTTCCATCCATTATACATCCCGTGTTTGTCTATATTTCTTCAAACATACACACACACACATTATATAATGTGGATGACTATATATATATATCTGTGTGTGTGTGTTTGTGTGTGTGTGCTTGAAAATAGAATAGAAAATGTGGATATAAGACACACATAACACTAAATTCAATTGAATTTTTCGCCTCATTATTGGTTGAAGCTTTCTTTCAAAAATTTATTTGACTTCAAGTGCTTTTATATCATTCCGCTTTTAATAAAGTGGAAAGTAAATCGGTAATGGATGAGAAATCAATATCAATTGAATTTAATTGTTTGTGTTGTTAATATCCACATTTTCCTCTTCAAACCCCATTTTTCGATTTATTTCAATCCTTCACTCCTCATATATATGTCTATCCATAAGAAAAGCGTCGACTGCTATAGAACAGATTATCGATCAATATGAAATCTGATCTCTCTCATAGATATAAGACGATTTAATTTTTTAGCAACTCTTGGTATTGTTTTCTGATTATGGGTATTTGTTCAAAAATATATTAATTTCTATGAGAGAAAAGATCGAATTGGTTTAATTAGACTTTAGTTTTTTGTTAATCGCCTTGACACTGAATTCCAAAATTTCGAATAAAGAAAATATATAAAAAATATCTACCATAAGATAATTAGAAATTCCAGCCAATGTATTTTGAAGTCTCCTCTTATTTCTTCTAGAAATGAAGTTAACCTAAATTGATCCCCACCTTCCCTGAAATATAAGATTATTATCTTTGATATTACTGTTCTTCACTCTTCTTTATATGCCATGCCAATCCTTAATAATTACACTCCATATTTAGACACTGGAGCCAGAATTGAGTAACGTGTTCGGTTAAGTCCACTTAGACGGACCTAAATTCCCAGCCATCGTATTCACCCCGCCGAAAGAGAAGAAAAATACTTAAACATCAAGGAATTAAACCGTTTTAATGCAATTTTCAATGTTGATATATAATGAAGTAAAAGAATAAAGACACTAGTTATTTGATTTTAAAAATGATTTACATTTTTTTCAGGTCAGTTAACTTTGAACCACGTATCTTGCAGGCGTAACAGGTCTTAAAGATTAACATGGTTCAAAATTAACTGATCTGAAAAAATGTAAAAGTTTTAAATAAAATAACTGATGCATTATATAATTTTATTCGTAATATATCAACATGAAAATTTTCCTTGTAAATTCGGTTAATTCCCTGATTTTTGGTATTTTTTTCTTCGGCGGGGTGACATGCGATGTGGAAATTTAGGTCGTTAAGTTCGATTATAACTTATAATGTTATAAATATTATATACTTTGAATTATTTGTCTCTTATGAGGTTAATATTTTAAACCATTAACAATAATTTCATTTCCCTCAAGATTGCAAAATATAATTGCAGCTTAAACAATCAAGCCCTTCCCTAAAGTGCAGTGCCTTGATGACATTTTTCTTGATTTATAATTAATAGCAGTCGAAGAAGCGAATGGGGGTCCCCGAAAGTGATTCAAAGACCCAATAAAGTGATGTCTTGCAGAAATGCGAACATTACACCTTCAAGCCTGGAAGATCTGGCCCTTCAAACAAGACACGGCTTGGCGAGACAGCGTGCCGCACAGGAGCTGGCGGCTCACAACGTGATCAACGGAAGGTTGCTTAATATATATAATATATATATACTATGATATATATATATATATGGTGTGTGTGTGTGTGTGTGTGCAAAAATAATGGAAATAAATCGACAGTGTGAATATGATATATTGAAAAAACAAAGGTATGTTTGACAATCATGTGGCTCAATCAGTCGAATAAGGAAGACCCGAAATGGTTTGCAACATTCTCTCCTGAGGCCCATGCCATTTGTAACATCCTTTTGTTTTTTCAAATATATCATATTCACACACACACACACACAACACACACACACCCATCACATATAGTATATAATATAGTAATATATAATATATATACATTATATCAAAAAGTGATGCACAGTAAAGTTGCTTAAATATATACTATATTATATATATATATTATATATATATATAATATATAATATACGACGAAGTTGCTTAGGTGCGTTAGGATTGTTATGATCTGAACAGAAATGTATATATATATAATACCTATATTATAATAATATAAAAATATATATATGTTTCTTTATACATAAATAAAGGCATTTTGCTGAAAAAATATCGATAATGAATTAAAAAGCAAGAACATTAAAAAAAGAAAAGAAGAAATGCCTAAGTACAGAAATATCTCTCACCTGAACTTTTTTTCTTCTTATAGCTTTTTTCTTCTTCTTCCATTTGTCCTATCTTCCTCTGAAGTGAAATATTTTCAGTCAACCTCATTTAAGTAGCCGCACGGATAACAAACAAACAACTAAAACATGGGACCGTTTTCACGTGGTCAGATAAAAAAAGAGAGAGAAAAAAAACAACTGACGTGTGCTTCAAAAGCGCCAAACTAAGATAGCGCATAGAAACCATGTGACAGGATTGAAATTGAGTTCAAGACGCGAAAGGAAATAGATAGATAGATAATTCTTTTTTAGAACTGATTAATAAAGCAATGGCTTATGTGGTGGTGTGTGTGTGTGTGTGTGTGTGGTGTGTGTGTGTGTGTGTGTGTGTGTGTGTGTGAATAGCTTTGCGTAGTGTGTGTGTGTGATGTGTGTTATGTATACCTATATCTGTATGTTTTTGCATTCATATGGGGTTTTAATGCGTGTCTGTGTCCATGACCTGTGTGTGTGTGGTGTGTGTGTGTTGTGTGTGTGTGTGTGTGGTGGTGTGTGTGTTTTACATTACCTGTGCTGGTGCATATTTGCATTCCTATGATTAGTTACGTCCATAATGTTCTTCTTGAACTTGAAATGGTGTGTGTATGTGTGCGTGTTTTAGCTTGTGGGATGTGTGTGTAATTGTGTGTGTATACCGATGCTGGTATGTGTCTGCATTTCATACATCTGTTGCGTTGTTC